>CM045772.1:43429726-43986121 GCA_025200525.1 Camellia lanceoleosa
CCATGCTCTCTACATGCTGTTGTCCAAGGCATTCCAGATCCTTGCTGAGAGGGGACACCTTAAACCCTTGGAGCCTCGGTCCCTCCCGAAGAATCTCTCTGCTACACATGATGCTGCTTTGTACTGTGTGTACCACCAGCAAATCGGTCATGCTACCGATAATTGCTTCCGCCTCCGTCATGAGGTGCAGGATTTGATTGACAACGAGGTTATCCTCCCACCCACCTCCGCCAAGTCCGTTGCTACCCAGTTATTGGATTTTGAGGACACAGATATTGCGAGTATGTAATCGGAGGGTGAACCGCCTGTGGGCAGTGCCTGGTGCATTTTGGATGTGGCGTCTGGCACGCATTTTTGAGCATCTGTGAATACTAATTTTATAAATTCTGGCTTGGGTGTCGAGGTAGTCTTTTGTTTTGTTTTGAGTCTGTCTCATTGTCTTGAGTCAGTCCTTTTGCTTACGGGTCTATCTTGTTGTAGCGAGTCCCCCCCCCTTTTGTATAGAATGCCAGGTGATTCCGGGGTTGTTGCCTCGAACACCGTTTTGTCTTGTAATTACCCGTTTTTGGTTTTTGAGTCTGTCTCTGCCGAGGGGCCAGTTATACCAACAAATCTGAATGAAATAGTTGTGGCTATCTCATTTTCATGCTTGCTTTCAGTGTGAGTTAGTTGTGCCAGAGGAGGCGAATGGAACGGCAGTACATTCTACCTACTCTCTTGTGCCTTGAACATCGTTGTAATGACCTAAGTTTTTTCAAAACCCCTTTTTGAGCACTGCGGTGGTAAAAACGAAGAGGAAGGAATTCCTCAGGTTTTGTAGAACTTGATCATATTTGAGAGAAAGATAGGCATGCTAAGCCTTTTTATGAATGAAATCATGCTTGTCAGCGTGAGTACTGAGAAGGACCCTAGCTTGATCCAGACTGGTTTCAACTATCTTCTACGCGAGCGATTTGTCGCTTTCTTAAAAACTTTCAAAAAACAAAATATTTTGCGTGGTCCTGTGAAGACTTGTGTGGAATTGCTCTTGAGATTGTGCAGCCAAGGATCGCTCTCAGCCTCAAGATTCAACCTATCTGTTGCGAACCTGGAATCCGTTCAAAATGCTCAACAGCCAATTGCCATGAAAGGCCTGTGCGACCTGATTTGAAGCAGCCCTCGAGCAAGAGGCATCAAACTCAGATCAAGAAGATTAGATCTCATCGGAAGAGGCGCGTGAAGCGACCGTGATGGATCCTTCTGCAAATCAGTACAACAGCCATTCTCCTGGACTCAGATGACTTCAAGATCTCAAAACCATTTGGCATGGACTATGCTACACTTTTACCCTTTGAGAGGCTCGCTGGGCTGAAAACCCGGAAGGGCGACCCAGGCAAAAGTTAGAGCAAGAAAAAGATATAAAAGAAAAGAAAAAAAAAAAGAAAACAAATGCAAAAAAAAGCAAGAAAAAGAAAAAAGAACAAAGAAAAAGAAAGAAAAATATATGTACAAGAATGAAAAGAAAAGAATTAGAAAAGAACAAAGCTCGTAAGGTCGAATACCCGCGACGGGCGCCTTGGCAAAAGTTAGAGCCTGAAAAGTGAAGGTTAATACCCGAGTGTACCTTAACCAGAACTACGTAAGGCTTGATTCCCATGTTTGGGATACGTAGGCAACTTCACCTTGAAGTCCAGGCCCCAGCGCTTTCACAGCGCCCCAGTCCATGTAATGGTTTTGATCATGCTTGCCTCCTCTGAATCCGATAGTTCGGTTATGACAACCGGAATTACATAGGTAGCTTAATCCTGAAGCCCAATCACCAACACTTTCAAGGTGATTGTGTCCATATATTGGTTGTGACCGTCCCCGTCCTCTCCGTGCCTGAGAGCTCGGTCGTGATCAAGCATTAATGCGGACAGTTTACAGCATGCTGCGGCACCATCCAGACAAGGGGCAACTTTCCGTTGCCGCAAGTTGCCATTCAGACCAGGGGCAACTTTCCGTTGCCATGTCATCCTTCCAAGCAAGGGGCAATTTTCCATTGCCTTCAATCCGAGGTTGTGCATCTCGAGAGTAAGCTCCGTGCTCATTGAGCATTGGCTGTTTGCAAAAAAATAGTTTTTGAAAATTTTTACTGAAGTTGACTATTTTCTCGAAAACTATTTCATTTCCCAAAAATCGGACCATCTTCTTGGACCCAAAAAGGGAAAATTTTCAGTGCTCATAGCCTGACTTGCATGATTTTCAAATCAAAAATTGAATGAGTGAGTTAATCTGGCTCTCATTTTGGTCAAAACTATTTTAGAAAACAAAAAATGGTCAAAGTGACGAACTAGGGGCGCAATTGAGTCAGGTCTTCTGTCTTTTCCCCGCCGTCAACATACTTGCCAGAAGGGCACTCTATCCACCGGAAGAAATAGCCGTGAGCTAACGGTGTTGGGCATGAACCCGCAACTCCCTATTCATTCATCAATCACCCTGGGGAGGGATGAAAAATGAGAGAATAAAGAATAGAGAGGTGTAAGTGGAGAGAGAAGTGAGCAAGAGGGTCTTGAGAGAAAAACCGAGCCTGAGGGCCGAGCGATGTGAGAATCACAAATCAGAAAGGGTGGGAACAAAACCTGGGGAAACTGGCTCCTCGTGATCTGAGGTCTCTCATTCTTGTAAACGTGTCCGTGAGTCGTGTCTTTTGCTTTGTTTTGTCGCAATCCTTGTCTTGAGTCTTTTCCGGGCGTCTCTCGTTGTGTTTGGGTCGTGTACCTTTTGTTCGAGTCTTTCTCACTGTGTTTAGTTGCAGGCTCGATACCCCGATTTTGGAAAACCTTTTCTCAATTTCGAAATAAAATCGCTTATGCTTAGAGTGCTGTGCCATTCTCTACATTTAGGTGAAGCAAAGAAGAAAAGGAAAATTTGGAGCATCTGAGTGTGCTTCAATTTCAGCTGGTTTCACCTTCGTAGTCTGTCTTGTCAGATTGGGGCTATTTGGTTAGGGTTTGCTGTGTGCAGAATAAACCAAGTATTGTGTTGTGGGCTGTATGCAGACTAATTCTCAGCAGAGTATGGGCTGTGTGTTCAGACTGAGCAGTGGGTTATAGGAGTGGTTTGCTATTAACTGGTTCATTACCTGGTTACTACAATGCAAATATTTAATTTTCAGACAACAAATCAATCCCATTGTGATGTGATGCAGCATGATGCAATGCAGTGCAAAGTATGAAATGTACAGATATAACACTTTTTTAGACAAAAAAGGGGCTTGTTTTATTTCATCATCTTTTTCAAGTACATAGTTTTTGAAGAAAACAAAAACCCGCCTGCGGCGGTAAAAGATACTGGGGCTACCAACTAAAAAAGAAGAAAAAGAAAAAGTACAAAAAAAAGCGAAGAAAGCAGCAACAGTCCGGGTCGTCATCAGTAGTCTCAGGCCTGGGGATCTGTCCTCGCCCTCTTCCTCAACAAAGGTCCAGGAGCATCGTCGTCGGCACCATCATCTGAACCTGAGTCTGAACCGTCTCCTGTCTCCTCCTCAGATGATCCTGCCTCTGCCTCTGCCTCTGCCTCTGCCTCTGCCTCTGCCTCTGCCTCGAACTCGGACTCGGACTCATCATCCTCGTCATCAGGAATGGGTGCCTGAGAGCTACTCCCGACATAAGCACGCCCCGCCCTAGCACGGGAATGTCCAGTGTCTCCACACCCTCCACGAACAGGAATAGTGGGCCCAGTTGGAGCACCATCCACCGGAGGGATCTGGAAAGGAGGCTGAAAAGCATAAAAGGCAAATGCATCAGTATACTATGAGCAGTGAATCGGTCACGAGAATGCGATGTATGAGTCTGATGTGTGAATCTTGTGGCGATGTATCGATCTGAGAATCTGATATATAGTCTGATATATATATGCCATGAAGCGGTGAATCGATGTAGGATGCACGGTGTGTATCTGATGTATCGAGTCTGCCGTGAAATTTGGGTGTTAGGTGTTGTATCGTGGATCAGATTATGCGAATCAGTTTGTGTATGGTTTGAGGCTGTGGTCAGAAAGAACATACTGGAATACTGTAAAGGGTTAAAAGATCGAAAGTCCGCTGCAACATCCCCATCATGGAGGCATTCAGCTCCAGAGACTGCCGGGTGTACTCGGAGGACGCCTGCAAAAGTATCAGATGCATCAGTATTCTGTGGGATATCAAATAAACTGAAATGAAATAACAGTGCGAGATGCGAAATGAAGTAATACATACCAGAGGCAAGTCGGGGACACCGACCAACTCGTGATCAGCGGGGAGAGGAGCAAAGGGGATCTCGTAGGTCGCCCCACATTGCCCTCTGCAGGTCAGTGAAGTGGGCAGAGCAGGCCAGCCGATCCCTCGCCCTCTCTGAACTCCACCCCTGCCACGGACTCGAGCCCTCCTTGACGCTCCTGCTCAAGCTGCCGGCGCTGCTGGTCTCTCCCTCCCAGCTCGGCGATCACTGCCCAAGGGTTGCATGATGTAGGTCCAGACGTACTCGGCATAGTCTTTCTCGTCTCTGTGACGCTCTGCGCCCCAGCCAGTGGTATACTCCCTCAGGTGCGCGAGGGAAAGCCTCTCGGTATGCCTCATGTGTGTAGGAGGCGGACCCAGAACTATCTGCTCCGGTAAACCCAGGGTCTGACGCAAGAAGCGCTCCCCCAGGTACCAAGCCCGACAGACCGGGCCCTCCAACAGAATCCGGAGACGGGCAGTCTCCTCAGCACTCTCATAGTGGTCTCTCACCACGGCCGGCAACGGAGCCCAAGGCTGCCAGGTGATCTGCAGGTACAAATGCAGTTTGTTATCTATCTGTTATCAAAAATACAGTGCTATGCGAAGCTTAAGCAAACTCTACAGTTGAACAAACCTCTACGGCAGTGATGGTGTCGAAGTAGCGGCGGAAGAAGATGAAAGACTCCCGGGGTCTCCGCACACACTGCACATCAAAGCGATGAGAAAAGGGGACGTCGAGCGGGATCTCCACATCGGGTACTGGGGCAAGCCTGGGAAAGTAGGCATACACCCACAACTGCAGAACAGATATCAGTATGATTATCAGATAAAGCAGAATGCAGAATAAAGCAAAAATGGCAGAGCCGTGTGTCGTGCGGTGTATTGTGTAGAGTGTACGATTATTGTAGTGTCTGATCGAGGTAAAGGGAAGTATATGTGTGCATTAATGCGATATATAGTCGATGAGAGATAGACCGTGCGATTAATACGAAAATGTAAAGCGAAATGTAAAAAGGGGAAGAAGATGTACCTCCCAAGCTCGCCAGTATCCGCCAAGGAGCTGTTCGCTGAGGCGGGAAGAAGAACTCATGTAACCATACAAAGTGGCCAAGCCTGCACCCCCCCAGTCGTAGTGGCGGATCCGCCTGATATCCACTAGTGCACTCAACAGACATAGAGGCACAGTGTTCATCCGGTCAGCGAAAAGGGTCATCCCGAGCAAAAACATTATGAAGCCCTGCGCATACCGGTCCGCCTCCTCCCGGGGTCATCTGTGCCTCCTCCGCCAAAGCTGGCTGAATCCGAAAGTGGCTCTTGAACCACGAGTACCTCACAAACCCTGCTTGAGCAAGAGGAGGCTGAGCGCCGAGCAGGTACAGCTAGGCGGCGTCCCACTCATCCATATCAGTGTCAAAGGGGATCGAATCACCCCTTACCCTGATGCCGGTAAGCATCGAGAAGTCATAAGGGGTCATCGTCATGTCCCCTGTGACGGAGAAGTAGAAGGAGTTGGTGGTATCCCACCACCTCTCCACTAAAGCAGCGAGCAAGGGTCTGCAGGTGGTAAGCTGGGAGAGCCCCCTGCAGAAGATGCCGAAACCCGCCTCGTCAACTATGTGGTGAACCGCATTTGGCAACTTCACGTACCAGTCTCGAGCAACGACGTTTCCATACCCGTGGAAGGTATGGGAGTCCCCTTGTAATAAAAAACAACAATTGTGAAGCAATATTCAAAATGCAGTTTTGAGAAGCATGCAAATATAGTGTGTGTGTACGCGTTTTCAAATGAAGAGCCGGCATTGGGTGTCAGTGTGCTAGCAGTGAACTACGATGTGTGATGTGTCAGCGTGTTTGAGTGGTTAAGGGCAAATACGGCATGTGTGCACGTTTTTCAGAAATCAAACAGATACCGAGTGCCGGTGTGTCCACAGTGAAGTATAGTATGTGTTGTGTCAATGTGTTTGAGCAATTCAGGGCTAGCGCAGTGTGTATGTGCGTGTAAGTTTCAAGCAGTTATCGATTGCAAGTGTATTCACAGTCAACTATAGTGTACAGTGCATCAGTGCATTCGAACTAAGCAGTTAAAGAACAAAATCAACTATAGCAGTTTAAGTGTTTTAGATTGCGGAAAGTTGAAACCAGGGGAAGAATGTACCTCGGAGGCACCGTACGACAAGTGTGACTCTGGCTCACGGAGTAGTAGCTCGGGTGCTACGCCCCTCTCGAAGCTCCGGAACTGGCGTAGTCCATTGGGGAGGATCACGTGAACCGCCGGTCTGTAGGTCTCCGGATCGAATGGCCGAATGCGAAGCGGCAAGGGCTCGGCCTCGGGATCCATCTCGAGCTCTGGAGGGGTCCCGCCCTGTGGAAGGTCGTCCGCCATCTCGAAGAGAATGTGAAAATGGCCGAAAGAAGGAAAAATGGGCGAGAATACGAGAAGTCAACAAAAAGTCAACCCCGAGAGGACCGAAAATGACCGGAAAAGCCGAGGTACGGAAAAGGCACAGATGTCGAGGAAAACTCGAGGGAAACAAGCCCCGAGTGGTGGAAATAAAAAATGGGACACCGAAACAAAGTTTCATTCGGTTGAAAATGTTCGAAACGCGAAGGAGATCGCGAATCGAACAACGAAACGGGAGCTAGAACGCAAGAAAATAAGAGAATCAAGGGAGGAAAATGCCCTAGAGGGGAGGGGGGAGGATTTTCAACCAAGGGGAAGTGAAGAAAATAGGGTTAGAAACCCTATTTTAAAAGACCCGTGGCCAATTGACAAAACTACCCCGATACAGGAATTCTTTGCCGGTCGGCCACATTCTTTGCCGGTCGGCAATATATTGTGCCGATGGAATTGTATGAGGGCCAATGGACGGCCGGTGATGCATTTTGATGGCCGGTGGTTATCTGGTGGTGTCCTACAGTGGTTTTTGAGCCTTCTACATCCTTGTTTGGGTTATATGTGTGGTTCAGGGCCGTCATTGCTCAAAACAGTGCAAGACAGTGCACTTCCGAAGCTCAATCGGCCTTCGTTTTGACCTCGGACCGTGTCTTCTGTGTGTGGCACTCGAATTCATGCAAGGGGTATCCTTTCCGTATCCTTTTGGCTTTTACAAAACTTGAAAGTTGCCCCCATATGCATTTGGCATGCATTCAATTACGCCGTTTAGCGCATTGCACTGTCTTGCGCATCGCATTTCATTCGCGTTGTCCAACGCATCACGCTGTTTCGCGCGTCTTATTGCATTTGGCATACACTCATTGTTCGCGCTATTTTGCGCACCTCACACGCATTGTCATGCACATGGTCTGGCAAGACCTTAAACACGCACGGTTCGGCGGGACCAAAAACACGCACGGTCTGGCGAGACCTTAAATCCGCTCAGTTGCATTGTCTTGCATTTCAAAGGACGTGCGTTTTCGTGCACTGGCATCAAGTTGCATTGTCTTGCATTTCAAAGGACGTGCGTTGTCGCGCACTTCAACATCATGCATCATTTGCATTCCAAAAAAAAAAAACAAAAACATGCATTGTCATGCATACATTTTGCATCCCGGTCTAGGAGACCTTAAATCCTCTAAAGGTGAAATTCCTTTGGTGTTTGTCGTGCCCGAACGACTTTCGGTGGTCTGGTAAAGCCACCTGCCTGTGTTTGCGGTGAGTTCCTAGAAGGCCAACTGGGACGGTGGAAACTAGAGTTCGAACGGCTTATGCCTAGAACGCAAAGGTTCGGGAGTTTCGAGACTAAAGTCTGGTTTAAATACCCAGGGGTGTATCCTCGGCTTGAAATCTGTATGGAAGCCCCATAGGTTGAGGCAGCATGTCTGCGCCTCAGTTCTGGATACTAAACCAACCTAGTATATCGCCCTGTTGGTAAGATAGGGAAAGCTGCAATCATAGCCGTTGGATCATAGTGCATTGTCATGCATCCATTGTAAGTAGTGCATTGTCATGCATACATGGTAAATATTGCATTGTCATACATTGTAGAAAATAAACATGCATTGTCATGCATTTCCATTGTAGTTTGCATGCATCCATTGCATTTTCCCCAGCAGATCGCATCATACTGCATTGTCATGTGTTTTTGTAAATTTCCATTGCATTGCATATTTGTAGATATTGCATTTTAGATTGCATGCATCCATTGCATCACCTTCCATCTATGGCTTGCGCCTTTCCATGTTGAGCTTGGTCTGGTATCTGCCCTTACTTTTCACGTCGAAGCATAGTTCAGTAGACCGTTCTATGTTAGCCGCGGCTTGTATGCGTACATGCCTTTCCTAGGCAAGATATGGTTTGGCCCGCGTGCCATATCCATTGTATCCATTTCCATTGCATTGCATATTTGTAGATATTGCATTGTAGATTGCATGCATTCACTGCATCACCTCCTCCGCCTATGGCTTGTGCCTTTCCATGTTGAGCTTGGTTTGGTATGTGCCCATACTTCTCGTGCCGAAGCATAGTTCAGTAGACCGTTCTATGTTAGACGTGGCTTGTATGCGTACATGCCTTGCCTAGGCAAGATTTGGCTTGACCCGCGTGCCACATCCATTGCCATTTTCCCAGCATATCCATTATAGACATTACATTGTAGTGTACTTTCGCATCCAGCATTAGGATCATTGTCCCTTCTCCAGCGGGTTGTTTCCCCACTTATGTCATCCCCCCAAATACTCGTTCTTATGTCCGTCTACATTACTCATAGTTCAGTAGACCGTTCTATGGTAGACGGACTTGTTACCTCCATCAATCTATTTGACATTTGTGTGGTTTCAAACCGCTCATGATTGGATCATGATTCAATTGCTTTGCATATAGTTCACATTGTTTCAATTGCATTGCATTTTCATTTGCATTATTTATACATTGTTTTATATATATTGCATATCATTTTGCATTCATTCTTGCATTGTCATGCATGTTGCTAACAATATCATACCTGTTAAGTTGTTTTCTTTACAGGCACGATATTATATGTATGGTTCATTTGCAGCTGGTGGAACCAGACGAACCAGACATGTATTGTATCCTCCGCGTGAGACGTCTCGAGAATTGCATAATTCTCTTACATCCTTTCTGCATTGTAGTGTAGTTTGGTGTATGCTAGCTTAAAACTGTTGCATGTGTGCTTCGTTACAACTTTTCTTTGCATGATCATAAGTTATGCTCGGCTTCGTGCATTGTCTTGCATTTTGCCCCTGCCTTCGGGCGCATACCTTGTTTGTCTTGCATGTTTGTCTAAGTCTTCGGCCTTGTCAAAAATGGATCGTCTCTGGGCTTTGACATTCACCCCCGTCATTGTTATGACTTTTGGGTTCTGTCAAAGAGGGCAATCAGAGACACCCCATTTTTGACCGTCCTCAAGACTTGGACGTCACCATTTGAACACCCGGTGATCATCCATGTTTGTGTTCGTTTGGAGTTCCCGGAGGTCTCGGCTACGTGCCTTGCCTCAGGATCTCCGAACTCGACTGTTTAGTGTCTGGTTTTGCACCAAACACTTGTGTTTCGCCTTGCAAGGGCAGGGAATGCCTTGTGAGGCATCTCTACACATCACCGACCATGGCTAGAGGCCACCGGCTAGTGTTTTGTTGCCATCGGCAATGTATATTGCCGGTCGGCATTCTTTGTTGCCGGTCGGCAGTCCATTTTGTCAAAATGGCAATTTTGAGTAGCCGACTACTGTTCATCTACTTTTGCAGATATTTTAATACAGCTGTATGGCATTTTGTTCCCCTCCATACACGTGTTTGGAGGGATGGCCTTCTTGATTAGCTTCTTGATTAAGCTTTACAAGATTGGCTTCTCTATAAGAGGAGCCCTCCTCTCTTGGCTTGAGGTTGGAGATTTGTTAGAAAAGTTTAGAGGGAGCTCTGGTTCTAGGTTTAGGATTTTGTATCTATCCTATATCTATATCCCTCATTCTCTTGTATTTGTGTGTGTTTAGGCTTACTATTGCACACAAACACATAGTGTTACACCTTTTCTTAGTCTTTGAAGGACCAGAGGTCTGTTCTTGAGGTTCTTGGGTGGTTTCAAGCTCAAGGAGGCAGCTGGTCCGCCATTTGTGAAGAAGGTCAACAAGGGTAAGAAACTTGCTCCTTTTTACCCCATTCTTGCGTACTATTTTTGCCTATCTTAGAACTATTTTTGAGCCTAGTGTATAATATAAAAAAGTTCTATTTTTGGGCCCTCTAAATAGTTTGTTTAGAGTGTTTTGTGGTTTGGAGGTGTTTGACCCCTCTTAAGCCTTGAGGGGCTCCATTTTGTGCTATTTTGAGTGAGCTCCGGGACTTTGGTGTCTGGGCCTCCTCACCACTGAAATCTTGAGGGATTTCAGTGGTAAGGATGGTGCCTTGAAGTCCCAAGAAGGAGAGGGCCACCCCCTCTCCTTATTGTCCTTGAAAAGGGCCATTTTTGCCTCTTTAATGGGCACCTAGCTAAGACTCATGTTGACCATGCCTTGCTGTTATTTATGCTTATTTTGCCATGAAATAGCATTGTTGTATGTTGGTTTTGGAACACCATTCTTGCTTAGCATACATGCCTTGTAATGCCATTTTGTTGCCTTAACATGCCTTAGGTTGTAAACCATTGTTCTAGCATGTTTTAGGCTTGGCTTTGTGAAGCTTTTGTGCTTATTTTGCTATGTTTGAGGTCTGTCCTTAGTTGTTTGGGTCGACTTTGGCATGCTTAGTATAGCCCCTTTGCATTTTTGGTTTGTTGGCCTTAAGTGTGTGAATGTATAGCATGCATCCTTGCCTTAATTTAGTGGGTTGGGACCATTTGCCATGTTATTTCAGTCCCTTTAACATGCTTGTATGATTGCCTTGGATGCCTCTTTGAAGCTTTGAAAGCTTGTCTTGCATGCTCCATGTTTTGGCCATTGTGCATACCCTTTGAATTTGAGCCACTTAGATGCCATCTAGGTGTCCCTTGGGTGTTGTCTAGGTCTGTCTTAGACTTGTTTTAAATCCTCTTAGCCTTGTGAGGCTTGGTGGACTTAGTCTTGGTTTAAGCCTCTTGGCTTGTCTTGGGTTTTTGGCCTTGTTTGCATGCCTTATTTGTCTTGTTTAATTGGTTTAGCACCTTTTGTACCATGATTTTCAATGCTTACCTTGCATGCCATTGGTCCATGTTATGCCTCTTTCAAGTGTGCTTGAGTGTTAGCCCTTTAACATGTGCATGTGTATATGTGTGTTTAGTCCTCATTTCATAGCATCTTCGCCACTGTTTTAGGTCTATTTAAGGCTGCCTAAATCATGTTTAGGTCCATCCTATGCTTGTTTGCATACTTACCTTGCACGTTTGCTTGCATGCTTGCATGTATACATTGCATTGTCCATGTTGCATGCTAGTTCATATGCCTAGGTTGCATTGCATCTTGCATGCATGCCTTGTTCCTTGATCTAGTGATAGGAATTGGGCCCCTTTGGCTTGTTGGTTTGCATTGCATTTGACATCAAAATGTGCACACTTGGTTCCTTGGGCCATCACGCATGGAAATGCACGATTGATGGTTCGAGAACCAAGGAGCATGTCCCTTTGAGTCACTAACATGATAAGGGACATGATTGGTGCATATATGGCTTGAATTGCATTGCCATGCAAAGCTCGTCTCTCTTTTGCCAAAGCAGAGTTCTGCGAGAACTTTTGCCAATCGATCGCATTGCCGAGTCTTGACAAACAATTGGTGGCCAATGGATTCATTCTCAGCTGACGAACATCTCCTATGGCTGGTGGCCATTCTATCCAGCCGGTGGTAGTCTTGTCTGATGCTCGAGAGAGGCAACCCCGAGGCTTTGGAAGCCTTGAAGGAGTACAAGAGGAAAGCAGGCTGACTTAGCATGGCAGTGCATTTCCGAGCAAGACCGAGCATGCATTGCATTAGGCTCTCCTCCCGAGGCGGTTTACTGTTTTCCCTAGATTAGTTAATTTGCTTAGCTAATTAGATGGCGTGTAATATTTAATTAGCTTGTAGGTTAATTATCTGTAATATTTATTTGGTCCCTCCGGGCGAGGGCGAATCTGTAATAAGTGTGGGTGCGTGTGTGTGCATGTCTTCCAATCCCCACTTCTTTCTTCCCTTTTATTTACCCGCTTATGATGGTAGATTAGGGCATGTTTAAATTAGCATACCTTATGCTTTGCATGCGTGCATCCATACATTTGTCTTGCATGCACCGGGCTCGGTACATCATGGTAACTGCATTTGTACTTCAATTCCAAATTGAATATGTGCATCAATTGATTGCATTTCACATGTCATGTTTAGGTTAGCCGAGCCAACCCTAATTGCATCCTGTATGTGTTGCGTTAGTCAATTTGACATGAACTAGGACCATGCATGTTTGCTAACTAGTTTATTGTTTTGGCACGGAGTACGATGTAAGTATTTTCATGCTTTAGCATATCGCATCTGTGTGAATGCTATCATGACAGCATGCTTACCATGTGGCTAGATGCTTATGTGATACACTGTTTGAATGCCTGTGGGTGAAGGTTGGATTGTCTGAGTCGGAAAAACTCGTTGAAATCCGTATTTTAGCCTACTTGCGAGTAGCAAATTCCAAAGTGGTTTTTTAAGACAAACGGATATGCAATGCTTGTTTGCAAATTAGGCAATCTAGTCTATACTTGTTTGCTGTGCGCATAACATAGTAATTCTAGGCTAATAACTGGAATAAGAGCACATAACGTTTTCAAAAACGGATATCACGGTTAGTAGAGGCCGGTCTTCGGATCGGGCGAGAGGGGGTGCTCATGGCTGACGTTCCCCAATCGTACCCAAGCTCCTGAGCCGAGGCAACTTTGGTGATGACGGACACGTGGCCTTTGGCATCGAGTCAGGGTTTCCTAAATTTCCCCATTAAAAAATATTTAGGTGGCGACTCTATATCTGGCAAAGCAGTCCATGTTTAGCACTTCTTTCAAAATCTATTTTTCTCAAAACGATTTGCCGGATTTGGACTCTTTGGTTCAGATTTAGAACCGTGACAATCGAGTCCAAACTATAGTAGACCTGCAAAGTGAACGGAACGGGGGTCATCCCTCTCGGGGCGTTCGGGGACGTCTACACTTGTCTATTTTGTGCTTGGTTGTGGACCAAGAGCATGTTGCTTCAAGCCTGGAGGAGAAGGTGGCCTGTCGGCCATCTCCACAGTCCATCGACCATGGCTTGTGCCTGTCGGCCATCAGCGGTGGCCGGTCGGCTACTTTGATGTGGCCGACTGCCATTTTTCTCCTTTTTCAGATATTTGTTTGACAGATGTGCCAGCTGTTGTTCACTGAAGTGCATCACCATACACGTGTATGGAGGGATGAATACAAGCTTGAATCTTGTTTTCTTATATATAGGGTGGTCTCTCCCCTATTTTGGAGGGTTAGACAATTTGGAGCAAAATTCTCTCTCTCTCTCTCTCTCTCTCTCTCTCTAGAATTCTCTCTCTCTCCTCTTATTTTGTGCTTTGTAGTTAGCTTTCTCTGCACTTCTGCACATAGACCCCTGATCAATCTTGACTATCTTGGAGTTGAGGTTCTAGGAGGTCTTCTTGGAGCCTTAGAAGGGGTTTTGAGCTTGAATTTGTGCCTGAAATTGTCTTTTGCTTCAAGAGGTATAAGACTCCTTTTTTAAACTTGTTTTTCATAACTTGTTTTGCTATTCTTTTGTACTGTTTTGACCTGGTTTTTCAACTACAAAAAGATCTGTTCTTGAGGTTTGAAAATGGTAGTTTATGTCTTGGTGGGCAAAGGGATTGTCTCCCCATTTTGTTCTTTGGCTTGTGAAGCCTTTTGTGCCATTTGTTACCACCTTTAAATAAAAATTTTTGGCCCTTTTAACCACTGAAATTTAGAGTTATTTCAGTGGTAAAAATCAACTTTTGAAGTTCAAAATAGGAGGGGTTAGACTCCCCTCCTTATGTCCTGCTTCCATGCCTAGGTTGCTTCACATGATAGCTTGATTTTCTAGCCTAACTTAGATTGATTCAAGCATGTTTTAGGCTCTATTTTGGCATGTTTCAACTCTGTTTTGGGTTGGTTGGAGCACTTGAGGCTTGCTTTGTATGCTTGTAGTGCAATTGTGCTTACTAGTCTAGCATGCTTCATGGTTTTGCCTATTATTCTAGCTTGTGTTAGCTTAATTTCAACATGTTTTTGCTACTATTTTGGCTTGCTTTAACTCTGTTTTAAGTGGTTAGAGTCCTTTGAGGCTTGCATTGCTGGTTGTAGTATAAAGGGCTTCCCGAGTTTAGTGTTTTAAGCCTTTAAGCATGAAGTGCTTGAGTTGCTTGTATGTTGTACTATTATTTTGCATGTAATCGCAGCATCATAATCTCTGTCACATACTCATTTGTCTCACTTTTTCAATTGCTTTTGAGGGTTGTTTCAATTTTCAGATTCTTTAAGCTAGAGATAGAGTGTATGCTTAATGGTTTTAATCCTCTATTGAGGGTTTCTACCAACCAAAGCCATGACCTCTCTCTTGCCTTAAATCATCCTTGATTGACACTTCTTTCTGTTTAGAAGACACTCATCTTGGACTTAATCGATTAAAGGACTAATTGGTAATGTAAAATGAGTAAACAAAAGTGACAAGTGAAACTTGAGCAAGATAATCATGTTGTGTTGCATTGCATGTGTTCAATCGGACGTGATATTGAACACAATGACGATTGGATAATTTCATACTCAAAGTGATGAAATGAGCGAATCTCCTTGGTCTCCATTGCCTTTGATCATACATGATAAGGTGATGGTCTTGAGTCTTGTATTTGCATACAATGAAGTCATACCTGTTGAATCTTTGGCCATCATGCATTGAAAATGCTTGGTTGATGGTTTTGGAGCCAAGAATTACACTCCTTTGACTTTATGTAATGATAAGGAGGGTAATAGTACATATATTTCTTGAGAATACATTGCTTTGCCTCTGTTTGCTCTCTGTTGCAGCAAAAAAGAGAATTCTAAGGCAGGGGTGGCCGGCCAGCCACTAATAGTGGCCGACAACCATCTTTTGTGGCCGATCGGCCATCAATGAAAAATTTGCTCGGTGTGTTCCTGAGGTGGAGCAGAGGTGTTCTGGAAGTTGGTGCAATTTTCAGAGATCAAACGAGTGCAAACAGAGGCACCCAAAGGCAAGGCAATGGATTTTCGGGGGGAAACCAACTGAGCATGCATGCGTCTCTCGCCCTTGAGGCCATGTAATTGCTTTAATTAGTTAGCGTAGCTAATTATTCAATACAAGTGTTGTAATTAATTAATTTAATTTGGTTTGTAATATTTAGCTAGCTTTATTTAATTTATTTCAATTGTTGTAATAATTAGTTAACTAGAATAATTAATTAGTTTTGGTTTGTAATAGTTAGCTTAATTAGCGTAGCTAGTTAGCTTATTCATTCGGACCCTCCTTCGTGAGGGCATAATGTTGTAATAAGTGTGCGTGCGTGTGTGCATGTCTTCCAACCCCACGTCTTTCTCCCTTTTATTTATTCTCTTTTGATGGTTACCTTAGGGAGCATATTTCAATTAGCATACTTTATGCTTGCAAGTTTGCATCTATTCATTTGTCTTGCATGCACCGAGGCTTGGCGCATCATTCAAACTGCATTGCAAATTCAATACTTATTTGAATACGTGTTTCAAAACATGTTATCAAATTGTATCATATGCCATATTAGTAGCCGAGCCTATTAATTTCATATTGCATGCGTTGCATTAGGCATCTTGTATAGTTAGGATCATGCATCTTTCTAACTAGTTTTTTTTTTTTTTTTTTGGCTTGGAGTACTCGCTGAGTTTTATGCCTTAGCATGCTTGCATGAATGCGATTACCATGTTGCCATGATAACATGCTTGCTATGAGGCTATTTGCTTAAACGATTAACGGCATTAATGCCTGTGGATGAAGGCTTTGTTGTTTGAATTGGAACGATTCAATAAATGTGAGTTTTAAGCCCACTTGAGGTAGCAAATCATGTTTTAAGCCTACTTGAGGTGGCAAATTTGCAAACTTTTAAGCCCACTTGAGGGTGGCAAATTCAAACCATTTTCGAAAATAAACATGAGTTGAGTTGTTCTAATTCTTGCAATTTTTAGTCTATCCTTGATTGTGTGCGCATCACATAGTAATGTTAGCTAATAACCGGAATAAGAACGTATAATGTTTATAAAATGACATATTATGGTTAGTAGAGGCCGATCCTTTGATCGGGCGAGCAGGGGGTGCTCATTTCAGGACCTTCCCCTCTTGTACCCAAGTTCCCCAGTCGAGGCAACTTTGGTGATGATGGACATGTGGCCTTTGGCACGAGGGTTTCCTAAATTTCCCCAAAACAAAATATTTAGGTGGCAACTCTGTAATTTGGCAAAGCAGTCCAATTTTGGCATTATTTGATTTAAAATCGATTTTCCTAAATGACTTGCTGGATTGGACTCTTTGGTGTTTATCAGTTTCACATTGCACTTGTGAGGCTAGATTCAGAACCGTGACGGGAGTCCGAACTATAGGACCAATTCGAGCTCTCCGAAAGGGGGCGCGAAAAATTCAACCTACAGTTACCCTATCCTAGTGTCATGAACTAAGATTTCACTATTTCAATCAAACAGTTTCACGCAATCCTGCATACGAGAGAGCATCTTGTCCCAGTTTGGAAGCATCACTATGGCTTTATTATATGCAGCTAGGCCAAATGGTCAAAAGGGGTAACTTAGTAGGACTACCTAACAAGCCTCTCACACCTAATACCGAGAAGTGAAAGGAGGATCAAGCAGTATAGCGGTTGTCCAGATCCAAGGGTTGTGTTTCCAACATGGCAGAACCCATGACCGGCTAGCCTTTTTGCAAGCTTTTAGGCAAGCCATCGGCAAGCCGTCCAGGAATAGCAGATAAGAAACACAGTGACTTAAAGCACCAATGCAAATGCATTGCAAAGAACATATATGTGTAGATATAATTTCACATCATGAAGTTCAAGTCAAGTTCTCTACTTTCCCTAGTGGAGTTGCTAGAAACTGTAGCTTGCTTTTCGTGTTCCTTTCAGGTACAATTAGCCCTAAAGTTCGAACTCCCGTGATTCTGAATCTGATTTCACAAGTGCAATGTGAAATAAATAAATACTAATGAGTCCAAATTCGGCAAATCTTTTGGAAAATCAATTTTGAATCAAAATGCGAAAAATGGACTACATTACCAGATTTTAGAGGTGCCACCAAAATATCTTTGGGAAATTTAGAAAACTCGAGACTTGTGGCAAGGCCACTTATCTGTCATCACCAAAGTGTCTTGGCTCGGGAGCTTAGGTATGAGAGGGGGAAGGTCATGAATTGAGCACCCCACTCACCTGATCAAAGATCGGCCTCTACTAATCATGATGTGATTTTTATTTACACTATATGCTCTTGTTCTGGTTATTAGGTTATCTTTACTAGGTGATGCACACAAGTATAGAATAATTTGCAAAATTTGGAACACTTTGATTTTATGCTTGTTTTGAATATGTATCACTTGAAAAAGTGATCTCATATGTATATTAATCAAATCATCCCAAGTTAAGCAATTAACCTTCATCCACAGGTATTCAAACAGGTATATTACTTAAGCACTTAGCCTCATGGAAAACATGCTTGACATGGCAATACTCGCACACATGCAATATGCTAAAGCAATAAATGCTTACGCTAATATCGGAGGTGGGCCAAAAGAAAGGAAATAGTTAGAAAAATGCATGCTCTACTATACATGATGACTAATGCAACACATGTAATATGCAATTATAGGCTCGGCTACTAGCATGGCACGTGAATCAATTTGATAGCATGCGGTTTAAGCACGTTTTTCAAAGAAGTAATGAATAACAATGTTTGTTAGAATGATGAACCGAAGCTTTTATTCATACAAGACAAATGGATGCAAATCATGGAAAACGCTAAATGAAACATGATGTAATATGCTATCCATCATAAGTGAGTAAATAAAAGAGAGAAAGAATGGGGGTTAGAAGACATACACAACTTATTACATATTTTCCCTTGCATAAGAGGGTCCGAATAAATGTCCGAATTTAACTACCAAATTAACTAACTATTACGTTTCCAAAGAAACGAATCAACTACACTAGCTAATTATTTACAAATTAGATTTGAACTAACTAATTAATTACAACACAAATTAATTAACTAAACTATTACAAGTTCAAAGGAATTACACTTGATTAATTACAAGACACTACTATTGGCATAAATTAATGGGCCACGAGTAACAAAGAATTATTCATGCATGAATGTGTAGATGTCCCCGAACGCATCCCGGGCGAGGAGTGCGAGTCCCTCCCGTTCTGGTTCGCTATTGGGTCATTACAGTTTGAAGGACTCAATTGTTTGTCGCGGTTCTTAATCCTGAACCAAAGAGTCCAACTCTGGCAAATCGTTTTGAGAAAAAAACAGATTTTTGAAAAGTAGTGCCAAACATGGACTGCTTTGCTAGATTATAGAGTTGCCACCTAAATATTTTAAAATGAGAAATTTAGGAAACCCTGACTCGGTGCCGAAGGCCACGTGTCCGTCATAACCAAAGTGTTTTGGCTCGGGAGCTTGGGTACGATTGGGGAAGGTCAGCTATGAGCACCCCCTTTCGCCCGGTCCGAAGACCGGCCTCTACTAACCGTGATATCCGTTTTTGAAAACATTATATGTTCTTATTCCAATTATTAGCCTAGAATTACTATGTTATGCGCGCAGCAAACAAGTATAGACTAGATTACCTCATTTGGAAATAAACATTGCATATCCGTTTGTTTTGAAAATGCTTTGGTTTTGCTACTCGCAAGTAGGCTAAAACCCGAATTTCAACGAGTTTTTCCAACTCAAGCAATCCAACCTCCACCCACAGGCATTCAAACAGTTTATCTCATATAAGCACTTAGCCACATGGTAAGCATACTATCATGTTAACATTCACACGCATGCGAGATGCTAAAGCGTAAATACTCACATCGTACTCCGTGCCAAAACAATAAACCAGTTAGCAAACATGCGTGTCCTAGTTCATATTAAGTGACTAATGCATCGCATACAACATGTAATTAGGATAGGCTCGGCTAACCCTAAAAATGGCATGTGAAATGCAATCATTTGATGCACGTATTCAAGTTGGAATTTAGAATACAATGCAGTTTGTATGATGTACCGAGCCCGGTGCATGTTTAGACAAATGCATGGATGCACGCATGCATTGCATAAGGTATGTTAAAATAAACGTGCCCTAATCTACCATCATAAGCGGGTAAATAAAAGGGAAGAAAGAAATGGGGGTCGGAAGACATACACCCACTCACGCACACTTATTACAAATATGCCCTCGCTCGGAGGGACCAAAATAATAATATAGATTAATTAGCTACGCAAACTAATTAAAATATTACAGTCCAACTAAATTAATCAAATAAATTAATTAATCTAATTAAAGCAGTAAACTGCCTCGAGATGAGGGCCGGATGCAACGCATGCTCGGGACTTGCTCGGAATTGCACTGCCATGCTTAGATTGCCTCTGTTTTCCCTGCTTTGCATCTCAGAAGACTGCCAAAGTCTTAAGAGTGCCTCCCAGGACACTTAGGGACACCGTCGGCTGAGAAGGACTTCCACCGGCATCAGCATGAGGTCACCGGCACAAAATTCATCCATCGGCCATCAATAGATCGGCCTTTGAATCTGCCAGAACACCGCAACTCACAAAGGCGAGGGCAAAAACTTGCATGGCAATGTAATTCCAACAATGTATGCACCAATCATGCCCCCTATCATATTTGTGACTCAAAGGGGCATGTGCCTCGATTCTCGGGCCACCAATCACGCATTCCCATGCATGATGGCCCAAAGGATCAAGTAGGAAATTTTTATTTCAAATGCATGCAATGCAAACAAACAAACCAAGGGGGCTTCTGCCTCCATCATGACTTGGTCAAGAGGTGGAGCATGCATGCCAATGCAATGCAACCCTAGGCATGTTAACTAGGCATGTAACATGGCAATTCAAGCGAGGATGCTAGTATGCAAACACATATGCAAGGCAATCATACAAACCTAACAATGGGGTGAACTTAAACATGACTTAGGCAATTCCAAATTAGCCCAAAATCAGTAGCCAAATTGCCCAAAAATGAAAGCTAATCACACATGCACACATGCACATGTTATGGTTCAAACTTCAAGTACTAACCAAGCAACATTCAAGCATACTTGAAAAGAGATATCATGGGCAATTAGCATGCAACACAAGCTCTAAAAATCATGTTAGAGTATGGTGCTAAACCAACCCAAATGAGACAACATTAGCATGCAAGTATGGCCCAAGTGCTCAAGGCTAGTCAAAGGGCATTGAACTACACTTGACAAGACTAAACATGGCAAGACTTAAGCAACTAAAAACAGATTTCTAGCATACAAAATCAAGCCCAAAGGACCACTTAGATGGCATCTATATGGTTTAAATTAAAGGGCATGCACACATGCTCTCCCAAGGAACATACAACATGAGCTTTTGAAACATCAAAGAGGCATGCAATACAAACATATGAGCATGTTTAAGGGACTGAAATAACATGGCAAGTGGTCTCAAACCATTGAAATGATGCAAACAAGGCATGCTACACATTCATGCTCAAGGCTAGCAAGCCTAAAATGCAAAGAGACTATACAATGCATGCTAAGATCAACCCAAACATTTATGGACAGACCTAAAACATGTCAAGATAGGCACAAAATCTTCATGAATCTAAGCCCAAAGCATGTTAGAAACAAAGGCACACAACCTAAGACATGTTAAGGGATCACAAGGCATTACATGGCAACTATGCTAAGCATGCAAGGCGTACCAAAACCAACTTAAAATCATGTTATATCATGGTATAATAATCATGAAAAACAGTCATGGCATGCTCAACACACACTTGAACATAGGCTTCCTCAAGAGGCCAAAACTTGTCCTTTTCAAGGATAATAAGGAGAGGGGGTGGCCCTCTCCTTCTTGGGACTTCAAGGCATCATCTTCACCACTGAAATCCCTCAAGATTTCAGTGGTGAAGAGACCCCAACACCAAAATCCCGGAGCTCTCACAAAATAGCACAAAATGAGGCCTTTTCAAGGCCTAAGGGTGGTCAAACCTCCCCAAAGCACAAAACACTCTTAACCAACAATAAAGAGGACTAAAAAATAGAACTTTTTTGTATTAAATGCTAAGCAAAAAAACAGTTCTAATCTATGCAAAAATGGAGTGCAAAAATGGGGTAAAAAGGGGTAGTTTCTTACCCTTGAAGACCACCTTCACAAAGGTTGATGTTGTTGCTTCCTTGAGCTCAAATCCAACCAAAAACTTCAAGAACCAGCCTTCATAACCTCAGTAACCGAAGGAAGGTGAAACACTAGGTGCTTGTGTGCAATAATATGGATTAAAACACCTAGTGTAGAAACAAGAGAGGAAAAGAGAGATAGGATAGATACAAAAGTTCTAACCTAGAACCGGAGCTTCTTCTCTGTCTTTTCTCTCTAAAAATGTCTAATTTTTCTAACCCTTGAGCCAAGAGAAGAGAGCCCTCTCTTATAGGCAACAAAGCTTAAAAGCTAAGCAAACCAAAGGCTCATCCCTCCATACACGTGTATGGAGGGGAAACAAATGCTATACAATTGCTTCAAAACATCTCAAAAAGCAACTGCACAGTAGTCGGCAGGGCAAAATTGTCATTTTGACAAAATTGACTGCCGATCGGCACAAAAGAGTGCCGACCGGCACAATATAGTGCCGATGGCAACACCAACCAGCCGGTGGCCTCTAGCCACTGCCGGTGGTGTGTGGGGATAGCTCACAAGGCATTCCCTGCCCCTCCAAGGGAAAGCACAAGTGTTTGGTGCAAAACCAGACACAAAACGGTCAAGTTCGGAGGTCCTGAGGCAAGGCGCGTAGCCGAGAACTCCGGGAACTCCAAACGAACACGAACATGGATAATCACCGAGTGTTCGAGCGGTGACGTCCAGGTCTTGAGGACGGTCAAAAATGGGGTGTCTACAGAATGTGAATTTTCACCCGAAAATGCCCTCTGTTTTGTTATCAGAAAATTAAACTGTTTTTGCCTCAGCCTCTGCTCTGTTTTGCAAGAAAAATGACACTGCCTGGTTGAAAAGAGGTGGCCGGCCGGCCAAAGAAAGTGGTCCACCATACAATGAGGTGGCCGATTGGCCACCATTTTTTGGTCCTCCCCTACTGCAACAGAAAAGAAACAGAACACAAACAGAGTATTTTCAGGGAATGTTTGTCCACCCTGCCTCTCCTTATCATCAACAGATCAAAGGAGGGGTAAGCTTGATTCGCAAACCATCAATCAACGAAAACATATTGCATGATGGTCCATGAATCAAGGGACAAAATCCCAATAAATGATAATGAAAGACCCGCAAAACCTCCTCCCTATCATGGAATTGATCAAGGGAAGTGGTAGACCTTGAATCTTTGAACCATTATCATCACTAAAGAGTGTGAAATGGTTTAAGACTCAATGGGTTCAACTAATGTCCGATTGAACCCAAACTTGATTTTATTATCTTGTTACCTCTTTTAATATAATTTTATTGCCTTTTTTTAATTTCCTTTCCATTCTTTAGTCATTTTAGTCCAAGAATGAGAATTAAGTCCACCAAATGGAGAGAAGTACCAAACAAGAAGTTTTTTTTGGCATGAGAGAGATATAATGCCTTAGTAATGAACCTCTAAAGAGATTAAACCATTAAGGATGGAAGGGTCTTTTTCTCAAGCTTAAACAACACTCGTTTGAAACAACTCTCAAAGAAACAAAAAGCCAGCAAAGGAGGGGGAGTGCAGAGATGATTATGTATGAACATAAGTATAGAAAGCATAAAATAAATGCTATCAGCTCAAATAGGTTGGTGTTTAAGGCCTAAACCACCAAACCTATGAGGACCACTACACTAGAAGCCTACTATACAAAGCTTAAATGAAATAAACACATTAAAACAGTCCTAAAAACAACAGAAACAATGTTGAAATTCTGATGGAAAAGCTTGAAAAAGTTAGCTAAAATAATGAGGAAATGAAGCTAATAAACAAGCATAAGGAGGGGTGGCTAACCCTTCCATTTTTGGGACTTCAAAACAACTTTTTCAGCCTCTGAATACCTCTGAAAATCAGTGGCAAAAAGTTGAAAAAAAGATGGGAAACAAAAGGGCAAAATCTTGGGAAATAAGGTTCAAAGAAGGGTGGTTAACCTCTCCATGTTGGATAGCTTTAAGAAATAAGTTTCAGCCAATAAAAATAGTTGAAAAATAGTCCAAAAACAGCAAGTAAAGATAGGGAAGAAGTAGTGTAAAGAAGCTAGAAGTTATACCTCTTGAAGAAGAGTAACACTTTGATTCACAAACCAACAATTTCTCACCCTTAGGTGCTGAAATTCAAGCTCAAGAACCTCAGCAAGGAGCCCTAAAAATTTTGGTTTGGGGAGTATATATAGAGAGTGTATAGGTTGCGAGAGAGAGAGAGAGAGAGAGAGAGAGAATTTTGCACTTCACAAAATTCTCTAACCTAATTTCAAGACAGGTGTTCAAGTATTTATAGAAAAACATGTTACTATCTCAGAAATATCAGTATAGAGACAACTGGTGCAGTGCATGCACTTGTGGAAATAGCTAACGCAACTGGCAGCAAAATATTTGTTCTACTGGAACAATTGGTCGGCCAGCCACTAATTTTTGGCCAGCCAGCCACTAGTTTGCCTGCTGGCCTCTGAGTGGTCAGGCTTGGAAAAATACTGTTTTGGTCCAAAAGTGGTGCAAGGTTTGTAGGCTTCTGAGACTCAAAACCGAGGTTTCCTACTGAGCAAATCGAGTGTCTGTGCAGCGTATAAACTTATCATCGAGTGATCAATCTGAGGCTCCCAAGTCTTAAGGGCGGTCAAAATGGGGTGTCTACAGTAAGCCTACAGATAATTTCTTTAATTAACACTCCTGTTGCATTCATATTGTATTCGGATGAGAGAACCTTTATTCATGTGTTCTTGTTAATGTAAAGAGTTTCCGTATGTTATATCTGAAATTTAGTATATAATAATGGTTTGGTAATAGAATCCAACTAATAAAAAGCGGGGCATGACAACAACCACGACATTCAGAAATATCTTCAATGGAAAAATTGCTTAAATGTTCAGACTGAACTAACATCCTTAAACGATCACTCAATAGATGACCTAGCCAAGAATGCCAAATATAAAATAAAAAGACTTATTGTTTAAACAAAAAGAATACAATGCAGTAGAAGACACTTTTGGAGGAACATACAAGCTGTCCAAGATATATAGTTCTCCAACTCTATGCCCAATCCCAATCTGCCTGTTGGATACCTGATCCTGCACAACACAATGAGAAGAAGAGAAAACAATATCAAAACCAGAATCAGATAATTGACTAACAGAAATAAGACTGAGTGAGAGGTGAGGCACATAAAATTTAGGAGAAAGAGACAAATGGGAGGAGGAAAAAGAACCAATAGAGTGTACAGGTACAGAAGAAACATTAGCGGTAGCAATAGTGATATAGGAAGAAGGGGAGACACAATTACTTAGGAAAGATGCAACATGGGTCATATGATGTGAAGAACCAGAATTAAAATCCCACGAAGTGTGGATATTACTTGAAGTGAATGAACCAGACAAACCTAACTGAGTGGTAGTCATAACGGAGGCCTGTGATGAAAGATTTGGATTGGTCACCATGAAAGACTTGAATTGCTCAAACATAGATTGCAAATTGGAAGACGGACCATTCTCAGAAATTGGTGTAGAAAAGGCGGCAGATGAGCAAGATCCCGAAGATGTTGGCTTAGAGGTTGGTGGACCAGATAAACGACCCTTGGGCTGCAAAAGTTTACGACAAACATGTTCCCAATGGCCTTTCTGATGACAGAAGTTACACTCATCCATGGAAACCCGAGGCTTAGGCTTACTAGTAACCTGAAATAAAGAAGAGGGTGGGGTGGGCAAGAGTGGCGAAGTGGAAAAAACTGACTGGGAAGCAAAAGCACCATGAGCCACCTTAAACCGAGTTTTTTCCGCAATAAGCTCACGAACAACACCATCCACAGAAGGCAAGGGAGACCAGTGAAGAATAGCTCCCCGAAGTGGCTCAAATTGATCATGAAAGCCATAAGAAATTGAACAAGACATTACTTCTTTCGATACTTGGTATAACTGTCAAGTAATTGCAAATCTGATGGTTCCATCAAAGCAAGCTGATCCCAATAAGTAGTTATCTCATTGTAGAACTCCTGAATGAACTTATCTTTTTGACTAGCACTACGAATAAACATCTCAAGTTCATACTATTTTGAAAAGTTTGACTCAAGGTACATCGTTTTCAAATAGTCCATGTAGCTTGCTTTTCGTGCTCCTTTTGGATACAATTAGCCCTATAGCTCGGACTCCTGTGGTTTTGAATCTAATTTCACAAGTGCAATGTGAAATTGATAAAACACAAATGACTCCAAATCTGACAAATCTTTAGGAAAATCGATTTTGAATCAAAAATATCAAAAATGGACTACATTGCCAAATTTCAGAGTTGCCACCTAAATATTTTTGAGAAATTTAGAAAACCCGTCACTCGTGCCAAAGGCCACTTATCCGTCATCACTAAAGTGTCTCAGCTCGGGAACTTAGGTATGAGAGGGGATGGTCATGATTTGAGAACCCCACTCACCCAATCAAAGATTGGCCTCTACTAATCATGATGTGATTTTTATTTACATTATATGCTCTTGTTCCAATTATTATGCTATCTTTACTATATGATGCACAAAAGTATAGACTATTTCACAGAATTTGGAATGCTTTGATATCATGTTGTTTGGAAAGTGTTTTGAATACGTACCACTTGAAAAAGTGAACTCATATTTACATTAATCAAATCATCCCAATTTAAGCAATTAGCCTTCATTCACAGACATTCAAGAGATATGTCAACTAAGCACTTAGCCTTATGGTAATATGTTTGATATGGCAACACTAACACACATACAATATGCTAAAGCAGTGAATACTCACCTAGTTCTCCAAGGCAAGCCAAAGAAAATAAAAATAAGTAGGAAAATGCATGATCCTAAGCAATGCAACATGACTAATGCAACACACACAACATGTAATTGATAGGCTCGACTATTAGTATGGCATGTGGGTCAATTCAATGCATGCGATAAAAGCACGTATTCAAGTAGGAATTTGAAATTAATATTGATTAGTATGATGAGCCGAACCCTTATGCATGCTAAACGAATGGATGCAAGTCATGAAAAATGCTAAGGAAAATATGATGCTACATGCAATCCATCATAAGCGTGTAAATAAAAGGGAGAAAGAATAGGGGTTGGAAGACATACAAAATATTACACTTTTGCACTCATGCAAGAGGGTCCAAAGAAATGTCCTAATTAAACTAACTATGACAATGCCAAATAAATGAATTAACTATACTTACCAATTAATTATTACAAATTAAAATTAAGCTAACTACACACTAATTAATCTAAAAGCAATTAATTAGGTTAACTGGGTATTACAAACTCAAAGGAATTTAACTAATTAATTACAACACACTAGTTAATCTAAGAGCAATTAAGCTAATTAATTTAAACGAGAGTCAAGAAACCACGCCCACAACCGAGAACATCCTCCCAGAAATGCCACTGTTTTGCTGTCTGATTTGCTTTGTTTTGCAGTCAAAAAATAAAACTGTTTTATCCCAGCCTCTGCCCTGCTTTGCCATAAAAATGGTACTGCATGTGTAAAATAAAGTGGTCGACCAGCCAAAAAGGGTGGTCGAGCAGATGGTTAGGTGGCCAGCAGGCCACTATTTTGGGGGTCTGCCTTGCTGCAACAGAAACAAACAGAACACAAATAGAGTATTTCCAGGGGATGTGTGTCCTTTTTGCCTCTCCCTATCATGGAATAGATCAAGGGAGGGGTAGACTCCATTTGCACACCATCAATTGACACAAACTCGTTGCGTGATGATTGATGAATTGATGGGACAAAGTCTCATTAAATGGAAAGTGAAGACCAATAAAACCTCCTCCCTATCATGGAGTTACCTCAAGGGAGGTGGTAGACATTGATTCTTGAGCCATTATCATCACTAGAGTGTGTGAAATGACCCAAGACTCAATGGGTTCAATTAACGTTCGGTTGAACCCAAACCAATTTTATTACTCTTGCTTCGTTTAGTTCAATTTTGTTAGCCTCTTTTAATTACCTTTCCATTCTTTAACCATATAGTCCCAAAATGTGAATTAAGTCCACTATATAGAGGGAAGTGTCTAACAAGAAGTTGTTCTTGACATGAGAGAGATGTAATGCCTTGGTAATGAACCTCCGAAGAGAATAAACCATTGCACATGAAAGGGTCTTTTTCGCATGCCTTAAGCAACACTCGTTTGAAATGACTCTCAAACAAAGAAAATCAAGAAAGGAGGGAGGGTGTAGAGATGATTGTTGCAAGTGTAAACATATGTATGAAAAGTATAAAATAAAAGCTATCAACTTAAATACGTTGGTGTCTAAGGCCTAAACCACCAAACCTATGAGGACTATAACATTACAAGCATACTATACAAGGCATGAATGAAGTAAACACGCTAAACCAGTCCTAAAACACACAAAATCAGTGCTGGAATTAAGTTGAAAATGCTAAGAAAAGTAAGCTAAAATAATGGAGAAATGAAGCCAGTAAGCAAGCCTAAGGAGGGGTGGCTAACCCCTCCATTTTTGGGACTTCAAAACCACATTTTTAGCCTCTGAAAAAACTCTGAAAAATAGTGGTAAAAAGTTGGAAAAAATTTGAGAAAGAAGTGGGAAACACAAGGGCAAAAGCTTAGGAAAGAAGGTTCAAAGAAGGGTGGTTAACCCCTCCACCTTTCATATCTTTAAGCCACAAGTTTCAACCCATAAAAACAGTGTAAAACTAGTACAAAAATAGGAAGAAAAGATAGGGAAGAAGTAGTGTAAGGAAGGTCAAGGTTATACCTCTTGAAGAGGAGTAACTCTTTGATTCACAAACTCACAAGTAGCACCCTCAAAAGCTGAAATTTAGACTCAAGAATCTTAGCAAGGAGCGCTAAATTTTTGGTTTAGGAAGTGTAGAGGGAGTGTGTAGGTTGCAAGATATATATATATATATATATATCTATAAAGAGAGAGAGAGAGAGAGAGAGAGAGAGAGAGAGAGAGATTTTCAAGAATTGGACCTTTGGAATTTTTTCTAACCTAAAACCAAGAGGGAAGGTCCTCTACATATAGAAAAACATGTGCCGCTGTCAGAAATATCTGCATTGAGATAGCTGGTACAATGCATGCACCTGTGGAAACAACTAGTAACAAATATCAATTCTACCTGGAAAACTGGTCAGGCGACCACTTGGGGGACAGCCGACCGGCCACCAAAATTGGCCCATGGGGACACCTAGCCAACCAATCCACTCAAAATGGTCGAATTTTCATCAATTGGCCGGCCGGCCACAAAAAACGGCTCTCAAGCCTGACTTCAAACGGGCATATCTCCTTTATTCGGACTCAATTTTTGGTTATTCGTGATTCTAAATTGAAGCCCCAGAAGTATAAGTTCCAATGGTGGTGGCCGTACATCTAAATTCTAAGTATACAAAGAGATATGCCTAATTTAGTGAAGGCTGCTCATTTCTTTCTTAATGGATTGATGCCCAACTTCAAACAACCATATCTCCCTCATCCAGACTCGATTTTTGGTGATTCTTCAGTCCAAATTGAATCCCCGGAAGTCTATTTTCCAATGGTGGTGGCCTCCATCTAAATTATATGTTTAAAAATAGATATGCCTAATTTAGTGAAGGCTGCTAATTTATTTCTTAATGGTTTGATGCCCAACCTTTCTTCCATCGCCTCCTCTTTCTTTCAACTCCGATCTTATAAATAAGATGTTTTTAATTTTTTTTCAAAGAGTTCACCTTTCTTTCATTTATTTGAACTTTATCCTTACTCGATTTCCTGAAAAGTGCAATTTTTTAAACGAAATGTGAGCCTCAAAATGTCGTAGAATCATTTGGAAAACTACTTGAAAAAAGAGGTTTTAAGATCTAAAATAATTTTGGTCAAAATGGGGTGTAAGGTTGGGATTAGAAGTTGAAAAATTGAAACCTTTTGCTGAAGAACTTGAACGATTGTACAACGTAACTTTTCATCATCAAGTGATCAACTTGAGGCAAGCAAGTCTTAAAAGGCGGTAAAAAATAGGTTGTATATAGTTGCCCCTCTTTTACAGAGCTCAAAGTTATGGAATGACGTGAGTGAATGTCAAAGATCGAAGGCGACCCATTTTGACAAGGCTGTAAGACTTAGGAAAACAAACAAAATGTAGATGCAATTGGTTAAACCCGAGGGTTGCCTACGTATCCCATTGCAAGGAATCAAACAAGCGTAGTTCAGGGGCAGGATGCAAATGATACACAATGTAAGAAAATAATCAAACCACAAGCAGTGCAAAACAAACGAATACCATAAAGGAATGGAGATACAAATTAAACTACATTTTATATAGAAAAGAAGTGGGCACAGCCAAACGACGCCTAACACAGGCTTAGTGCCTATACCCTCAGTACTGGCATCAGCTCAGCATGGGTGCTTACACATAATAGAACCATGTTTTAACATGAAAGGGGTGCGAGCACATGCAAAACTATGTCTTTCGCATAAAGAGTGCATGTAATTGGGTGGTATGATATAAGTGAGGAATGATCTGTTGGGGAAAGATGATGATCCTAAATGCTGAATGCAACATGACGAAGTACGATGCAATGGATGAAGTGAATAAGGGGCATAGACCGAACTATGTCTTACCTAGAAAAGGCATGGACACAAAACAAACCACGTCTAACACAGAAAAGGTGCTGAAACCCTTAGACCATAATTCTTAGCAGAATAGGCGCGCACACATGTACAACTATGCTTTAACGCGGGAAAGGTATGAGCACATGCTAAACTAAGCTTAAAATGGAAAGGATGCATGTAATAAAATGGTATGATGTAATGGGCACTACAACAAAAAAGGTCTATGGTGACGAAAACGCGTGACGAAAAAATATTTAGTCTCCAAATATGCATGTTTTAGTGATGAAAATAAGATTTCGCCTCCAATTATATTATTTTCAGAGACGAAAACCAAATTTTGTCATTTAAATGCTTAAAATCAAATAAAACAATAGGTGACGAAAATTTTATTTGTCCCTAAACTTTATTTTTCGTCACAAAACAATTTCCCGCCCTTGGAAATTTTGGTGGAAGATTTGGCGCCATTTTGGAGACGAAATTTGTCGTCACAATTGTAAAAAATTTTAGAGAGGAAATAATTTCGTCTCCAAATGTATTATTTTCAGAGAGGAAAACCAAATTTCGTCACCAAATGCTTAAAATCAAATAAAACAATAGGTGACGAAAATTTTATTCGTCTCTAAATTTTATTTTTCGTCACAAAACAATTTCCGCCCTTGGAAGATTTAGCCATTTTGGAGACGAAATTTGTCGTCACCATTGTAAAAAATTTTAGAGAGGAAATAATTTCGTCTCCAAATGTATTATTTTTAGAGAGGAAAATCAAATTTCGTCACCAAATGCTTAAAATCAAATAAAACAATAGGTGACAAAAATTTTATTCGTCTTTAAATTTTATTTTTCGTCACAAAACAATTTCTCGCTCTTGAAAAATTTGGTGGAAGATTTGGCGCCATTTTTGAGACGAAATTTGTCGTCACCATTGTAAAAAATTTTAGAGAGGAAATAATTTCGTCTCCAAATGTATTATTTTTAGAGAGGAAAATCAAATTTCATCACCAAATGCTTAAAATCAATAAAAAAATATAAGAAATCTGGGCTATTGTGACAAAATTTGGTAACGAAATTTTTTTTGTCTTAAAATTTAACCCAAAGATGACAAAATATTAATTTTGTCGTTTGTTTTAATTTTTCTCAAAAGTATAGGAGACGAAAACAAAATTTCGTGTGCAAAAATGAGGCGCCAATTTCATTTGCATTGGCGCGAATTATTTTAGCTCATTGGAGACAAACATTTTTTGTCACAAAATATATATTTTTTTTTGTGACGAACGTAATTCGTCGCCAATAAATTCCATACCTATTAAACGATGTCGTTGCATATTTCCATTTATTAGACGACAAATATATTTTTGTCTGCGAAGGATAAGTTATGGAAGACGAAAATATTTTGTCACCAATAAACACTCCATCATGCAGACAATGTCATTTCATCTTTCTATTAAATAGGCAACAAATATATTTTTGTTTCAGAAGAATAAGTTGTGGAAGACGAAAATATTTCGTCACTAATAAATTCTAATTGATTGCGTGACGAATATATTTTTCGTCTCATAAGGTTAAGTTGTGGAAGACAAAAATATTTCATCACCAATAATAAATTCTTTGTTCTGGTATTGAAGGATACAAAAATATTTTATCACTAATCATTTCTCTATATTAAAATGCCGTGGTTTTGTGTTTCAAAGCATTGGAACTGTGACCCCAAGAGATACACTCTGATGCTTATCACTCATTTTCATGTACACGGACCTTGAAGTCGTGACTCAAGAAAACACTTTCTACAAACTCTCATTTCTCTCTCGCACTTGAGTCTACTCCTCTCTCACAAGTATTGAAGTCGTGACTCAAGAAGATACTCTATAAGCCATTTCTTCTATTTCGCGCTAAAGCCTATCTCTTCTGTCTCACACTTAAGCCCTTTGTGCATGCCAACATTGAAGCTATTATCCAAGAAGGCACCCTATGTAAACCCATTATTCTTTCTCACAGTGAAGGCCCCTCTTGCACGTAAGCACTTTTTCTCATTGTTTGAACCAACTCTATCCTTTTCGTCTAGAACACCCATTTCAGAAAAATCGAAGGTCAAAACCTCCCTCCAAAAAAAAAAAAAAAAAAAAGATAATTAATGTAGCTATTTTTTTTTGTGAGAAAAAATATAGAGAAACAAATAATAAAAAATTTGTAATTTTCAAAATTAATAGAAAACATTACCTTGTTTAGTATGGAGTTTTCAATAATTAATTTTCAAAATTTGGTGATAAAATTTATTTTCATTTTAGAATGTAACCCAAACATGACCAAAATATTACTTTTGTTGTTTTTTTTAATTGTTTTCAAAACTATAGGAGATGAAAAAATAAATTTGTCAGAAAAAAAGAGGCACCAATTTTTTTTCTTGTTGGCGCCAATTATTTTAGCTCATTGGAGACGAACATTTTTGTCACAAAATTTAAAGTTTTTTGCGACAAAAGGAATTCGTCACCAATAAATTCCAAACTTATTAGACGATGTCGTTTCATTTTTTTATTTATTTGGTGACAAATATATTTTTTGTCTGGAAATGATAAGTTATGGAAGATGAAAATATTTCATCACCAATAAACCCTTCATGCTCATTTTATCTTTTTGTTAATTAGGCGACAAATATATTTTTGTCTCCGAAGGATATGTTTTTGGAGACGAAAATATTTCGTTACTAATAAATTTTTTATGTGTCGTGTTGCATTTTGATTGATTGTGCGACGAATATATTTTCGTCTCATAAGGTTAAGTTGAACGAGACGAAAATATTTCATCACCAATAAATTCTCCATCCCCACACAACATTGTTTTTGTATTTTTGTTGATTAGGCAATGAACATATGAGTTTGAGACGAAAATATTTTCTCACTAATTATTTCTCTTTATTAAAATGTTGTCAGAAACTAAGAGAGGCTCTTACCTTAATCACTTACTTTCACACACACACACAAATACTAAAGTCGTGACCAAAAGACACCCTCTACAAATCCTCATTTCTCTCAGACTTGAGTCTCCTCTCTCACAAGTATTGAAGTGACTCGAGAAAACAATCTCTATAAACCATCTCTTCTATTTCAAGACCGAAGTTTCTATTCTCTCTCACATTTAAGCCATTTGTGCATGCAAACATTGTTATCCAAGAAGACATTTTGTGCAAAGCTACTATTCTTTCTCACAAGAACCCTCTCCACAAAAAGAAAATAATAATAATAATAATTAAACAAGGAAACAAAATACAAGAAATCTAGGCTATTGTGACAAAATTGGTGATTTAAAATTTAACCCAAAGATGACAAAATATTAATTTTGTAGTTTGTTTTAATTTTTCTCATACGTATAGGAGACGGAAAAAAAATTCCGTCAAGCAAAATTCAGCGCCAATTTCATTTGCATTGACGCGAATTATTTTAACTCATTGGAGACGAACATTTTTGTCACAAAATATATATATTTTTTGCGACGAACGTAATTCATCACCAATAAATTCCCTACCTATTAAACAATATCGTTGCATATTTCCATTTATTAGGCAACAAATATATTTTTGTCTAGGAATGATAAGTTATGGAAGACGAAAATATTTCATCACCAATAAACACTCCATCATGCAAACGATGCCGTTTCATCTTTCTATTAAATGGGCGACAAATATATTTTTGTCTTGGAAGAATAAGTTGTGGGAGATGAAATTATTTCGTCATTAATAAATTCTGATTGATTGCGTGATGAATATATTTTTCGTCTCATAAGGTTATGTTGTGGAAGACAAAAATATTTCGTCACCAATAATAAATTCTCTGTTCTTGTATTTAAGGAGACAAAAATATTTTATCACTAATTATTTCTCTTTATTAAAATGCTATGGTTTTGTGTTTCAGAGCACTGAAACCGTCACCCCAAGAGACACACTCTGACCCTTATCACTCATTTTCATATGCATGGACACTCAAGTCGTGACCCAAGAAAACACTTCCTAGAAACCCTCATTCCTAGACACACTCTGAAGCATTCTTCCACAATCTGATTGGAAGAGGCTCTCACGGTACCCTTTCATTCTGCTTGTTCATTGTTCACTGTAGAGTTTTTTGGTCTATCAACATGTACAATGAATCTGCAATCTTGTTTTTTTCATTCTGCTTGATATCTATTTCATTCTGCCTGTAGAGTTTGTATATTCATTGTTCACCATTCTGCTTGTTCACCACATGAAGTCACACCTTTGATCATTCTCTTCTCTCTCTCTCTTTCACTCATCTTTCTTCTCTATCTCTCTCATCTCTTTTCAATTATTTTTTTTCCAATAATTTATTTTTTCAATTATAATGTGTATGATCCCATCGTCATAAATAATAAAAAAAATAAATATAAATATTTTAGGCCTAGACAAACATGTTTTTTAGTTTATATTTTAATTTTTTTAAAAACACTTTGTTCAAACCAAACGCGTTTGTAATTTATATTTTTCTAAAAATAAACAAAAACCAATTTATAAAATTTATGGAAAATATTTTTCATTAAAATATTACCCCTACTTCTACCAAAGTAAAAAAATAAGAATAATTTTTTATTCATTAAAATAAAAATGAAACAAATAAATTTTCAACTTTAATTACTTAAAAAAAAAGAATAAAAAAAAAAACAATTCATTAACTATAAAAAAATTATTATTTTAACAATTTCTCGCTCATCTTTCTTCTTTCTCTATCTCTCTCTTTTTCTATGTCTTTCTCTCGATCATCTCTTTTTGCTATCTTTCTCTCTCTTTGTCTATTTCTTATTCATCTATGTTTCTCTCTGTTTCTCTCTCTATCTCTTTCTCTTTTTGTCTCTCTCTCTTTCTCTCTCTATCTCTCTCTCACTTATCACTCTTCTCTCTCTATGTTTGTCTGTTTGTCTCTCACTCTTCTCTCTCTCTTTCTCTCTGTATGTCTGTCTGTCTGTCTGTCTTCCCCATTGTGTCACCTTGCTCACTCTCTCCATCCCCTCTTCTCTATTTACTGAGCTCTTCACTACAAGAATGCACTTTTAGCGACTACTTTGTCTCTCTCTCGCTCATCACTCTGTCTCTGTCTCTCTCTTTCTCTATCTCTCTTCTCTATCTGTCTCTCACTCATCTCTCTCTCACCACCCATCTCCTTTACCACATTCACTACTACTGCAAATGTCATTCCACTACCAGCATTATTACCATTGTGCCACTCCACCTCTATGACTATCATTACTACTACCATCGTTACCACTCCACTACCACTACTACTATTACCTCTCATCTACCACCGCCACTCTATCACCTCTACCACTACCACAACTTCATCACTAATCTCCTTCGCCATCACCACCACCATCACCTCTTATCCACCACCTTCATTACTGCTGTCGCTCTCTCTCCTCTACCACAAAAAAATAGTTCTTGATTTTTAGTAATAAAAAAAAAATGAGCCACAAAAATATATTTCTCATTGACCATAAAAAATTAATTTTATTTTAACGAAAAATATTTTTCATTAAAATATTACCCCTACTTTTACCAAATAAAAAAAAATTATTAAAATAAAAACAAAACAAATTTTCTCCCTTTTTTCATTGACCCGCCCGCCCAAACTTAGGCCAAGTTTGGGTACTCCCAAATAATCCAAAAAGCCAAAAAGTTACTCAAAAAGTTAAAAAGTTAACACTATTCACCAAAAGTCAACAATTACGGCTGCACAACTCCCAATTCAAAATTTTCTCTAAAAACTAATTTTCACAATTTTTTATTACACATTTTTCCATAAAAAGTCAAAAAGTCAAAATGCAATTTGATCTTTTTATGGCATGCAAAAGTATGCCGTAAAAAATGTATATTTTTACGGCATACAAAAAATGCAGAAAATGCATGTCGTAATTTATGAGCTCATCACATTCTTCTACGGCTTTATATTTACGGCATGCATTAAATGCAAGTCGTAATTAATTGCTTTTCGATTTTTTTTTATCTGTATTGATATTTTTTATTTTAACTATTTTGTTTACTTTTTAAATATACTTAAAAAAATATATTTTAAAAAAAAATCTAACAAAATTCACTAAATATGAAAAATAAAAAAAAATACTTTTTTTTTCCAAAAAAAAAAAAAATCACTAAATATGAAAAAGAACAAATGTATATTTGTATTTAGCTAAAAAAATAGATTTTGTCAAAAATATTTTACTTTCCAAATTGAAATATCTTACGTAAATTTAGAAAGTAAAAAAAAATTAATATGAAAACATTTACTAAAACATAAGATGAAAAAAACACTTAACAGTTTTTGAATTTTAAAATCAAACAGAGTTATACGTAAATTAAAAATTTTAACATTTATTCAAAGTGATAGAGTATTTAGGTGTTGTTTGACATGTTATTTTAACACATTATTTTGTTTGGAACACATCAATTTTTTATCCTCAACAAACATTTTACATTTTATTTATAAAAAATCAAAAATTGACAAAAGGACATGAGAGTCCGATCTTCGTTGTCGAAAACAAAAGCCCTAGCATTCGCTCTCAATCTTTCACGCCGAGCTCTCTGAAATTCCATGGCTATCCCCGCTTCTCACATTGCGTTGAAGATGGATGATGAAGCTATCGCAGATGACTTCTCTTTCGGGAGCTTCTTCTCTCGAGAGTTGTGTCTCAGAAGGTGTGCCATCTCTATCTTTATCGCACAAGCGTTGCCCTCTCTATCTAAGATCTGAATTTGATTTTCATTTTTGATCTGATATTCTTTTGTATTTGATTTTCATTTTTGGTCTGATTGACATTTGTATTTGAATTTGAAGGGTTCATGCCCTAGCTCTACAGAATTGCCTTTGCATTGATTGAGCTACTGATTGTCTTGCTTTGATTGAGATATTGATTCAATTTTGGGATTGGCATTGATTAAGAAGAAGTCGACGAACAACGACGCGATGACGAACAATTCATCACTGATCTGCTCTGGTTCTCCCTCAATCTCTTCGTCGTAGGGTTTTGACTCGATCTTCCTTCACATTGTAAGATAAGTTTTTCTCTGTTGCATATATGTAGGTTTTAGTTCATGGTTATTTACATGTTTCTTTAGACAATAGCAATTAGATAACAAGCTCCATTACATGATGAATATTTTCTTTTTGCATCCAAATTTGGCAGTTGAATGTCCATTCTAGCCTTCTTCCTTCAATTAATCTTTCCTATAATAAGGACAAAAATTCAACATTTTTGAATGCTTTGTCTACTCTGAAAGGTAACAGAAACACCTCAATTGAAGCTAAAAAATTGAACAGTACGTCAAAGGTTTTTTTTTTTCTGTTTTAAACCCTTAGTTAATGACTTTAAGAACTAATTTTAAACCAATTTTATTTCGTTCATGTCTTCATGGGTTTGCTCTAAAAAACAGAGACAAAGCATCGACGGACGAATTGGGACAACGATTAATCGAAAAATCTCCTCGAATCAGTCCATTTCTCTCTCTAATGCTCAATACGCTTATTGGGTTTTCACAAAGCCATAATTTGCCTAGTAGACTCTTATTCTTTGTCTCAGCATTGTTTTTGGATCATTTCTTATGCCTTATTAACTAAAAGCATGAGAATGATATGGCCAATAAGAAGATGATAAAATTCTTTTTCGTGGCTTTTTTAGACAGCTTAACCCATTGCTATTTTATATATTACACTTTCACAATGAGTTACGCAAATTACCACATCCAAACAGTATAAATTGCACATTCTTCTAAGCCATCATGCTTTTCAATACTTGCACAATAACTAATGAACATGTACCTGAATATTGTCACCTCTAGGATGCTTTCGAGCTCCCTTCTCTGGGACATTGACTACCTGGACAGAAAACTCCATAAATCAAAATATAAGGAATTAACTATTCAATCATTATAATAGCAAACCTTTCGTGGAAAAGAAGACTCCACTCTTCCAACTAATTTTGAGCTTGATGAATCAATATATAAATTGCCAAGTTGAAATAATCAGCAATCCAATGTAGTAGCTAAAATAAGTGCATAAAACTAGTTATAACGGGACCAAAAATAGGAGTTTCGTGAATTGTTTTTCTTCTTCTTCTTTTCTATTCATTTTATACTAGTCTAGTAGCCTTCTTTCTTTGCTAGGAGGATTATTTATTTATTTATTTCCTTTCTGACAAGTAATTTTTATTTTCTCTAGGCTATGTTTGGATCTTGTATTTGTGAAGGGAAAAGTGAATGAAGTAAGAGCTAAATTATTTAGGCATCCACATAAAGTGGGGGGTGCTTACCATTTATGCCTAGCACTCTATCGAGGATACTAATTCATGTGCTCAATTGGTTTGGCTTCTACTCTAACCCCTTGAATTGGTATGAGGGTAATTTGGATCTAATATACAATACTTGCTCTAAATCAGCCCAATTAGGTTATAATGCACTGCTTTTTCCATATTGATGAAGTAAAAACCACAATTTGAATTGGGAATGAAGGTAAACTATGTAGATAAGGAAATATCTTGGGTTAGAGCTTTTTAGCAATTATGTTAGGTTTCTCTTGAACTCATAAAATGGCTGAAATTTTAGTTTTATTTGTTTAAAATCAGGGCTTATGATGAAAGGTATCGTGTAATGGTTAAGTAATCAAGTTGTATATAGAAAATGTGAACTTCAGTATAATTTTTACTTTTATGCAATTTAATGTTATCTACTAAGTTTTTGTTGCATGATAATCATTAACCGGTCTTTACCTTTTGATGATTAATTTTTGCATGCTCTAGGGCCTTTACAAGCTATCTGTCTCACGCATCAGACGCCTACTATAAGCCTTATAAATTTCCAAGTAAACTTGTACTTTAGTTAGGCTTAGATGGGTTGCCCTTTTTTGTTTTGTTTCATTTTCTTTTAAAAGATTTTGTATTGTTTTTCTACAATTTGTGTAATCGTTTGTTCTATGTGCACTTTCAATAAGAATCTGTATTCAGCTCTGTTGTAGATTTTTATTTTTTATTTTTAGATTCATTTATGATATTAAAATGAAACCCGTGGATTTGAACATGTTGTATGTTCTGCTCCCAGTGTCTGAATTCTTTCTTTTTAGATCTAGTCACTCATCTATTTGAACATGTTGTATGTTCTGCTCCCAGTGTCTTGACTTTGTTGTTGTTACTGTGTGTTTCATTACTTAACTGATTTTTTGTAAACTAGACATGTTATAAACATTTCATGCGTGTATTAAGATACATATGCATTCTGCATACGTTATAGTACAAGTATACATGGTAATATATGCATAAATGTATTAACCTACTATGTTGTCTACAACTGTAGAAGGTCGAGCTGCTGCTGGAGCTGCAGCAGTTTCATTCAGAGGAAGGCTGCCTTCTTTATTAGCTTCATATGGGAGGGATTTTGGAAAAGTGTCCGGAGGATGGATTTCTGGGGCTCTTGCCCTTCCTGCTGCAGGTTTTGACAGAAAGTTATTCATATTTTTTTGTAATTCTATTTGAGTTTCTTTTAACCTGCTTCTAGGAAGCCAAGAAGTAGGTGGAATTTTATTTTGTTTTTGTTTTTTTTGTTTTTTTTTTTTTTTGATATTTTGTACTTGATTATACCTTGACCACCTTGTATGTGCAAATCTCAAATCTTTGGTATAAAGTGATATATTGTCCTTTGTGCCCTTTTATAATGAGAAAAAAACTAATTAAGAGAAAAAGGAGAAATAGTTTGCTGGAGAAAAAAAGGTGCAGAAATGAAATAGACAGATTATATTTTTTTAGATAAAACGTAGAACTACAGCAGAGGAACAAGTGTAATTTGTGTCGAAGAGCCGTTGTATCCTTTCAGGAAAGATCCTCTAATTTCATGCCAACCCCCCTTCCAAATAAAAAAAGAAAAGAAAAGAAAATGAGCTATCTTTTAACTTTTTTCTCTAGGACAAATCTATTCATAGAGAGCTATAGATGAATGTTTTATGTCACTACTTATTAACAAAGAGATTTAAGGTTTACGAATCAATTGTGTACAGTTTAGAGACATGTATACTTTTTTATATACGTTGTGACTCTATATGGACATTGTTTTCTCTTTTTACAATAAAGTGTATTATTTACATTCTAGATGCTTTGAGGTATATTTGCCACTGTTCTTGACAATTCCTGCAGATTAACCCACTTACCAGGAATTGTCCTTCATGTGTTTCTTGTCCCAATTTATTTTGAAGCCTTAGGTTTTCAAACATTATTTCCATATACTAATTGATTTATATTTTAAATCATTGTCCCAGATTTTTGAATTGTTCTTTTCATAGTTTCATAAATTAACATCATTTTCTTCTCCCATTTCATTTTTGAAGTCTTAGGCTTTTGACTATTATTGCCATATACTGATTGAATTATATTGTAAGCCATCATCCCATATTTTTGAATTGGACTTTTCATAAATTAACACCATGAAATTACCTCGTGAATGCTACTGGCAATTCTGCTATAATTAATTGAAAGATGTACAAGCTTGATAAAACCTAAGTGGGTGGCTTTAGAAGAGGGCCTCAAAAATGATGAGTTAAGTGTGTTAGTTCAATTGCATCACTATGATTCTATGCCTCACCTATTTTTTTCTTGTCTTGAAGATTGATTGGCTATTACTATTGAAATTGATTAGTTATGACATTGTTATTCTTTGGATGATACTTCCCAATTAACCAACTTTAATTTTATCTTAAAGGTCATTATTGCTGTATTATTAAGGTCCTTGTCTCATCTCATTTTCTCATATTAGTTGCATCATGTTGCTTTTAGTCTAATGTATCCTTTGGCATGTTTTCAATGTGACATAGGCTCATGGAAACTCATTCCAGAAGAAGGTTATGCTACTCTTCGGAGCAGGTCAAGCTGTAGAGGTAAAATTTTTAATTGTTATACAAAATGCTTTCATATTAAGCTTGCAAAATGTGTTGCACACATGGTTTTGCGAGTCACTTTGTCGATACATGCTTCCAAATCTCCAATGTGCCTCTCCACATCATCACCACACACTGCCATGTCATCAACTCCATTGATTGGGCACCCCGTGTGAGCCTCATGAGACACATGGACTAATAACACATTTCCACATGTTCCACATCCAGGGTGGAGCCATACTAGCCAAGGCTAATGTATGCGGTGTCTTAGCCTTGAGCCTAGGTGTTCAAGGATGTCCCGCATGGGCAACTTTTAGTCTTCTTGCACATGCTTTAGGCACCCCTTGGCTTAGCCAATAAAATCACCAGTTGAGCACTTCACTTATTCTGTTTGAAATGACACATTTGGTACTCTTGTAGCTCAATTGAGTGATTCTCCACCTGAATGTATCCCTTCTATGCCCCAGTCCCTTATTGTCAATGTTATCTTGAAAAGGAACCAAGATGCTCTTACACTAGCCTAGGTTAGGATTAGGGCCTAGGGATCCTTTTGGGGTTTTGGGGTTGGTACCACAATCATGAGGCCTAGATAGTTTTATTTGAGCTCTTAAAGTGCCCATAGTATCTTTGTCTTATCTTTTCCTTTCAATCTATCATCCATTGTTGTGTAGATGGGTTGGTAGGGAGTGCTCTGCAGCAGAGTGACTTCTGTTATTGGTGTTTTTGTTTTAACCAATATAGAATTTATTGAATCTGTGTTGCAAACTGCAAAATGAACCTTGTTGATTTATCTGAGAAAATTTTGTGGCATATTAAACTTTGTAGTCATTATTTTTCATCCAATGCATGCCTACCTTGGCAATATTAAAGTCTGTACAGAGTAAATTTCAATCTCACATTTTGTAGTCCAAAATGTTTGCTCACAATAAATTCAAGGATGTTAAATGTTAGAACTTTAGCATTATGTTTTATCTTCTTGCTCATGATTGTGCACAAGGCATAACATCATCCTTTTGTTAATGAGGTCGCTTTATGATTTTTTAATGCTATTGCATTGCCAGGATAAGTCCAATGGGTCAAATCGGGGTGGACCAACTCAAAGAGCTTCACTTTAGCCTTTGTCGTCTGCATTTAGTCCATCTTCCGCAAAGAAAGTCTTTCTGCCTTTGCAAGGTCGTCGAGCCCAAGTCAAGGATCACAGAGAGCAACAGAGTCGCTTTGTCACAAGTTCTTATTGCTGAAAAGAAGCGGTCACCCGAAGCCTCTCCAGTTCGATCCACCACAAGTCCACCGCCAGAAGCTAGCCCCTCCAGGTATTGGAACCATAATGATAATTTTATTAGGCTTTATATATCTCGCGATCTATTTAGATAACTCCATTCTTATCAATTTTTTTAGCATCTCTTAAAATTTTTAATTGATTGCAGTATATTTTAACCCAATGCCGGATGTACTGGCATCATTCATTTTCTCCCTGGATGGTGTTCTATTCACCAATTTTAGCATCTCCTAAAATTTTTAGTTGAAATTTTTATTGAGTGATGATATAGAAGAAAAATGATAAGTGTAATTAAAGGGTGATGTAAAGAAAAGAAATTAAAATTGTTTAAAGCCATTTGCTATTGATTCATTCATGTTTCATTTTTGGGAAAGCATACAATTGAAGCATGGAATGTACCTCATGATCATTAGAATCAAGTCGTCCTCATTTGTTTTTACATTCTATAAAAGTAAATATGAACTCGTTTTCTGTTAGGCGGCATTTTAATATCGGTATAGGACATGGGTATAACAACTTGCATACTTATGCCCCTTTTTTTGCCATTTATATTTGTTAATTTTGGACATCTGTATTATTTTGACATATTTGAAGTATTTCTTGCAGCTGGAACAAAGATTGAGAATGTGCTTTCACAAGTAGAAGATTCTAGAGAAGATTATGAAATTAAGGATACAGAGGTAGCTGAGCCTGTAGTAGATAGTAATGGGGACGATTCAGGACCAAAGGAAGAGGAAGGGTAGGATGTGAACGGAAGTGAAACTAGTCAAAGTACATTTAGTTATGAACAGCTGAAGGCTCATTCTGACGATCCAGTTACCGGAATTGACTTCAAACGGAGAGAGGTTTGGTTGATTTCATTTCTTGTTATATTTTAACACTTCATATTTTGGCTTCCTTTTTCATAATTTTCCGGTTTGATTTTTCAGGGCTTATCTATCCGATGAGGAATTCCAGTGTATTGGGGGTGACGAAGAAGCATTTTATAAATTACCAAAATGGAAGCAAGATATGCAGAAGAAGAAATTCGATCTCTTCTAGAAATTGATTTCACCAAAATGAAGTGATGTCTCTACTTTTGCAACTTCTTGCAATGCCTTTTTTGTCTGACTACTTTTATGTCAGGCAACTTGGTTGGATTGCCATATCTTGCATTTTGAGTTTGCCCTTTCCCTATATGACCTTAGTTTTGAGTTTGCCCTTTCCCTCCCAAAGAAGCTCCGATCTACTCCAATCTACTCCTCATGACAACCTTCCAACTTCAGTGAGTGAAAATAGTATTTTCAAAACATTTTTATCTACTTTTATGTCTTTAATTATTGGAATTATGTGGTAACTATATGCTTAATGAAGTGTTTTTATGGTTTTTTAGGTGAATGAAGTTGGTTCTATTACTGAAAGCATTGAAGCTATGAAATTATCTAAATGTGGTGGTTCTTCAATTGCAAACCTTCCAACTGGTTTAGATATGGTAAGTTATGCTGTTTTTAGAAGTGCCTTTTTTTTCTTTCTTTAAAGTCCATTTTGCAATTTACTACTGGTCTTGTAGTGTAATCTTGCCTGAATTAATCAAAATTTTCAAAAAATCACTTGCATTACTAAGTCACCACTTGTTGCCAATTTTACAGCCACATATGGTCAGTAGTCAGCCCTGAAAAACCCTTTTTACTGCTTCGTAACATCAATTGTGGTTGCATAGTTGTGTAATGAGTGTTCTTCACACGTCATCATGCAATTCTTGGACTTTTGTGTTGGAAAGTATGGGTGAACCATGTAACAGTCAACGTGCCGTTGTTTCGTTCTACTCATAAGATCTATGATCTTCAAGATGCAATAGGAAGTACAGTTGCATGGCCTAGTCAATTCATTCTTTTGGACGAAATATTGGACTAATACGAAATATTGGACTAATTGATTTACAATTTGTAGTTATACTTTTTGGATGTTTAAAGTCGTATTTTAGAGATTAGTGAATCTTATGATTTGGATACTTTTTTTGATTTGTATGTTTGAGGTTGTTATCAGCTTGATATGATAGAAGTTGAGGATAAAAGTTAGTATGCAGGTTGTTTGGTGTATGGATATTAGATTTTTTTGCTTACTTCATAGTTGCTGCTTCTGCTTGTTTTGTAACAGGTTGCATTTTATAAGCTATTGTCTACATACGGTTAGGTAAGGTCATGTTCCTATATATATATATATATATTATATTAAAAATAACTTTCTACGGCATGCAAAATTATGCCGTGAAAAGTGTAATGATTTATGGTATGTAAGAAAATGTCGTAGAAGAGTATATACGGCATACAAGGCATGTCATAAATATATTAAAAATGACTTTCTACGGCATATAAAATTATGTCGTGAAAAGTGATGATTTATGACATGCAAGAAAATGTCGTAAAATACTATATACGGCATACAAAGTATGCCATAGATATATTAAAAATAATCTTCTACGGCATGCAAAATTATGTCATAAAAAGTATGATGATTTATGACATAATAAAAATGTCGTAAAAAGTTGTATACGGCATACAAAGTATGTCATTAATGTTCAATTTATTACTTTTTACAACTTTACCTGCATGCCGTAAATGGCGCTTAACTTTTCACGGCATGTCATATAACAGCATTTGTGTGCATGTCGTGAAAGAGTTTTTACGGCATGCATTGCAAGCCGTAAAAAATCAATTTTGTTGTAGTGCTTCTATCTGGGTACTTGAGACAATTCTAAAATTATGTCTACTTCAAGTGATTGATGCTTTCAAATAACAGGTTCCTATGGGTCTACCCTGCGTTATAAGAGTGTGGAGCGATTGAAGTCTGTTGGGAAACACTCTCCTTGGTGCAAGTGGCGAAATAAGTGATTTCCAGGAGATTTTATGCAACCTTGACAAGCTCATGTAAGCATCTGATCTTGTAGAAAGACTTGGCAAGTGATAAAATGCTGACCCTTTTGTATTTATTAATTTTTATTTGTTTTCTATTGTTCCTATCACTATATGGAGGATGGTGGCGCTCCTAGTGTTCATTGTAGATTCGTGCTGACTTTTTTTTTGTGAGTGCTTAATTTGGCAGTTTGTATGACAATATGTGGGATGATGGGAACTTAGTGGGGCCTAAGGAAGTGCACAACTATTTGACTAGGATGATGTACAATCGTCGCAACAAGTTCAACCCACTATGGAATTCACTTGTACTTGGAGGAGTGAAAAATGGTCAGAAGTATCTTGGAACAAGAATCTGTCTACCGGTTAATTCATTTTCTTGATGCTCAAGGATAAGCTTTCAAGAATCGAATATGAATAATTTGTTTTAGTAAATGTGATCCAATAGAAATGCTAAATTATCACACAATTACAGATTTGTACAAGAACCAATAGAAATACCTTAGGAGGGACCAATATAAGTTCTATGAACTTACGGCACCTTAATGGGATGCACCATTTGTGAATTAGCCTTAAAATTAATTTTTTGTTCTCATAATCCAAAAAAAGTCTGTTACAGGGATAAATTGTATAATTGATCTAATTGTAAATTGATGAGTTACTAATATTTTTAATCTTTTGTATAATTGATTAATTATTAAAACTTTTAATTTATTTTTTTGCAGATTGGATTGGGGTGGCATTTTTGATGTGCAACAATGATGTAATTTGTTTGAATGTTCATTTTTGTTTGATAAGGATACACATACTTTTTGGAGTTACACTAGTTATTGTTGGATTTTTGGTGGAATTGAACAAGTTATAACTTTTGGATATTTTGTGGATATTTCACTATTTTATTATATCAGGATGAAATTATTTGTAATGATGAATGGATATTTTCATTTTGTTAATTCGTAAATGTGTTTATAACAGGTTAGGTTAAGTTGTGATGGAATTGTTATATTCAACAGGTTTCAACATGAACATGGTCATATTTGTTGAACTAAAATTTAGATTTTGATAAAATAGGTATATAATGCGGAAAAAAATATTATGAAATTATTGACAAAATTTTTCATCCCTAAAGAAGGTTTTTTGGTCTTTTATTTGGCTTAGGTGGATGATTAATTTTGTCATAAATTCTTTATTTCGTCGCTAAATGAATTTGTCATGACAAAAAATATTGTCACATTTTGTCACTATTACCCTCAATGTGTGACGAATTTTTTTTTGACATTATTTCATCATTTTTAATGATAAATTTGTTTTTTTATCTCTATTGGTGGCTTCTTTGACAATAAAATTTCGTCTTCGTTTATACTAAACGTGACAAAAATTATTTTGTCTCAATTTCTTATATTTATGACAAAATACTTTTGTCTCTAATTTTTCATTTAATGACAAAATATTTTGTCGCTAATTACTTATAAGTATGTTTCCAACAGAGTATTGGAGACAAAAAAAATTCGTCACAAATTTATCATTTTTAATGATGAATTTGTTTTTGTCTCTATTGGTAGCTTCTTTGACAAATTTTTTTTTGTCTTTGTTTATATTAAACGTGACAAAATTATTTCGTCTCTATTTCTTATATTTATGACAAAATATTTTTGTCTCTAATTTCTTCTTTAATGACAAAATATTTTGTCGCTAATTACTTGTAAGTATGTTCCCAACAGAGTGTATTGGAGACAAAAAAATTCGTCACAAATTTATCATTTTTAATGATGAATTTATTTTTGTCTCTATTGGTAGCTTCTTTGACAAAAAATTTTCGTCTTCGTTTATATTAAACATGACAAAATTATTTTGTCTCTATTTCTTATATTTATGACGAAATACTTTTGTCTCTAATTTCTTCTTTAATGACAAAATATTTTGTCGCTAATTACTTACAAGTATGTTCCCAACAAAGTGTATTGGAGACAAAAAAATTCGTCACAAATTTATCATTTTCAATGACGAAATTTTTTTTTCGTCTCTAAGACCCTTTAGCGACGACCCTTTGGAGACAAAACGGGTGACAAAAAATATTCGTCGTAATTAGTTTGGGTGACGAAATATATACATTTTGGGACAAATTTGTTTCGTCTTTAAATCTCAAATTTGTTGTAGTGGGGTGTAATGGATAGCGTAGTAGATGCATGAGATAGATGTTATATGCAATGCGATAGAGATAATAGTGATAAAGGTAATTGATAATAACTATGATGTAGCAGTTGAAAAGCTGCACTTTTAGAAAGTACCTGGCAGGGGCAATTGGTGATGACTCACCTTATGCTACTGTAGATCTTCCTCTTTTTCTTGGTTTCAAGACTTCTTCCTTCATCTCGTGCTTCCAAACCACGGGTATTGCTTTTCTCCCTGGCTATGTATGCAACTTTCCCTATTCTCCAATAGAGTGATAGACTAGGTTGGTTCAGTATCTAAAGTTGAGGCGCATACAAACTACCTCAACCTATGGAGCTGCCATACAGATTTCAAGGTGAGGATACACCCCTGGGCATTTAAACCAGACCTTAGTCTTAGAAATTCCAAACCTTGGCATTCTAGGCATCGCCATTCGTACTCTAATTTTCACTGTCTCAGTTGATCTCACTACAAACACAGCCAGATGGCTATACCAGACTGCCTGAAGTCAGTTGGGCATGGCAAACACTAAAGGAATTGCACCTTTAAAGGATTTAAGGTCTCTTAGTCCCAATGAGTACACAAGACAGTGATGGTGAGGTGCAGAAAACAGTGTAGGGTGAATGAATGCACAAAACAGTGCTATGTGGGTGCACAAAACAGTGCGATGCAAGGTTAATGCACAAAACAATGCGATAAAAGGTCTATAAAACAGTGTGATGCAAGGTTCACAAAACAGTGCGATGTAAGGTGAATGCACAAAACAATGTGACACAAGGTGCACAAAACAGTGCGACATGGGTGAATGCACAAAATAGTGCGATGTAGGTGAATTCACAAAATAGTGCGATACAAGGTGCACAAAATAGTGCAATGCAAGGTAGAATGCACAAAATAGTGCGATATGGGTGAATGCACAAAACAGTGCGATACAAGATGAATGCACAAAATAGTGCGACATGGGTCCACAAAATAGTGTGATGTAGGCGAATGCACAACACAGTACGATACATGGTAAAAGATGCATGGTATTGTAGACACCCTAATTTTGATCGCTCGTAAGACTTAGGCGCTTGATTCCGAGCACTCAATAATGACGATTACATTGAGTTAGTGGTTTCAATTCTCATTAAAAGAATTCGAGTTCGAGCTCTAAACAATTCTAACTTGCCATACCGACTGTATTTCTACCTCGAAATTTCAGTATTACACCTTGTATCAACCTGTATTGAACCTAAAAATAAGAGATAGTGGAAATACACTGAAGTCCGGTCGGACCTAAGTGATATCCGGCCGGAGATACCAAGGTCTGGCTAGACTTCTTGACTTTTTAGACAGAATTAGCAATGTTCAGCCAGCTGCCCAATTCTGCAGATATTTGTGTCAAGCCTGTTCGAGGCCTATAAATACAGGGCTAAAATTGTTGTATGAGGGGTTAGAGATTACTATCATCAATAAGAGATATTAGTTACAAAGATCAAATACAGAAATATCAAAGAAAGGTGAGAACTATACAATAGTTGAGTTCATCTTTGTTCTTCCATAGCCTTGAAGCGTTCATATCATCCATACATACCATTCAAGAACTTGAACTTGAACTTGATATGAGAATTGAAAATCATACTCAAACTTGAGGGTGCTTTGCAATCAAGTTTGATTTACAACAAGAATACCTTCTCTACAAGTGGTAAAGCTTTCTTGCTTTTATTCCAATCTTTGTTCATCTTTTTCTTGTGTTTTCATATTATTTTTGGACTGTTTTGAGGGTTGAAACTTGTGATTAAAAGCTACCCAAAGGTGAAAGGGTTAATCCCCCTTGCTTGAACCTTACTCCTAGCTTAAATCCTTGTGTTTCCCACTTATTTTCATCAACTTTTGCCACTGTTTTGGGGCTGATTTGGGACTGTTTTTCAACATCTAAACTATGTGATTTGAAGTTGCAAAAGTGGGGAGGGGTTAACAACCCTTCCTCATACTTGTACTAGCTTTAATCTCCCTATGATTGTGCACCTTCTATAGTTTAATTTCTGCACTATTGTATGTTATTTAGGGGTTGTTTAATTTACTTCAATAAGTTTGTTTTATCTATTATGTTTGTGTTATATTTACCAATTAATCAACTTTGCATAATCACCTCTCCAACCACCCTCCATTTTTCAATTATTTTGATTAAAAGTTGTGAAAAATTAAGATTGTGGTTCAAGTATAAAAAAGAAACTTTTCTCATGCTCAATGGTTTAATCTCTTAAGAGGTTAACTACCAAAGGCATAAAACATTTTCATGCTTAATGGTTTAATATCTTTAGAGGTTCACTACCGAAGGCATAAAAACTATTTATTTCTCAGTTCTTTTTATCACCAGTGTGTCTACTTTTAAGGGATTAATTGACCCTTGGAAATCACCAAGGACAGTGTCATTATCACTTATTATCAAGTTTGGATTTCAAGTCATTATCGCTCACTTTGGGTTTTTCTAAGTCATTATCACTCTTCTGAGTTTGACTAGTTCTTGTTGCGCATCTTGGGTTTGACTTGAAATCCCTAACTTATAAATAAGTTTGACTCTTCCTTTGTAATTTCCTCCGAAGAAAATAAGGTTTATTTCATCGGGTTAAGTCGACACTTGTTTCCCTTTAATGTGTTTCGGACTTAGTGGATGTAAATATCACCGTGGACTTAATGGATTAAAGAAAATGAAAGGTAATATAAAAGATGCTAATAAATTTGAGTTTAAAATAAATTAACCAACATAAAGAACCAATATGATTGATTAAATTTGGTCGGACGTTATACCGAGTCTATTGTGTCAAGACTTGTCTTACATCAATTCATGATAATTTGATGAACCTTGAAGCGTCTCTATTTCCCTTCTTGAATGCACTTCAAAATAGGAGGGAGGGGTAGTTATTAGGCATTGCATTTATTGATCTTTGTCCTATCGTGTCCAAAATCATCATGCAAATCAACTTGCAACAATTGATGGTTTGGGAACTGAGTTTGCTTCTCTCTTAAGTATTTTCTATGATAGAGAGGGGTAGAAGAGACAAACATGCCTAGGAATACCCTGCCTGCAGTGTTTCACCTCAGGCACAAAAAATAGATTTCCACAAAGAAAACAAGGTATGATTGGATTTATTTGGGGCTCGACTGAGTCTCATTTAGGGTTAGCAAGGCTCCAATAAATTGCAAAACAATACACTTTTGGTCGAAAGCAGTGACTAGGTGTGAAACAAAACAAATCCCAGCAAGGCAGACAGAGTAATTCCTGAGGAGCATCGTGCAATCATTACATATTATTTGTTGTAATAAATTAGACAGCCCCCTTTTAGTTATTATTATTCATTCGGATTTGTAATAATTATTTATTTGGACACTTGGACATTCGTACCCTCCTGTGTGAGGGCATACAAATGTGTCTGTCTTCCAACCCCACGTCTGTCTCGCTTTTATTTACCAGCTTATGATAGTTAGTTTAAGGACATCATGTTTAATTTAGCATACTCATGTTTGCATCCACTTGTATTGCATGCATAGAAGTTCGGCTCATCATATTATTCAAATGTCAAATTCAAACTCTTTACTTGAATACGTGCGCTATCACATGCCTTGAATTGACTCGCATGCCATACTAGTAGCCGAGCTTATTAATTGCATATTGTATGTGTTGCATAGTTAGGATCATGCACTTTTCTAACTAGTTCCTTTTTGGCTTAGAGTACGAGGTAAGTTCTTTATTCTTTAGCATATTTGCATAAGTGTGATTGCTGTCGTATCAAACATACTACCATGAGGCTAAATGCTTAATTGCTAAATTGCTTGAATGCTTGTGGATGAAGGCTATTCATTGAAATTGGGATACTTTGATTAAATGTGTATATATGAGATCACTTCTTCAAGTGGTACATCTTCAAAACACTTTTTCAAAACAAACATGAAATCAAACGTTCTAACTTTTAGTGAAATTAGTCTACACTTGTATGTTAAAAATAAAATAAGAACATATAATGTACATAAGAATCACATCATAATTAGTAGAGGCCGATCTTTGATTGGGTGAGTGGGGTGCTCATTATTGACCTTCCCCTTTCATACCTAAGTTCCCGAACCAAGACACTTTGGTAACGACGGACTGATGGCCTTTGGCACGAGTCACGAGCTTCCTACATTTTTCAAAATAAATATTTAGGTGGCGACTCTGATATCTGGAAAAGTAGTACATTTTTGGCATTGGATTCAAAACATCGATTTTCTAAAAGCAATTGCTAGATTTGGACTCTTTTCGTGTTTCCACTGTTTCACATTGCACTTGTGACATCAGATTCAGAACCAACACAAGTAGAGTCTGAACTGTAAGGGCTATTTCATTCTTCCGGAAGAGGGCACGAAAAGCCAAGCTACAGGTATGTAGAGGGAAATGAGCAGTACAAAGAGTAGTGCATTATGTACCTTATGAAATGAGTGTAGGGCAACTTGCCAAAAATTATTAAAATGTAACACAAAGGGAGGCAAGTCAACGAAACTCTGCTAAGTACAAAACACAGTCAAGAACAAGAGCAACCAAACACGCAGTTCAAATCGATCAAAGTGTATGAGCTTACATGCGTAATCCAAAGTACATATATTAATTAAAGGGAATAGAGCAACCCTAAGAGAGTTTTGAAATGGTTGGAGACTATTTTCGAAAGCTGACTCATATCAGAATCATCTTGGGGGTGAGCTCACCCTAATCCAGGGGAAAGTGTCCAACAAATGGCTTTGGCAGACTGAAAGAAAGATTTGGTTCATGCCCCGTGTTCAATTGATGACCCGATCAGATGCACTGAAAATTGCTCCTAGTGTTCACTGGCCATCAGTTGGGTTCATGCCCTTGGTTCAATGGATGGTCCGATCAGATATACTAAAAATTTCCCCTAGTGTCCAATCATTGGCCACCCTTTTCAACATCATGTAGGCACGTGCGATAGAGATCATCAGATCCTGGAACAGTTGCCAACCAATCACACTCATGCTTCTCTTTTGTCTCAGCAAGTTGAGAACTTACTCCAGTCCCCCCCTCAAAGTAATGAAGAATTCTTCACATACACTTTGCAATGATTATGAATGCGATGCCCTTTGTATAGGCACTCTCAGTTTGTTTGTGAATTCTACACATGGACTTGTTTTTGAGTTTGGATCGAACACTCGTGTGTAGAATTTTGACCATGCCACTCTGTTGAACTTTTGAGCGACAGACACACTATGGTGACTCGATGAAGAGCACTTTTGAGCGACAAACACGTTATGGTGACTCGATGAAGAGCACTTTTGAGTGATAGACACGTTATGGTGACTTGATGAAGAGCACAAACTGAGACAAAAGCAAAAAAAGACTCAAGGTGACTGATCATTCATAGTGCCCGTAGTATTACTTATGTTCCCTTTAGAACTCAATTTTGATTCCCTTTTTTTGGCTCAAGATAGAGATTCTATTGATAAGTTCAAGTATTGAAAATTTCTCCACATATTGATTCTAACTAGTTCTTTCTTACCCAACGCAAGTATGATATGCGTAACAGTTGGTGTAGCTCATGGATTGATGCGAAGCTGACGACGTGAATTGGACAAGGTGATTGAGTAGAGATGGATGAGATGGATGTGGTTGAAACCGAACTTCAGGATGAAGTTGCCTACGTATCCCAAGAATGGGAATCAGGTCAACGTAGTTCATGGCAGAGGTTCACTTGGGTATTGACACTTTTCTTTTGCGCTCTAACTTTTGCCAAAGTTGCCCTTTCGGGGTTTTCAACCTTGCGAGCCCTATTCATTTGATTTCTCATTTTTCATGCTCTAACTTTTGCCTAGGTCACCCTTTTGGGTTTTCAGCCTAGCGAGCCTCTCAATGATAGCATTACAACATTTGCGGTGAATTTGATCAATAGTCATCCTTGCACTAACACTAAGACTTGCTTCATCATGATTTGAGCTTAGTTCTCCATTCCCTTATGCATGCCTTTGTTCTTTCTTTCGCTCCATTTGTAAAGTTGATTCTTCTCGTGATTTACTTTCTTCTTGCAATGTAGTTGGTTCTTCTCACAATGTAGTACCTTCTTGCATTGGCTTTCCCGAATTCAGACAAAAGTTCCCTTCCTCACAGTTGATTGGATCTCATTCTAGTGAATATCCCTAGCTTGATGGTTGACTTTTTTTTTTCTTTTTTTCTTTTTGTTTTCTTTTTCCTTCCTTTCTTCTTTTGATTTCTTTTATCCATTTCTTTTTGAAGTTATGAAAACACTAGGGGGAGAAATTCTATGATTGTGAGTTTTGAAAGCCACCTTGTACTTGCAGGTTTGAAAGTCGCCTTGTGCTTGCCAAAATGATCACCTAACAGCGAAGAGAATCCCCAGGACAATGTAGAACACCATGCACAATGATGAATCTATCTTTGCAAGATCGCAAAAGAAACAACTTTATACTTTGAAATCATGAAGGACTTTGTGCCGATAATTCAGAATCCCCTCAAACCATTTGGGGATCCTTCTCAACACTCAAATTTATTAATAGAATCTCTTTCAAAAACAAATTCAAAGTCGTTTCTATTTTTTAAAAGGTCACACATGCATTACTGTAGGTACAACAAAATGATCAAAAACTTGACTCTCATTTTTTTATAAAGATAAAGACCCAAGGGTAGACGAGAGTAAGTCAAAGAAAAAGATTCAATTGACGTAACAACACAAGAAAAGACAAAGAAAATAAAACTCACAACTCGATACACAACTCAACTGCTTACAAGACACAACTCAAAACAAAATCAACGCTCTTGAGACAAAAGGGGTTTTTACTTTCCAAATCCGTTGGTGGAATGCAAAACAACTTCAGTAGCCCACGGGAGGGTTCAAACCAGCTTTCATTTTGGCAATACTAACATCTCCTCGATCGTGTTGGCAAAGGTCAAGGTTGGTTGTTGGCAAGCCGTGGATGGGATTTACACTATGAAATGGTCTATTACCATCAGGGAAAGGTTTATTGACAACTTTGGCACTTACAGGTGGGGTGATGACCTTATTGTCAATCAAGTCTTGAATTTCATGGCGAAAGCAACGGTCAGTATGGTAATCGTACTGCTAATGGAATGTGCAGTATTGGGTAGGTCATGTCTAGGTGGGAGAGGATTGGGGAGAGGTTGAGGATTGAACGATTTGAGATACCCTTTCTCCATCAGTACCTTCAAGGCGAGGGTTGGGCTTATATGGAGATAGGCGAAGGTTCGGTTTTGGGAGCATGAGGCACTAGTTTTGGAAATATTGGCAAATGGGTTGGTGGATGTTGGCTAGGTATTTATAGGCTTGGGACTGGCATTAGGATAGGTGTTTCTGGTAAAGCATCTTTTTTCATGGCTTACCCTATGATTCAAAATGCTCTCAACCTGAGCGATAAAAGTGTCATCCACAATCTTCACAACAACTGTGAGCACTTGCTACTTGTTCAATTTTTTTGACCTTCAAAGTCTCAATAGCCCACCGAAGATGTGCATAGGGATCAATACTTGTCCTGGCCTTGTTCTTGCCACTTGCTTCTGCTTTGCCAAGGGATTGAGTGGTTGTATCAAAGCGAGGCCCATTTGTTGTTGATCTGTCATCACCCAGACTTGAGATAGCTTTGGGTTGGCCCTTTTTAACTGCAGCTCGCCCCAAGATTGGGGAGCTTTTTGACGGGATCGAAACCCGAAATGTTAAATCTACCATCGTTCCTTAAAGGTCTTCAGTCATTTCCAACATCTCAGCAGTAGTGGGTTCATCCATTTGGCGCTCTTGGCGTACTAGAACCGGATTGGGTGCATCCATCATGCACAAGTCAGTACTTTCAACAATGAACACCTTGGGCTTGGGCAGATGGGCTAGGGTGATGTATATGCTGGGGTTGAAGGTAGGTGGTAGTGTATAGATGAGGTTAAGGTGATGAGGAGGTACTTGGCTGTGGATGGGAAGTGGGTTGGTGATGACATTGGGTTTTTAAGGTGGAGCTATTGTCTGGTTGTCGATGAGATTCTGAACCTCATGACGAAGGTGATAGTAACGATCGGTGCCATGACCGCACTGCTGATGGTACGTACAGTATTTGGTGGGGTTATGTCTAGCAGGGAGTGGGTCAGGAAAAGGTTGGGGATAAAGGGGTTTAAGATACCCGCTTTCCATCAGGACTTTTAGTACGTGGGTTAGGCTCATATGGAGGGGGGTGAAAGTTCTGCTTTGAGCTCGGGTTGGGTTGGCTGTTTGTGGGTTGGTATTGGCAAAGGGGTCTGTAATTTTGGGTTTGGTGACGACGGTATTGATTTCAATGGGTTTAGGCATAGTACCCTCATTGTTGGTTCACTTGTTCTATGAATAATCCCTTTGTTAATGTGCTTTCAATCTAAACCCCTAATTTATGCAAATTTTTGAAAGTGAACAGTGGAGCGACTATTTACTTTTGTAACATATCAAGCTCAAGGTTCTACACCATTATCTGCACTTGGTCCCTCTCAGAAGGTCGATTTGTCATTTGTGCTGCTTTGCTCTCCACCTTGCAACAAATTCCACAAAAGGTTGTTTAAGATTCTGGTGGGTTGCTTCAAGCTCTTGGGTGGTCATTTCAATTTGGGTATTGTAAGAATACTGATTGACAAATGCCTCAGCCAAATCTTCCCAGTTCTGCTTCATTTGATCCTTTAACTTGGCGTACCAAGCAGCTGCTATACCCGACATGGTTCTTCATACAGAGAGAGTTTCTGAGGCTTAGTCAGACCCATCAGTTTCAAGATGTCCAAGAAAAGCCGGATATGTACCATACGATCTCTAGACCTGTTGAAACAGTCAATGGGTGGCATTTTGAATCTGTCTTGGAGCCTTACGGTAGCCTCGGTGTACCCATCCTCAATTTCAAGAATGGAGTTAATTCCCCATGCCTTTTTGAATTTCTTCTCAAGGTTAGTAATTTTTAATAAGGTTGGGTCAAGATCATTAATATCAAAGGGAAAAAGCCCCTCACTAGGCTGCACCAGGGGTTTGAAAACTCGAGCTTGAGCCAACCCTTTTCAAGGATCTAGACCTTGCAAATCTTCAGTTGGTAGAAGTGGGTCAAAGTTCAGTTGGGGACCTAGGACTGGATGTGTAGTAGATGACCCAGATGGGCGTTGCATTTCAACGTTGGTTTCATCCTGCATGGCAATTCCCTGGTTTAGGGCCATTATCATGGCCACAACTTATTTTAGACTCTGAGTCGTCATGGGTCTACTAAGTTGGCAATCGAGGAAATAGATGGGTGTAAGCTGAGAGCTGACTAACAAGGATTTCGACCTGGTTATACTTGATGTATCTAAATTGGATTAGTCTAGACGGGTTCGACTAGATTGGGCTTTTTTTAGAATGGATTTTTTGGCATTGGATGGATTTGTTCCGAGCTAGCCTTTGGGGATCAGATGGACTGGACCTTTGTTGAGTGGGTTCTTTCTGGATTTGGATGTACTGTGATGGGTTAAGGCTTTCTTGGTTAGATTGGGCTTGGCCTTTGCTGAGTTGGGTACTGCTCCTTCTCTGGCTCGGACAAATCTAGCATTACAAACATATGCTCTATCAGATTGGGATACCGGGTACTGAGCATGCTGGTCAAAACAAAGCAAGATACAACTTTTGGCCCTGGTTCTGGTTCTAGTATTTTTCCAGTATATCAAACACAAACCCTTAGCATTTGACCCAAATTCTGATTCTGATATGACCCTCAATATTGAAAGGAATCGCCTCAAGATTAAGACTTTCCAAGGATTGCATCACACATTTCCAAAGATTTCACACTTTGCACAGAAGCATTCAAAACACCCCTATGAGAGGTTATGGTTTCCCTGTCTTAGCTTTGGGGTGATCTACAGCTTTACTACTCAAACAAATGGTATCACAACATCCTAAAAAATGGGAGAGCATTCTACCCTAGTTTAAATGGTTGCTAGAGCTCACTACATGCACTAGGCCGATTGGTTGAAAGAGGTACCTCTGCAAGATTACCTAATATACCTCTCACACCTAACACCGAGGAGTGGAAGGAGGATCAAACGGTATGACGGTAATCTGGATCCAAGGGTTGTGTTTCCAACATGGCAGAGCCAACGACTGGCCAGCCTTTTGGCATGCTTTTAGGTAAGCCTCCGGCAAACCATCTAGGAATAATAGATTGAAAACATAGTGACTTAAGAGCACCAATGCAAATGCAATGCAAAGAACATATATATGTAAATAAAATGTCTGTAGACACCCCATTTTTGACTGTCCTCAAGACTTGGACGTCACTGATTGAACACTCAGTGATTACCCTTGTTTGTGTTCGTCTTGAGTTCCTGGAAGCCTTGGCAACGCGCCTCGCCTCAGGATCTCTCGACTCGACTGTTTTGTGCTTGGTTTGACACCAGACACTTGTGTTTTGCCTTTGAGAGGCAGGGTAGGGTTTGTAGACCATCCCCACCCATCATCGGCCAAGGCCTGAGGCCACTGGCCAAATGTTTGGTCAGCCAGCACTATAGGTGGCCGGCCGGCTATCTTTTTTTGGTCAAATGCATCTTTGGCCGGCCGACTACTGTGCATCTACTTTTGCAGATATTTTGTCACAGCTGGCTTGCATTTGGCTCCCCTCCATACACGTGTATGGAGGGATCTATCTCTTTAGAGGCTTGTCTTGTAAGCTTTACAAGACAAAAAGCTCTATAAAGAGAGGTCTTCTCTCTTGTTTTCAAGGGTTAGACATTTTAGGCAACATTTTTAGGGTTTGAGTTCTAGGGTTAGGGTTTGCTCATCTTCCATCTTTATCTCTCTCTCTCTCTCTTGTGTGTGTTTAGGCTTAGATTTGCACACAAACACACACTACCACACCATCTCTTGGAGCTGAGGCCCTTGAGGGTTATTTTTAGTGTTTTGAAGCTGGTTTCAACCTAAAGGAGCAGCTGGTCCACCATTTGTGAAGAAGGTCTTCAAGGGTAAGAAGCTTGTCCCTTTATTCCCCATTTTTGCATTGTATTTTTACCTATCTTGCAACTGTTTTTTGGCTTTGTGTATAACACATAAAAGTTCTATTTTTAGGCCCTCTAAATAGTTGTTTGGGTTTCTTCAAGCTTTGGGGTTGTTTGACCCCTCTTAAGCCTCGTAAGGCTCCATTTTGTGCTATTTTGAGTGTGCTCCGGGACTTTGGTGTTTGGGCCTCCTCACCACTGAAATCTTGAGGGATTTCAGTGGTAAGGATGGTGCCTTGAAGTCCTAAGAAGGAGAGGGCCACCCCCTATCCTTGTTGCTCTTGAAAAGGGCTATTTTTGCCTCTTGAGAGAGTACCTAGCTTAGGCTCATGTTGACCATGCCTTGGCTGTTATTTATGCTTATTTTGCCATGAAATAGCGTTGTTGTGTGTTGGTTTTGGTACACCATGCTTGCTTAGCATACATGCCTTGTAATGCCCTTTTATTGCCTTAAAATGCCTTAGGTTGTAAACCATTGTTCTAGCATGCTTTAGGCTTGGCTTTGTGAAGCTTTCATGTTTGTTTTGCCATGATTAAGGTCTGTCATTAGTTGTTTGGGTCGACTTTGGCATACTTAGTATAGCCCCTTTGCATTTTTGGCTTGTTGGCCTTAAGTATGTGAATGTATAACATGCATTACTTGCTTTGACTTAGTGGGTTGGGACCATTTTCCATGTCATTTCAGTCTACTTAGCATGCTTGTACACTTACATTTCATGGCTCTTTGATGTTCCAAGAGTTTGTATTTCATGCTCCTTGAAAGTGCATTTGTGCATGCTCCCATGCGTAAGTCATTTAGAAGTCATCTAAGTGGTTTTTGGGGTTCATTTTGACATACTAAAACTCTAATTTTAGTTGTTTAAATCATGCCATGTTTGGTCTTGATAAATGCAGTCCAATGCCTCTTTGGTAAGCTTTAGGCTTTGGGCTTGATTGCATGATATGCTTGCTTTGTTTAGTTGGTTTGGCACCTCCTATAGCATGATTTTCAGAGCTTAGTATACATGTCATTAGTCCATGTTTCCCCCTTTCGAGTGTGCTTGAAAGTTGCTTCATTATGCTTAAGTCTTGAACCATATTTTCATGCATGTTTGTGTGTACATTTGCCTTCACGTACTTAGCATCTTGGCCACTGTTTTGGATTTCCTTAAGGGCTACCCTAATTAGCTTAAGTCTATCCTTTGCTTGTTTGCATGTTTACCTTGCATGTTTGTTTGTATACTTGCATGTCTACCTTGTATTCCCATGTTGCATATTTAGGTTGTATGCCTAGGTTGCACTCCATCTAGCATGCATGCCTTGTCCCTTGATCTAGTGATAGGGATTGGGCCTTTGGTTGTTTGTGTGCATTACATTTGACATCAAAACGTGCACATTTGGTTTCTTGGGCCATCATGCATGGAAATGCGCGATTGGTGGTTCGAGAACCAAGGTTCATGTCCCTTTGAGTCATAAACATGATATGGGGTGTGATTGGTGCATATATTGCTTGAAATGCATTGCCATGCCAAGTATTGCCCTCTGCTGCTGTCAAAATAGTTTCTGCAGGAAGTTTTGTTCGGCCGGCCACATTTAGTGTCGACCGGCCACCATTGTTGGCCGATGGATCAAAGTTATGGCCGGTGACCATTCTGCATGGCCAGTGGTGTTCCCCTTTAGCCGGTGGTGTCTCCTGGCATCAATAGAGCAAACCCTGAGACTTTGGCAGTCCTCAGAGGAGCAGAGTAGGGAAAACAGAGGCATCTTGGGCATGTCGTTGGATTTCCGGGCAAAGCCGAGCATGCACTGCATCGAGCCTTCATCTCGGGATTGTTTATGGCTTCATTAGATTAATTAATTTGCTTAAATTAATTTAGTTGGCCTGTAATAGTTAATTAGCTAGAATAGTTGATTATTTATTCAGTCTGTATTATTCTTTCGGTCCCTCCGAGCGAGGGTGAATTTGTAATAAGTGTGGGTGAGTGTGTGTATGTCTTCCAACCCCCACTTCTTTCTCCCTTTTACTTACTTGCTTTGATGGTTAGTATTAGGGCATGTTTACTTTAGCATACCTCATGTTATGCATGCGTGCATCATTCGTCAGTATTGCATGCACCGGGCTCGGCGCATCATGCTAATTGCATTATACTTCACATTTAACTTTGAATACATGCTTCCTGTGCACCTCGCATGTCATCCTTAGATTAGCCGAGCCTATTCTAGTGACATTTTGCATGCGATGCATTAGGCACTTAACATGGACTTGGATCACGCATTGATTGCTGACATGTTCTTGTTCTAGGCACGGAGTACTTTGTAAGTATTTTATGCTTTAGCATCCTTATATGCGTGTGAGTGTTGCCATAATAGCATGCTTACCATGTGGCTAGATGTTTATATGCTAAACTGCCTGAATGCCTGTGGGTGAAGGTTGGATTGTTTGAGTTGGAATAACTCGTTGAAATCCGTGTTTTAGCCTACTTGCGAGTAGCAAATTCCAAAACACTTTCAAAACGAACGGACATGCAATGCTTATTTCCAAATTAGGCGATCTAGTCTATACTTTTGTGTTGTGCGCATCACATAGTAATTCTAGCTAATTAATCGGAATAAGAACACATAACGTTTTCAAAAGAGGATGTCATGGTTAGTAGAGGCCGATCTTCGGATCGAGCGAGAGGGGGTGCTCATAGCTGACCTTCCGCAATCATACCCAAGCTCCCGAGCCGAGGCAACTTTGATGATGACAGACATGTGGCCTTTAGCACTGAGTCAGGGTTTCCTAAATTCCCCCATTAAAAAAATATTTAGGTGGCGACTCTGTATCTGGCGAAGCAGTCCATGTTTGGCACTTCTTTCAAAAAATCTGTTTCTCAAAACGATTTACCGGATTTGGAGTCTTTGGTTCAGATAGAGAACTGTGACAAATCGAGTCCGAACTGTAGTGGGGTCCCTCGCGGGTGTTGTTACAGTTTCTGGCGACTCTGCTGGGGAGTTTAGAGAGCTTGACTCGAACTCGTGATATCCTGTTTTGATTTCATTTATGTGTCTCTTTGCATTGCATGTGCATTGGTGCGCCTAGGACACCGTGTTGGCCATCTGCTATTCCTGAGCGGTTTGCCGGAGGCTTGACTTTGTCAAAGCATTCCATAAGGCTAACCGGTTGCGGGCTCTGCCAGTATGGGAACACAAACCCCGGTTTTACCGGGGCACCCTTTTCGACCATTCGACCTAGTGCATATTTGGAATCCATAGTGACCATTCCAAATTAGGACAGGTTGCTCACCCGATTTTAGGTTGTTTGAAACCGCTGCGTGCATAGTAAAACCCTAGCTCCTGACAAAAGAGGACAGGGAAAACCTACCCTAACATAGGGGTGTTTTTGGTCTCTCTACTTGCTATGTGCTTTTAGAGTGTATCTCTATAGGGAACACACATATCAGTTTGCGAGATTGAGTATCAAGCCTGAGGGCATCAGTATCAGTTTGCGAGAATCAGTTATGTCTGTGGATATCCGATTCGATGTTTTGTGAGACAGTGATTTCTGGGGAACAGTGATCAGTAGTAGAGTATGCTTGTTAAGCACTGTGTTTGATCCGTTTAATGAAATGTCGCTTGTTTTTCCTTTCGATTCGAGAGAGTTCGCAATAGTCGTGTTCCCTTTGCCGAGGCAAGACCTACGATGACGCAGAATTCAGAAGAGATCGTGGTTATGATAGCCGCGTTGGGTCAAGGAATCACTCTACAAAGTGAGACCAATATTGATATGCCGCATCCACCAGTCGCTTTGCCACGACACCGGTTTGGACCTCTCAACTATATCAGGCTCGCGAGCCTACTACATTTGAACTGATGGGGATGATAGGTGATCTCCAGAGGTCCGTGGCGGATCTCGCCTATGGAATGTCCGCTTCGCCACCAGTCGCACCATATGCTGGAGGTTTTGTATCCCAGGAGCCCCCGTTGTTGGGACGAATTGTGATTGAACTTAGCCAACCGGAGATGGCCTCCAACTATAACAATGACATGTCAACGTCAACCCAAACCCTTGATCAGGCTGAGGCCACAGGTAAAGACAAAATGAAGGCAGATGCCGATCCCATTGAACAAATGCTGTGGGCAGTCGAGGCTTTGAAAGCCGGGGGGATGAACAAGCAACAGATATCTGCAGTTGTGACAAAAGCTGTGGAGGATGCTTTCCCCACTCCACCTGAGGGTAGTTCAAGTCAGTCAGAAAACCGGGACAGGCCCCGTCATGCAATATGCTAAAGTAGTGAATACTCACCTAGTACTCCAAGGCAAGCCAAAGAAAACAAAAATAAGTAGAAAAATGCATGATCCTAAGAAATGCAACATGACTAATGCAATGCACACAACATGTAATTGATAGGCTCGGCTACTAGTATGACATGTGAGTCACTTCAAGGCATGCGATAAAAGCACGTATTCAAGTTGGAATTTGAAATTAATATTGATTAGTATGATGAGCTGAACCCTTATGCATGCAAAACGAATGGATGCAAGTCATGAAAAATGCTAAGGAAAATATGATGCTATATGCAATCCATCATAAGCGAGTAAATAAAAGGGAGAAAGAATGGGGGTTGGAAGACATATAAAATATTACACTTTTGCCCTCATGCAAGAGGGTCCGAATAAATGTCCTAATTAAACTAACTATTACAATGCCAAATAAATGAATTAACTATACTTACTAATTAATTATTACAAATTAGAATTAAGCTAACTACACACTAATTAATCTAAAAGCAATTAATTAGGATAACTGGTTTTTACAAACTCAAAGGAATTTAAGTAATTAATTACAACACACTAATTAATGTAAGAGCAATTAAGCTAATTAGTTTAAATGAGTCGAGGAACCATACGCGCAACCGAGAACATCCTCTCGAAAATGCCTTTGTTTTGCTGCTTGATTTGTTTTGTTTTGCAGTCAGAAAATTAAAGTGTTTTAACCCCAGCCTCTGCTCTGTTCTTCCATAAAAATGGTGTTGCCTGTGTAAAATGATGTGGCCGACTGGCCAGAATAAGTGGTCGGCCAGCCACTATTTTGGGGGTCTGCCCTGCTACGATAGAAAACAAACAGAGCACAAATAGAGTATTTCTAGGGGATGTGTGTCCTTTTTGCCTCTCCCTATCATGGAACAGATCAAGAGAGGGGTACACTCGATTCACAAACCATCAATTGACACAAACCTGTTGCGTGATGATTTATGAATCGATGGGACAAAGTCTCATTAATGGAAAGTAAAGACCAACAAAACCTTCTCCCTATCATGGAGTTACCTCAAGGGAGGTGGTAGACATTGATTTTTGAGCCATTATCATCACTAGAGAGTATGAAATGATCCTAGACTCAGTGGGTTCAATTAATGTCCGATTGAACACAAACCAATTATATTACTCTTGTTTCTTTTAGTTCAATTTATTAGCCTCTTTTAATGACCTTTCCATTCTTTAACCATTTAGTCCCAAAATGAGAATTAAGTCCACTATATGGAGGGAAGTGTCAAACAAGTTGTTCTTAGCATAAGGGAGACGTAATGCCTTGGTAATGAACCTCCAAAGGGATTAAACCATTAAGCATGGAAGGGTCTCTTTCACATGTCTTAAACAACACTCGTTTGAAACGACTCTCAAACAAAGAAAAACAAGAAAGGAGGGAGGGTGCAGAGATAATTGTTGCAAGTGTGAACACATGTATGAAAAGTATAAAATAAAAGCTATTAACTTAAATAGGTTAGTGTCTATGACCTAAACCACCAAACTTATGAGGACTACAACACTACAAGCATACTATACGAGGTATGAATGAAGTAAACACACTAAAACAGTCCTGAAACTTAGTGTTGGAATTAAGTTGAAAATGCTAGGAAACGTAAGCTAAAATAATAGAGAAATGAAGCCAGTAAGCAAGCCTAAGAAGGGGGGCCTAGCCCCTCCATTTTTGGGACTTCAAAGCCACATTTTTAGCCTTTGAAAAATTCTAAAAAATAGTGGTAAAAAGATGGAAAATGGTTGAGAAAGAAGTGGGAAACACAAGTGCAAAAGCTTAGGAAACAAGGTTTAAAGAAGGGTGGTTAACCCCACCACCTTTGATAGCTTTAAGCCATAAGTTTCAGCCCATAAAAACAGTGTAAAACTAGTACAAAAACAACAAGAAAAGATAGGGGAAAAGTAGTGTAAGGAAGGTCAAGGTTATACCTCTTGAAGATGAGTAACTTTTTGATTCACAAACTCACAAGTAAGCACCCTCAAGAGCTGAAATTTACACTGAAGAATCTCAGCAAGGAGAGCTAAATTTTGGGTTTAGGAAGTGTAGAGAGAGAGTGTGTAGGTTGCAAGAGAGAGAGAGAGAGATTTTCAATAATTAGAGCTTTTGAAATATTTTCTAATCTAAAACCAAGAAGGAAGGTCCCCTATTTATAGAAAAACATGTAAAACTATCGGAAATAACTGTATTGAGCCAGCTGGTGCGGTGCATGCACCTGTGGAAATAGCGGGCAACAAATATCTATTCTACAAGGAAAACTGGTCGGCTGGCCACTTGGGGGATGGTTGGCCACCAAAATTGGCCTATAGGGATACCTAGTCAACCAATCCACTCAAAATGGCTGAATTTTCATCAACTGGCCGGCTAGCCACCTTTAGTGGCCGGCCTGTTACTTAGTGGTAGGCCAGCCACAAAAAACTACTCTCAAGCTCGATTTCAAACGGTCATATCTCCTTCATCTAGACTCTATTTTTGGTGTGTCTTGAATTTAAATTGAAGCCCCAGAAGTATACTTTCCAATGGTGGTAGCCTCACATCTAAATTCTAAGTGTACAAAGAGATATGCCTAATTTAGTGAAGGTTGCTCATTTTTTTCTTAATGGATTGATGCCCAACTTCAAACGACTATATCTCCCTTATCTGGACTTGATTTCTGGTGATTATTGAGTCCAAATTGAAGCCCCGGAAGTATTTTTTCTAATGGTGGTAGCCTCTCATCTAAAGTCTAAGTATACAAAGAGATATGCCTAATTTGGTGAAGGCTGCTCATTTCTTTCTTAACAGTTTGATGCCCAACCTCTTCCCCAACTAGTTTTCTTCCATCCCCTCCTATTTCCTTCAACTCTAAACCTATAAATAAGATGTTTTTCAATATTTTTTAAAGAGTTCACCTCCCTTCGATTTATTTCCACTTTGTCCTTACTTGGTTTATCGAAAAGTGTAATCTTTTAAACAAAATGCGAGCCTCGAAACATTGTAAAAAATTTGGAAAAATATTTTTAAAAAGAGAGTTTTAAGGTCTAAAATAGTTTTGGTCAAAATGGGGCGTAAGGATGGGATTAGAAGCTCAAAAATCAAAGCCTTTTGGTGAAGAACTTGAACGATTGTACTGTGTAACTTTTCATCATCAAGTGATCAACCTGAGGTGCTCAAGTCTTAAGGGCGGTCAAAAATGAGGTGTTGACAGTGCCAAACTTGTTTAGAAGTAGAATACTTGGAAAAATTCATATCAATGATAGTTTGAATTGAATTATGAAGCCGAGTAAGAATTTGTGCATTTTCTTTATTCCATTTAGCAACACCAGCCTCAGTTTCTTTGGATTCCGTAGGTCTAATAGTCACACCAATAATGTAGTTCCATATGCCTTCACCCATTATAAAATTTTTCATTACATGAGACCAATAGAAGTAATTGGTACCATCTAACTCAGTGGTGATAGCTTGCAATTTATCATCAGCCATAGTGCTATAATTAAACAACATAGTAAAATCAAAGCAGAGTGACTATTAGATAACCAGAGTTGCTATTGCTATAACTAATGACCAAGTTATGTCCAACTTATAATAACTAGTGTTGTGACCCAATCACCCACAAATATTAATCACAGAGAAAACCAAGTCAAAGAAGAGAGGGAGAGAGAGAGAGAGAGAGAGAGAGAGAGAGAGAGAGAGAGAGAGAGAGAGAGAGAATCAGAACCCGAAACTAGAAACATAGAGAAATCGAGGCTGAGAGACTGAGCTAGAAGCCGAAGTCGAAGTCAATTTCAGAGTCTAGAATGAAATCGAATGTCAAGGTCAGACCTTAATTTGATTGCGTGAACTAGAGGGAGAGATTGAGAGATTACCAACTAGAGTCACATAGAGAAATTGATCGAACGAGAGGGAGAGAGCTTCGATCGAACTAGATAAACCAGTTGAGGGGTCGAAGCAGGTTGAAGAGCACTTGGCTGTGTGAGACGCGCAATTGAAGCTTGACTTTTCGTACTCCTTTTGGATACGACTAGCTCTATAGTTCAGACTCTCGTGGTTTTGAATCTGATTTCACAAGTGCAATGTGAAACAGTGAAAACACAAAAAGAGTCTAAATCCGATAATTCTTTTTGGAAAATCAATGTTTGAATCAAATGCCACAAAATGGACTGGTTTGCCAGATTTCAGAGTTGCCACCTAAATATTTTTGAAAAATTTAGGAAACCCGAGACTTATGCCAAAGGCCACATGTCTGTCATCACCAAAGTGTCTCAGCTCGGGAACTTAGGTACGAGAGGGGAAGGTCATGAATTAAGCACCCCCGCCCGCCCGATCAAAAATCGGCCTCTAGTAATCATGACATGGTTTTTATTTACATTATATGCTCTTGTTCCAATTATTAAGCTATCTTACTACGTGTTGCACACAAGTATAGACTAATTTGCAAAATTTGGGACACTTTAATTTCATTTTATTTGAAATTCTTTTGAATACGGGTCACTTGAAAAAGCGAGTTTGTATGTTCATTAATCAAATTGGCCCAAGTTAAGCAATTTAGCCTTCATCCACAGGCATTCAAGTGATATATCACTTAAACATGCTTAATATGGCATCAACCACACTCATGCAACATGCTAAAACAATAAATGCTCACCTAGTACTCCGAGGCAAGCCAAATGGAAATAAAAAAAAAAAGTTTAAAAAAAATACATGATCCTAACTAATGCAATATGGCTAATGCGATACACACAAGATGCAACTAATAGACTCGACTACTATTTTGACATGTGAATCAATTTGAGGCATATGATAGCGCACGTATTCAAAGAAGTGCTTAACTAATAATGCAAGTTAGAGTGATGAGCTGAGTCGTATGCATGCAAGACATGTGGAGGCAAAGCATGGAAAATGCTAAGTAAACATGATGCTTGATGCTACCATCACAAAGCGGAGAAATAAAAGGGAGAAAGAAATGGGGGTTGGAAGACATACACAATATTACGTTGTTTGCCCTCATGCAAGAGGGTTCGAATAAGTGTCTAAGTGTCCGAAATAAACTAATTATTACAAATTCTAAGTACTTTAAGTAAACTAACTAGTTGTTACAACTTTGAATGAAATAATTATTGAATTTATTACAACAATTCTAACAATGAACGACAGACGACAAGCACAACTAAACAAACGAATTATTACAACAAAGCTTTAGTATAAGAATTAGGAATCACGACACTAATAAGGGAGCACAACAATACTAAGAGTTAAGTTACAACATTAAGATAAATAAAGGATGCCTAAAGGTTGCATGCGCAGTGTCTAGAAACTACACTGCCTGCCTCAGATTGCTCTACCTTACCATCAGTCACTGCCCCTTGTTTCTGCAAAATGCCTCTGTTTTCCACACATTGAGAGCCGGCCGGCCCGCCCCTAATGAGAGCCAGCCGGCCTGCCCGTAATGAGAGCCGACACAAAAGGGAGCCGGCCGTACCCTAATGTTATGCAAAAATTGTTTTTGTGCTCTGAGCTGAGAACAGTGCAGACAGAGCCTTTCTTGGCTTTGTTTGTCCCTTTTGCCCTTCTCTGCCATGGAAAGCTGAAGAGATGAACAAATTCACGTTCAAATCCACCAATTAGCTCACGTTGATGGCTTGATGATCCCGAGCACGTGTAGACAAAATTGATAAATGTGACGAAAGACCACCCTTCCCTCTTATCATGAAAACTCAAAAAGAGAAGTAGACACGCTCTAAATCTTGTCAATGTATCATGGATTGATACATGACAATTGTCGGAATGATAGACTTGGCATAACGTCTGGTTGGGTCCATGCAATATAGCTCATTCTCTTTATGTTAGTTGGTTCATTTTAAGCCAAATTCATTAGCCTTTGCGATTCTTTAATAAATTTGTCCAAGGTGATGTTTTAGTCCACCAGTATGAGAAGAATGTAAAATGGGAAGTGATTCTCAATGTGAAAGAGAGACTATGTCGTTGACAATGAACCTCGATAAAGGTTAAGCCGTTAGGCATAGTTCTCTTTTTCATGTTTTGAATAACCCTCAATCGGTTAAAATTATTCTCAACCAAAGAAGAAAAGAAGAATAGGGGGAGGTTGCAGAGATGAATGTTAGACTGGTTATTAAAAAAAAATGGGACTCTTGACATGGAAAATAAACAAAGAAGAGCTATATAAAACAAAACAACAAGCAAGCTACAAGCACTAATGATACAACAATCAAACTAATGAAAGCATAAACTAATTAAATAACCTAGGATAGCCCTAAAACAGCCTCCAACAAGTAAAAAATAGTGACTCAAAGTGCATGGAAAGAGCCTAAAAAGCTAAACAAAGGAAGGAAAAATAAGAGTAGCAAGCAAGAACAAGGAGGGGTAGCTAACCCCTCCACTTTTTGAACTTCAAAGCATGTTTTTAGGCCTCTTTTAAACTCTAAAAATCAGTTTGAAAAGCAAAGAAAAGAGTGTAAAAACAATGGCTTAAGCAGTGAATTAAGGTGTAAGAGAAGGTGTTAGCCCTCTATACCCTTCGGTAGCTTTCCAAACCAAGTTTTAGACACTTGAAATAGGCTCAACAGGAAACAAAAACACAAGAAACAAATAGCAAGAGGGAATAAAGAGAGCAAGATAAGAGGTAGTGGCTTATACATCTCAAAGAAGGCAAGCTCTTGTTTGTTGATCAAACTTGGTTCAAACTCACTCTCAAGCTTGAATTGCGATGCTCAAAGCTCAACCAAAGCTCTAATGTTATGATACAAGGTGAGATATGGTGTATGGCTATGAGTTAAGAGAGATAGGTTTGTTCAAGGTGGCTTGCATGGGGGAAAGGAGCTCTCTCTTTGTGTGTATAAGCTTGCTAGAAATTGTTGAACCCTTAATACAAAGGCTGAGGCTCGTATTTATAGAATTTGGGCCAAAAAGAACATAAATGTCTTCAAAAATGGACAACTGGCTATTTCCCGCCTAGAACAGTGTTTCTTGCCAAACAGAGTCAGTCGGCTCCCAGTGGCTACAGCCGACTCCAAATGAAGTATGACCGACACTAAATATGCTTCCCTATTTCTCTGTTTCAGGCCCAGTGCAGAGTGGCACAAGGGTCAAAAAGGAAATTCTGGGGTACAAACAAGGTAAATATGGAAGGTTTGGGATTGTTTTGAGGCCTGAGCTTAGATTCCTTCATTGAACATTCGAACGATACACAATGCCATTTTCATCATCCAGCGCTCCGAACCAAGCGCTCAAGCCTTGCGGGCGATCAAAAATGGGGTGTCTACAATTGCCTCTCTTTGACAGAGCTCGAAGTCACAAAACGACGTGAGTGAATGTCAAAGCCCAAAGATGACCCATTTGACGAGGTCGCAAGGCTTGGGCAAGAAATCAAGAAAAAATGCAATGGTTGAACCTGAGGGTTGCCTACGTATCCCATTACAAGGAATCAAACCAGTGTAGTTCAAGGGCATGATACAAAATGACATGCAGAAAAACATAACTTATGATCATGCAATGATACAGTGCAATACAACATTTGAATGATTGCTAACATGTGCTGAAAGAATGAAAGCATAAATCAAAGTAAATAAATCAAACTATGTCTCACACGGAAAAAAGTGAACAAACCAACACGTCTCATGTGATCGGGATAACAAAAGTGCAAACCAAACTACGTCTCACGTAGAAAGGATGTAAGAAAATATGAGCCAAACTACGTCTCTCACAACGAGAACAAAAAAAGGTTTGCCAAACCGCATCTCATGCAGAGGGAGTGGAAAGATGGTGTAAACTCCAGGCGCACCTGTGGTTTTCTAACCGAGAAATCAAGATCCGAACGTGTCTCACACGAAAGGAGAAAAGGTGGTGTGAACACTGGGCACACCCGATGTTTTTAACCGATTTGAACAATCCTAATGCATCTCACGTGAAAGGAGAAAAGGTGGTGTGAACACCGAGCACACCCGATGTTTTTAACTGATTTGAAAAATCCTAACGCGTCTCATGCGAAAGGCACACCCGATGTTTTTAACCGATTTGAACAATCCTAACGCGTCTCACATGAAAGGAGGAAAGGTGGATCAACGAAAGAAGAAACAATAAACAAATACCAGACACCACGAGATTGAAAGGCGTTAGAGGCGAGCTTCATTCCCCCTCTCTTTTCTTGGTTTGGTTTAATGTGCCTTGGCGAGCTTCATTCTTTGAGGCACATTAAACCAAACTGAAACAACGCTTGAATCAACAACTTGATATCACTCGTTGCCACTTTGGTTTTGTTTGAAAATGGGCCTACTCAACGCGTTACAACTTTATAGAACAACTAACGAGTTAACGAAGCAATGGAACTAACAGAACATGAATTAATGGAACAAAACATACATAACAGAATCATATATAAACTAATAAAACAACTTGAACAAAGCAAGTTGTGAATTGAACAAAACAAACCAAACAAATTATGAAGTAAACTTAGACCAATTATATTCTCACTTCTTTTCCCTCTCTTTTTTTTACTTCTTCACTGTTTTTTCTTTTTCTCTTTTCTTTTCCTCTCTCTTTTCTTCTTTCTTTTCCCCCTCTCTTTTCTTTCCTCTTTTTCCTTCTCCTTTTTCCCCCTCTCTTTTCTTTTCTCTTTTTCCTCTACATTCTCCCATCTTTTTTTCTTCTCTCTTTTTTCCCTGTCTTTTCATTGTTTTTTTTCTTGTTTGTTTGTTTTCTTTTCCTACAAGGCCTAACACAGACATGAACAGAGCAAGAAAGAGAAAAGAACAGAATCAGACCTTAATTTAGCACTTGGAGCTGGCCGGCTCCCAACGTAGTACGGCCGGCAAAAAACAGAGCCGATCGGCTCGCGATGGCGGCAAGGGCAGATTCGGCAATACTATGAGCCAAGGTTGCTTAAAACAAAACCTAACCCTCATTCTCACCCCCACACACATCCGAAACTCCCTCTCCCTCTCTCTCTAGGCCTCCTCTCTCTCTAGATTACCATATTTTCGCAAACCTACACACCCATGCGAATTTTTCTTTGAAAACCTTTCTAATCATCTACCTTTTGGATCGATTGAAATTTGATTTGGTTGAGTTTTGGGTTTTCTCTTGTTTTTCCCTTGCTTTCCCAAGTGTTTGCCTACACTTTCCCCTCTCCCTCTTGTTTTTTCACTTTCTCTTCACTTTCTCTCTCCTAGGGTTTGGCTTCTTTGAGATTTTGGGATCCGTCTCTCAATTCCATTCACCTACTCACTTTTTCTTCTACTTTCTTACTAGTTCCGTCATGGCTAGCGGTGAACTTCCCATTCCTAACCCTGCTGCTAATATTGGGGCCATCCTAGTTGAGGACATAGAGGTCAAGGATATTGTCCCCCCTCCTCCTGAGCCCGTACTGCTTCCTCTCACCGAGAGGCCTTTTGATGTGGCCACTTAGCAGCCATACACAGGTGTCTTGACCTTGGGCGGCATTCTGCAATTTGAGGGTCTCATTCTTGGGATGGATGAGGACTTTCTACTATGGGAGCCCACTAAGTACCTATCTGCCGATGCCTCCACGGTAAACAATCTATTCTCTTTGTTTGCTCATATCTGAATTCCTTATGAACAATCTTCTTTACAATGCACTGTGAATACTGACCACATTCCCACATTACAGGTGATAGCCCACAGGATTAGGGGCCACGGGTCTATCTCCAGTTCGAGGCACTAGTAGGATTAGGGCCTACGAGTCTATCTCAGGTCCAAGGTACTAGTATGAGCAGCTTCCTACAGAGGTTTGTGACTTGGTCGATGCAGCCAGCTTCAGACCCTTTTGCTTGGGATTGGTGCAGATGAGGGTCAACCCAGTACTTCAGGGGGCCCTAGTGGAGCGATGGTGGGACACCACAGACTCGTTCCACTTTTCGTCGATTGGGGAGCTGACTCTGACCCTGTATGACTTTGTGATGCTCACTAGACTGTGAGTCGGGGTTGGTGGCCTGATTCCTTTTGATCCAGACATGGTGCTGTAGAGAGCTGCACAGCTCCATCTTCTCGGTGCGATCCCAGACACTACTGGCCACGGGATGGGGCGATATAGTTGGTTCTTAGTGCACTTCTCCGACATTCAGTTAGTCACTTCAGAAGAGATTGCTCATTATGCCCGTGGCTTTCTCATGTATCTCATCGGTACTACCTTGTTTGTGAACAAGGAGAATACCCTGGGACTATACCTCCTAGGCGCGATCGTGCATCTACAGCGGGTGAGGGAGTATAACTGGGGTTGTGCTGGCCTGGCCACCCTATACTGCTATATGAGCTCTGCATCCCGCCGTAAGGTGAACTTACTCGTTGGTTACTGGCGAGTTTGGGAGGTACACCTCACATTTTTTCTTTTAAGTTTTGCATTAATCTTATCGGCTTTACTCATTTGCTTGCATCTCTTGTTATTACAGTTGTGGGTTTATACATACTTCACTTCCCTTACTCCAGTCCCAGTGAGGCCGATTGAGTTGTCAGTACCCAGCTTCCGGTACTACAACTCTCGATTTACGCGACGCCGTTGCGTGGATCGAGATTTCCCTTACTGTCGCCGTTTCTTTGACACAATCACCATGAACCAGGTAACACAACATTAGTCTCTACATTTACCGTTTCTTATTTTCATATGGCTGTTTACACCTTGATGTTCACATACCACTGTTCACACTGTTACTGTTCACACTGCTATTTCTATACTATGCTGTTGTTCTCATACTGGTTGTTTCGCACTTTCTGTTCACAGGTTGACTGGCACCCTTGGGTTAGTATCCCTCAGGCTTCGAGGGTAATCTATGCTGCTGCATGGGAGGCCTATACCATGAGGATCCTCTTCGAGGGCCCCTTTGGCCGGGCGTACTATCTGGGGGGAGTGCTTTATCCGTCAGACTCGGGGGCAGGCTGACCCTGATGTTCCACATCCACCTCCTTCTGGTATGAGTATAGTTGATGATATCCATGACGGACCCCAAATTGGTCATCTCATGTAGGGAGACGACGGTGATCGGTATCATGAGGTCGGTGACTTCATCAGATTCTTACTGACTCGAATCATGGTGGCACTTACCAGGGCGTAGCCCGTGTCCTTTCTAAGGCCGCTGCTGCCGCCGCTGACAATGTTCCTGCTGCTACTCCTGCTCGTATTCATGAGCTTCCAGCGATTCCCACCGAGGTCATATACGTGCGACCAGATGTGGTGATTAAGTAGATCCCCCTACAGCATATCGAGAAGAGAGATCGTAGGTTGGTGATTGGTCCCGGTGTTGAGTAGGTACACACGTCTTTATACTTTGCACATTATTTCTCCACTGCACTCCGTTACTTCTGTTCACTATGCTTCATTATTGTGTTCCATTGTAGTCAACTTTCCACTGTTTTGCAGGTGCCAATGACATATGCCGATGATCTCCTCTGGACGATTGACCAGTTACTCCTCATGGTACGGAGGAGACAGACGACTCTGGCTACTCATGGGATTGAGGTACACTAGTTCATAGTTACTGTTGTTTCCTATTCATGCCCCTATTAGTGTATACTAATACCTGTACTCTTTTCAGCTTGAGCCGACTCCAACATCACCTGCAAGACCTCCCCCAGCTAGAAGATAGAGATGAGGCCCAGTGAGAGGCCGTGAACGGGCTAATCGGGGAAGAGGCCAAGCGAGGCAGTGTTCACCTTCCGAGGAGTCTTTTAATGGATAGACAACTGCTGAGGACGAGGGGGATGAGATCGACCTGTAGTTGAGCAGCTTCAGTGACGACAGTGATGAACCTCCTCCATAACCGAGGAGGAAGAGAGTGATGATGGAGGTGCTGATTTACTTTTTCTTTTCTTTTCTTTTGCTTTGTAGTTAGGGACTAGCTTCAAATAGACCCTGTTTTATTTTTGAAAGCTTTTCTTTTGGTTTTTTTGGCTTTGTAAGATAATGATCGGGGTTAGATCCGCCGGTGTATTAAAAAGAAACTTTGAATGAAAACGAAACTTTTTGGGATGAATCCACTTGCATAGCACATGTGTTGAGTGAATGGTATGATTGTTGCATGATAACCTTGCTCGAAACTTGAGATTTATAAACGTTGGTAGTTGATCTCATTCCTAAATCGGATAATAACCTACAACCGGACAAAATGTAAAATACTACTCGATAATAAAAAACGAAATGAAAACAACCTGAAAAAGCTAAACAACACTTGCTACAAACAAAACATGGCTCCAAACACAGCCCCAACACTCCGAGGCCAACTTCTACTTTCTTTGCCACTATTTTGTGCTGGTAGTCATTGAGAGCCGGCTGGCAGAAAATAGATACGGTCAGCTTCCAATGAGAGCCGGCCTGCTCTAAACATGATGTCGGTCAGTGTAGTCCAGTTGTCATGCACTGCCTCTTCCTAAAGTCTATAAAAGGTGCCTCTTAGCTGTTTTCTTTGCAGGATGATAAGTTTTGCTATTTTGCTCTCAAGGTGGAGATGTTTCTCAACAATAGACTTCGAGATTGGATTGCCACTTTGGATGGCTCGGAAAAGGTGAATTTTCACGGCTTTGGCATAAATGCTCTTTTTCTTTTGAGCCGCACTTCGCTTTGCTTTCCATTGCTCCATGTCACGGTTCGATGTTGGAACCTGTTCACACATGTATTTTGCTTCGGCTCACAAGAGATGTGTTCGACACTCGAAGAGTTTCAAGTCTTGATGGAATCTCGGCACGATGAAGAAATCATGGTACAACCCCATTTTAGCCATGCTCGAGAGGTTGGAGAGATGTGCAGACTTTCCCTATTCGAGGCTCAGTCCTTGGCTCATGACGGAGAGTTGGACATTTCAGATTTAGTACATCAATTTTCTGACATCGGAGACAGAGGTGACCTTCTCTGGCGAGGCTTTTAGTAACATGCCTGATGTTTATGTATGTTCACACATTTCCTTCTTGCCCCTAGTTTCAGCAGTGCCAACATCCAGTTGATCGAAGTGGCCCAAGGTCTAAAGGAGGGAAAAAGTTCCATGGGTTTGGCCCTGGCCGAAACTTGGTTGGGCCTTGATGCTTTCCGTCAGTGAGAGACTACTTTGTTTGCAGGGAGTCCACTGCTTCTCCTGGTATGGTTTCCCACCATTCTGATTTATGATCCTCACATCACTCAAATCTCATTCTTTATTTTCTCTCAAAACCTTTCCTTACTTTTCCCTCAACATACATCTCTCTATTCTTTAATCTTTCTTATTTTTCATCCCTTCCCAGGTATGGTTGATGGATAAGCTGAAAGTGGTGGATCCTTGCGCTGAGTACTCAGCCAGAGCCTACTTCTTTCACCAATAGCTATTGGATTTCCCTTCAGAGGGGTCGTGGTGCGATTGGATGTGTAGCTGGTCTGTAGCTGACATAGCTTGGTGTTGCCCATGGCTTGATTTGGCTGAGATGAGTTACAGCATGTCCTGCTAGTTAGGTGTAGAGCTAATTGGCCTCACACACTGCATATTCTACTTTCCTCTCTAGTTCAAGCGCCAGTTTGGACATGATCAGATCCTCCCAGATGAGAGGGTGGAGTACCCAGCTCCATTTCCCGTTCGTTCTTTCGCGCTAGCCCTAGTGTCTTGTTGCTTGGAGGACAAAAGAGATCCTGGCCCCTGCCATTAGCTTCAGTTACACCCTCTCTGATGAGTGCTTTGCTTGGCTTGAGGAAGAGACAGAGATTTGGCCATCCCTAGCTACAGAAGATTCCACTAGCACAAGCAGAAGACATAGAGCCACCTGACTTAGCTGTGCCCCTAGTTTTACTACTTTGATCTTTCTTTTTGAGTTTTGATAATGTAAAAGCAACTTTGATTGAATCAAAGAGTTGGAAAATGTGTTTGTGTTGAAATCAATAAAATTATAGTTGTGAGCACTGAAATTTCCCTTTTTGGTCTAAATGGTCCATGGTGTAAAAGGTAAAATTTTGAGAAAAATCAATTCATTAAAACTTTTCAAAAGCATTTTCAAAACGATCACTACCTGACACACTCAGAATCCATTTTTAAGTCGTACAACCTTAAATCTAAAGATCATAACCAAGCTAACAGATAATGAACAAAGATGACCTGATCAAACAAATGGATGGGACAGTTGAGTTGGAGATCGCTATGGCCGAACTTGAGGATGAAGTTGCCTACGTATCCCAAAAATGGGAATCAGGCCTTACATAGTTCGGCTAGGGTTCACTCGTGTATTGACACTCTCTTTTTGTGTTCTAATTTTTTCCAAAGTCGCCCTTTAGGGCTTTCAACCTTGTGAGCTCAGTGTTTTTTTTTTTTTTTATTTCTAATTTTTCATGCTCTAACTTTTGCCTAGGTCACCCTTTTGGGTTTTAGGCCTAGCGAGCCTCTTAGGATAATAGTTCTTCAACTTGTCCATGTTGATCGGCTGTGAGAATTCCAAGCCATCCAAATCCATATAAATAATTGTTCCTTCAGACCAGATTGACTTGATGATGTAGGGACCCGTCCAATTGGGTCTGAACTTACCCCTAGGGTCATGGATAGGAGCTTGGTTATCTTTGAGCACCATATCCCCTTCATTGAGATTTCAAGATTTGACATTCTTGTTAAAAGTGCTAGCAATTCTATGTCGGTAGCCCTGGATGTGATATAATGCCTTCAACCCCCTCATCAAATAACATCCATTCTTCAAATCGACTCTGTTGCCAATTCGCCTCTCCTATCTAACACTCAACCATGATTCTAAGCGACTGTACTTCAAGTTCAATTGGTAGAACAACTTCCATCCCATAAACGAGGGAATAAGGGGTTGCCCCCATAAATGTTCAGATTGATGTTATGTAGCCCCAGAGGGAAAATGGTAGTTTATCCAGCCAATCTTTGTAGGTTTCTGTCATTTTCCGTAGAATGCTCTTGATATTCTTATTGGTGGCCTCAACAGCTCCGTTAGTTTGTGGTCAGTACGTTGATGATTTATGAAAAGCCACCTTATACTTCTCAAGTAGATCTATCACCTCTTTCTTGAAGTGTGAGCCATTATCGGAAATGATCTCGTTTGGCACCCCATACCTGTAGATGATTTTATTTTTGATGAACTTTGCCACATGCGATGCTTTTAGTACAGCATAAGACTACGCTTCTACCCACTTAGTAAAGTAATCAATCACCACCAAGATAAACTCATGTCCCTTGCTACCCCAATGACGTCAATTCGCCAGATTGAGAAAGGCCATGGTGAAGTCATGTTGTAGAGCTTTGACGGCGGGATGTTCATGCGATTTGTATGAATTTGACATTTATGGCATTGTTGGAAAAAACCAATACAGTCATCTTCCATAGTAAACCAATAGTAGCCTTGCCTAAGGATTTTCTGAGCCAGCATCACACCATTCATATGCACCCCACACTCGCCTCCATGGATGGCCTCCATGAGACGCTTCGATTCTTCTTCTTTAACACACAACTTGTGCATTCTCAGATGACCTATTTTGTACAGCTTCCTGTAGATTCGACTTTCTTCGCGCCCCTCCTTTCAGAGTGGCTCGAATTGGTCCTACAGTTCATACTCCTGTCACGGTTCTGAATTTAATCTCACAAAGTGCGATATGAGACTGATAAACATCAAAGAGTCCAATCTGGCAAATCATTTTGGAAAATCAAATTTTCAATCAAATAATACCAAAACCGGACTGCTTTGCCAAATTACAGAGTCACCACCTAAATATTTTTTTTTTAGGAAAATTTAGGAAACCTTGACTCGTGCTAAAGGCCACGTGTCTGTCATCACCAAAGTTGCCTCAGCTCGGGAACTTGGGTGCGAGAGGGGAAGGTTCTGAAATGAGCACCCCTGCTTGCCCGATCAAAGGATCGGCCTCTACTAATCATGATATGATGCTTTATAAACACGTGTTCTTATTTCGGTTATTTAGCTAACTTTACTATTTGACGGGCACAAGCAAGTATAGACTAAATCGCAAGAATTAGAACAAAACAACTCATGTTTGTTTTTCAAAAAATGGTTTGAAAGTGCCACCCTCAAGTGTGCTAAAACGTAGATTTGCCATCAAACACGATGGGCTTGAAACATGATTTCCCACTTCTCAAAGTGGGCTAAAAAAAATCACATTTTATCAAATTGTTCCAATTCAAGTAATAAAGCCTTCATCCACAGGCATTCATACTGTTTAGCATTTAAGCACATAGCCTTATGGGAAGCACGTGAAACATGGCAACACGCACACTCATGCAAGTATATGCTAAAGCGTAAAAGCTTACCAAATACTTTGAGCCAAAACAAAAGCTAGTTAGAAACAATGCATGATCCTAACTATACAAAATGCCTAATGCAACGCATGCAATATGAAATTAATAGGCTCAGCTACTAATATGGCATATGATTTGATTCAATTTGATAACATGCTTTGAAACATGTATTCAAATAAGTATTGAAATACAATGCAGTTTGAATGATGCGCCGAACCTCGGCGCATGCAAGACAAATGAATGATGCAAACATGGAAGCATAAGGTATGCTAATTGAAAATGACCCTAATCTAACCATCGAAACCGATTAAATAAAAGGGAGAAAGACGTGGGGTTGGAAGACATGCACACACGCACACACACTTATTACAACATTATGCCCCCGCGAAGGAGGGTCTGAATGAATAAGTTAACTAGCTACGCTAATTGAGCTAACTATTACAAATCAAAACTAATTAACTATCCTAGCTAATATTACAAAACGAATCGATTAGCTAAGCACATTAACTAACTAATTACAAAACTGGTAAATTAGCTACCACTAGCTAGCTAAATAAAGCAGTTAAATGGCCTTGAGGGCGAGGGAAACATGCATGCTTGGTTGGCTTCCTCCTAAAAATCCATCGCCTTGCCGTCAGTTGCCTCTATTTGTACTTATTTAATCTCTGAACATTGCACCAACTTCTAGACTGCTTCTGCTCCAACACAGGAATACTTTGAACACCCTCTTCACTGGTGGCTGATCGGCCACAAAAAGTGGCTATCGGCCACCTCAACTGGCTGGTCGGCCAGTGCAAGTGGCCGATGGGCCACCCCAAATTCTGAACTTCTACTTTTGTTGCAACAGAGAGCAATAGAGGCAAATCAATGAATTTTTTAGGAAATGTGTGTACTACCACACTCCTTATCATTTCTCAAGCTCAAAGGAGTATGGCACTTGGCTCTCAAGCCACCAATCAAGCATTTCAACGCAGGATGGCCAAGAGTCAAGCTTGTACAAGCTTAATGAATGCACAAATAAGACTCGAAGGACCTCCACCCTATCACGCATGATCAAGGGTGTTGGTGACCAAGAAACGTGACACGTTTCATCACTTTGAGTATGAAATGTCCCGCATTTCTTGTGTTTGGATTAATGTCCGATCCAAACACATGGAATGCAACACAAATATGCTTATCTTGTACAAGTTTTACTTGATTCATTTTGTTTACACATTTTAGATTACCGATTAGTCCTTTAACCGGTTAAGTCCCAAAGGTGAATATCTTCTAATTGGAAAGAGGGTTTGAGCCATAAGTACCTTGAGCATGAAAGAGGTCTCATGCTGTTGGTTAGGAGGAACCCTCAAGAGAGACTTAAAACCATTAGGCATGAGAGCCTCAATTTCACACTCAAGCCAACAAGGGGCTCAAGACCACTTTCAAAGAAAATGAAAAAAAGTGAAGAATAGAGAGAGGTTGCAGACTTTTAGTGCTGATATGGCATGAAAAAGACACTAAATAATGCGAGCAATGCATGCAAGGCATGTTCAAAAGCCATAAACACTAAACTAGTGAAGAACACTACGCTAGAGGCATGCAATATCAAGCTCAAATGACCAAACCAGCTCAAAACATAGCTTAAACATGCTAAAATAGTGGCCAAAACATGCTGAGATTAAAGCATAGAAAGCAAGAAAAACATGCTCATTTGTTAGCTCGCAAACAAGACTCAAAACGCAACTCTCAAACGTAATGAAAGTGTGAAATAAGTGAGAGTGTGACAGAGCTATATACACTAAAATCACATGTAAAATGATGCTACAATATGCAATCATCTCATGCAAAACATGTTAGAGGCCTTAAAACACTAAGCTAGTGAAGGCATTTGCACTATGGCTATACAAAACATGGCTCACAAGGGACAAACAATTCAAAATAGTCCTAAAACAACTTAAATGAAGTCCTAAAACATGCTTGAAGTAGGCTAGAAAGAGCTAGAATAGGAGGCTAATACATAGCATAAACTAAACTAGCAGGCACAATTACACTACAAGCATACAAAGCAAGCCCCAAGTGACTTAACCAGCCCCAAATAGAGGCAAAACAAGTCAAAAAAGTAGCAAAAACATGCTGAGATCAAGTCATAAAATGGAAGAAAAACATGCTCACATGTTGGGCTATCTACACTTGCAAAGAAGACACAAGGAGGGGAGGCCACCCCCTCCCATTTGGGACTTGAAAACCAAGTTTTTTCCACTAAAATTCCCTTGGAATTCAGTGGTTAAAAGGCTAAAAAAAAAGAGAGTTGTTTTAAAAGCTTTGAAAAAGGCACAACACTTTAGCAAACAAGTTACAAAAGAGGGTGGACCACCCCTAACTCCAAAAAAGACTTAAACCACCATTTTCAAATCTTAAAAACAGAGGTTTTGTAGTTGAAAACTTGGCAAAAAATAGCGTGCAAAGGTGGCCAAACAAGTAACTAAAATAAAGCTTAAAAGAGGTAAGCCTTATACATTTGAAGCAGAGCAACAAACAACAACAATTCTGAGCTAAAACCAGCCTTAAGAACTCAAACAAGGCCTCCAAGAACCTCAGCTCCAAGATGAAGGTTTTCGGTCAAGGGCCTTAGAACAAAAGTGTAGAGAATTCCCACTTTCAAGCACAAAATAAGGAGAGAGAGAGAGAGAGAGAGAGAGAGAATTCTAGAGAGAGAGAGGAAAATTTTGCTCACAAATTTTTTGTAAGCTCAAAAATAGGGGAGAGACCCCCGCTTATATAGAAATGCAAGCCAAAAGCTTCCTTTCATCCCTCCATACATGTGTACGGAGATGGCATTTAGTGATCAACAACTGGCACAGCTGGCACAGAAAATATCTGAAAAAGGAGAAAAATGGCCGTCGGCCATTTCAGGTGGCCGACAAGACCCTTCCCCCCTCCAGGAAAACTTGGCCAAAAACAGCATGCAAAGGTGGCCAAACAAGTAACTAAAATAAAGCTTAAAAGAGGTAAGCCTTATACCTTTGAAGCACAACAACAATTCTGAGCTAAAACCAGCCTTAAGAGCTCAAACATGGCCTCCAAGAACCTCAGCTCCAAGATGAAGGTGGTTAGTCAAGGGCCTTAGAACAAAAGTGTAGAGAATTCCCACTTTCAAGCACAAAATAAGGAGAGAGAGAATTCTAGAGAGAGAGAGAGGAAAAATTTGCTCACAAAATTTTTGTAACCTCAAAAATGGGGGAGAGACCTCCCCTTATATAGAAATGCAAGCCAAAAGCTTGTTTTCATCCCTCCATACACTTGTATGGAGATGGCATTCAGTGATCAATAGCAGGCACAACAAATATCTAAAAAATGAGAAAAGTGGCCATCAGCCACTTCAGGTGGCCGACCGGCCACCTGCCCTAGCCGAGCGACCACTTCAAGTGGCCAACAAGGGGGAAAAGTCATCGACAAGACCCTTCCCCCCTCTAGGCAAGAGACACCAAGGTTTGGTCCAAAAACAAGCACAAAACAAGGATGGTTTAGAGGCTCAAAGACATAGCGTTCCACCGAGAACTTCGGGCACTTAAAACGAGCATAAACAAGCAAAATCATTGAGTGCACAAACGATGACGTCTAGGTGTTAAGATCGGTCAAAAATGGGGTGTATACATTTACCTCCACAGATGATGAACATGATGACCAAATGTCGTATTCCCCGTTTATCTTTGGTATTTGCCCCTGGTGGATACGTCTATTTTTCTAGGAAATTCCAAATGTCGTAATACCAGGGGTCCTTATCCTGAACCTCGTCTATTACGGCAATGGTTTTATAAGCACGCGTATACTTCTGTTCAATGATGATTGGACGCATCTTTAATCCCAACGGGATGTCTACCATGGAAGATAGAGTTGCTAATGCATTGGAAAACCTGCTTCTCTCTCTCAACAGATATGTAAACATCAATTTTTCAAACCTGGGAATCAGAACATCTAGGGCCTGATGATACATCTTAATATTCACTTCTTTAACCTTCTAATCCCTGTTAGCTTGGGAGACAACCAAATTCGAGACCCCAATAACATCCAACCTTTTTGCCCCTAGTTCTAGGGCCACTTCTAAACCAGCGATACACGTCTCGTATTCTGCTTCGTTGTTAGATACTCTAAATCGAAGTTTGAAAGCTAAGGGTATGCGGGAATCATCGGGCACTATAAGCAACATAGCGATCCCAAAACCATATTGATTAGATGCTTCGTCAAAGTATGTTGTCCAAGTTTCTTCCTTTACTTACAAAATAGCTTCATCTGGGAACAAGTATTCCACCGCTTCATCTCCTTCTACTGGGTGGTCCGCAAAGAATTCCGCTATGGTTTTCCCTTTAATGGACTTGCATGTGACATATTTGAGATCAAATTCGAAGAGGAGAAGCAATCAGAGAGCTAGCCTACTTGTAAGTGTTGGTCTCTCAAAGAGATATTTGATGGGATCTAGTCTCAAAACTAGGATTACAGAATGAGCTAACAAGTAGTGCCTCAACTTCTTGGTAGCCCATACCAAGGCTAGGCAAGCTTTCTCCAAGGGAGTGTAAGGAGTCTCGTGGTCTAACATCTTTTTACTCAAATAGTAGATAGCCTTCTCCACCTTATCTTCAGATTCTTGAGTGATCATGCACCCTATGGTCGTGTCTGTCATTGACAAATATAGAATCAGAGGCTTCCTCGGCTTTGGTGGTAATAACACAGGCATATTCTGGATGTACTGCTTGACCTGCTAGAAGGCAAATTAACAACAATCGTCCCACTGGAACTTCTTCCCTTTCTTCAGGAGACCAAATAGTGGTTCACAAGTTAAGGTTAATTTTGAAATAAACCGTCTTATGAATTGCACTTTACCCAGAAAGCCACGAACCTCCTTTTCATTCCTCGGTGGTGGCATTTCTAAGACGGCCTTAATTTTGGAAGGATTTACTTCAAATTCGCTTTGCGTAATAAAAAAACCCCAGCATTTTACCTGCAGTCATCCCGAAGGTACATTTCTGCTAGTTCAACCTCAGGCTGTACTCCCTGATCCGTTGAAAGAACTTCTCCAATGCTGTGTAGTGGCCCTCTAGATCTTTGGACTTGACAATCATGTCGTCCACATACACCTCAACTTCCTTCAGGATCATGTCATGCAAGATCGTATTCGCAGCCCTCTGATAGGTGGTGCCAACATTTTTCAACCCAAAAGGCATGACTCGGTAGCAATACGTTCCCCACGGCATGGTGAATGCAGTCTTTTCTCTATCCTCAAGTGCCATCATAATCTAGTTGTACCCCGAAAAACCCGTCGATAAATGAAAGCAGCGCATGGCCTGTGGTGAAGTCTACTAGTTCATCAATATGCGGCTGTGGAAAGTCATCCTTTGGACTAGCCTTATTTAGATCCCGAAAGTTGACACAGACTCTGATCCTGCCATCCTTCTTTGAAACCAGAACGATGTTAGCTAGACAAGTCAGGTACTTAGATACTAATAAGAAACCTGCATTAATCTGCTTAGTAACCTCTTTCTTGATTTTCAATGCCCAATCCGGATGAACTCTGTGTAGTTTCTGCTTGACTGGTTGGGCCTCAAGGTCGAGAGGGATCCGATGCTGTACAATCTCAGGTTCGATTCCAGGCATGTCTTTGTAGGACCACGCGAAAACATCTTCAAAATTTTTTAATAAAGCGATTAAATGTTCGCGTTCCTCCGAAGACAATGAGGACCCAATCTGGATCAATCGAGGATCCTCATCAGTGCCCACGTTAATCGCAATGATTTCATCTGTACAGGGCTTAACCCACCTCTCCTCCTCATGATCAACCAAATTTTTCAAAGCCCGAGGAATTTTTTCATCTTTGTTTAAATCAAAATTTTGAAAATCAAGATCAGTACAACAAACCAAAGGCATAGAGAAATAGACAAAGTCTATTGCATTTTCATTCAAAAAGTCCGGATCTTCGGTTACAATTGACCCAAAAGAAAAGGTGAAAGATGACTTGGACAAGACTTTGGTATCCAGGTTACCACTCTCGGAAGTACCAGACTCATAAGAACTTGAATCTGATCCCGATTCCACAGACTCGGTGGAATCAAATCCGGACTCACTATCCAATTTAGAATTGCTGATGGTGTCATTCTCAAACTTCCAGACCAGGCGTGGAGCCTCAGACGTATCCACAATAAGACTGGAGAAATCTGCTGCTGGGCTATCCCCGATCATTGAGATAGTAAAACTATCCCCTAAATTGACGGGCTCAGCTCCAGTAGTAGAACTTGCTAATAGGTCAGCCAGTGCTTTTCCCAACAACTCTTCCTCTTCAACATCTAGGCTTACAGCCCTTCTTTGATTTACACCGATGCTTAGGTCTGTCTGCTCATCCTCCTCTTTTGGTAAATGATGCTCGAAGAAGATCTTGAACCCTGAATACCTTGTCTTCGTTTCCTAGTCATACGACGGTTCTAGAAATCCATAGAAGGGGAAATCTTCCGCTTGGTGGACAAAGCATCTGTTTAGGGTTCCCTGTATTGGCTTGTGGACTAACTCGTACTACCTTCCAGTCCTCTTTTCTTGGATTCTGCCTCTCAACTCTTGACCATTCCTTTGACAATCCGTAGCAGTTGGTTTGTATCCCAACCTGAAAGCATGAGGGTTGTGACTCATTTCCTTGGCAACTGTACCTCCTTGCTGGCCACTTCTGCCTAGTCCTGACCCGGGCATATGCCCCTGTTTGTTCATCATGTAGATAGAATAGGCACTCACGTAATTTCTGTTGTCTTCTACCATGATGGTTTGGACCAACCATGCTTTTGCTAGAGAGAAACTAGAGAGGAATACATCCTCTTCACCGTGTATGATTTCCAACACTGGTGTGGTAGTTCCCTAGGGTGGGTGGATCGCAGAATTGTCGTAGACAATGGCAATCCCACCTTTAAAGGGGTACCTCACTAACTGGTGAACTGTTGACGACACAACCTTCATCTGATGTAGCCAAGGCCTTCATAGCAATAGATTGAAAGTGGTCAGTACATCCATTACATGGAATTCTACCTCTTGTTCAGACTGACCAATCAACACTTGCCTTTTGAATGTCCCTATAACATCTTGACTGGTGTTGTCGTAAGCCCAGATGGCTTGGGTTGTGAGTGTGAAATCAGCCGGCCTCAAACCGATAGCATAGGCAGTCCTCGCCGGACATACATTAATCACTGAGTCGAAATCTACCAATACCACCGGAATCCTTTTTTTTTTTTACTTTCCAGGGTCACGTACAAGAGTCGGTTATGGTTGGCACCCTCAGGTGGCAACTCTTTATTCATAAAGGATATCACTGGCGTAACGTCCCCTGATGTGACTAATGATACCAACTGCTCAGCGGTGGTGTCAATAGGCAGTTTGGTCTAGTTCGTCGCCTCTAGCAGCGCTTGCCTATGCTCTCGAGATGCCATTATCAATCCCCAGATGGATATGTCTGCCTGAATCTTCTTGAGTTGTTCTAAGACTAGGTTTTCTTCAGCATCCTTCTCTTTTACTTTTTTAGCCTCTTTGTTGGAGGATTCTAGTTGGTCTAAGGTTGCGGGTTTGAAGTATCGACCACTCCGAGTCATGTGATTAATCTCGTCAATACACCACGTGTCATCAGTGATCTTAACTCCCCATGTTTTATCTGTGTATTCGTAGCTCAGATCCTTTTCTTCCCACCACTCTCCCACAATCATGGCCGGGCTACTATTGGGTTCTACCTAGAGCATGTTCACATCATGCACCCCATCATCAAACCACTCCTCTTCTACCATAGTCTTGGTTTCTGCATTCCAGTACTTTCTGAGCTTCCTTGGCATCCTTTTCCCATCATTGGGCTCCCATTCAATCTTTTTTGTAGCTTGGACATTATTTACCATTGCCTCCGCTTCTTTTTTCTCTTTACCCTTTTCCTGCTCCAGATTTATTTTCCTTTGTATCTTCTCTATCCTTTCCCTTTGGAATTGCTCTGATGCATGTTCTCTCTTAGTCAGAGGTGCAGCCTCGGTCTTGTTGCTACCACCAACTTCCTTTTCTTTCCCAGTCTCTCCCATATGTTCCTCCACATATGACTCCTCTTCACTTAGCCATCCGTTACTTATTTCTAGCTGGCTTGGATCCCACCACCCCAGTTGCACACTGCCTGTATCCTCTTCCAACTCAGCCAGGTTTTCTTCTAGTTTGGCCAAGTTATTAAGGCCTTGTTCAGGCCACTCATGTCGATGTTGCCCTAGTTCATCCTCCTCAATAGCATTGATATTAAGAAAGTCTGGCAGTATCACCACTGGCTATGGTTGATCAATGGCCAAGATGTGTAAGCTAGGGTCATATTCCTCTGCAAGTGAGGTCCCCTTCTCTATGACTCGGGTATCAGCCAACCCTGCGTCTGGTGCATCCTCTTTCTTCTCCACTTCTACTACCGTCACAGGCTTAGGTCGGGTTTGCGGTGTTATGTACATCATGCACGTGTTTGTGCCCTATGGAATAAATACCCCGGGTTTTGGTAGGTGGAATGGAGTAATATATGCGCTCGGGTTAAAGGTAGGCGATAGTGTATGTATTTGGTTAATATTTCTAGGCAAGGGGACTTGGTTATGTGTAGGGAATGGGTTGGTGGTTACATTTGGCTTGGCAGGGGGAGCGATAATTTTGTTGTCAACAAGATTCTGGATCTCATGACATAAGCGGTAACATAGGTCTGTAGGGTGTCCGTGTTGCTGGTGGAAAATGCAATACTGGGCAGGGTCCTGCCTTGGTGGCATGGTTATGTTAATAGATGAAATTTTATTTAGTATTGGAATTTATATTTTTTATATTAGCTTAATACAATGATAGCAAAAGGTGATGTAAAGAAAATAATAAATGGAACACATCATGAATGATGATTAACATTCAATGAGATGTTTAGTGATTTTGTAGAAGAATATTTGTGGTTTATTTGTCGGATTCATTAGCAACTAGTGATGCAAGGTAGGACTATTATTAGTTTTATAATTTTTTTTTTGGATAGGATTTGCAATATTAATTACAATATGGATCAAAACAACGAGATTCATCATGTCTAGTGGTTATAGAGATTTGACCTTATGTTAGATAGTATTTGAGATGTTACTATTCAGATTGCTACTGCTTTTGTTTCTTGAGGTTAACTAATTTCGGTATTACCTTTATTGCTTAATAATAGTGGTTCCTTGTCTTTTGAATTGTAACCTAATTATTTCTTATTTTGTCATATTATTATTACCAGAATAATTAGATTGTTGCCCAGCCTTGGTGACTGTTAAGAAAAACACAAAGTAAACAAATCAAATTTTGTAAACTTTTGGCCTATGGAGAAAAGGTCTAGGGTACTTATTGAATAGAAATAGATTGAGTTTGGATGTGAAAATTGCTCAAGTTACAAATTACTTTAAGGGGAAATTAACTACATTCACATTAAGAAAATTGGTTGAATGCCCTTATATGTTAAATCTGGCAAGAATGAATTAACAGGATTCAAAAGGCACAAAAACAGAGCTAGAGGGAGTCTTGATTACATGTTGAGGTACTTTGTTCACTACTTGGGCTTTATATTACTCAAATATATTATTCTTTTATATTTTATTTTATCTTTCATGATGTTTCACCTGGACTTAAAAAAGGTATGGTAAAAATGGAGGTTTTCTTCAGCCTCGTGCATAAGTTGTGAAGGTTTTTTTTTTATTTTTTTCATTAGACAACTTGTGAAGCTTTGCTTTGTCTTATCTTTTTAAACTCTCAAGCGACTCGGGTGTTTATCATTTTTTGTGAGAAATTCTCTATTGCTAATGTTATATACTACAACTGTGAGTGGTGTGATGATGATTGATGTCTAAGGTTTTGTTAATAATTATATGGCCTTGGCAATATTTTTTGTTTTCAATTTTATGGAATTTTTTTTCCCTACAGGGAAATAGGTAGAACTTGTTGTTTGATGTATAGTTGGTGTTGTCTTAGAAACAAAGGCTTTCTACCATTGGCTTCCTCATACATGGATCTCACACACTTCTTAATAATAATGTTCTTCTGTATGTGAGTTTTATTTGTAGAGTTGTCAAACTATTGATTTTCATGTGCAGAGGATTAATAAGAAGACTCACTTCTTCCAATCTTAGAGAATTACAAATTAATTCATTTCCTGATTATTTTATTTCATTCTTTGGAGGCTGCTGAATACTTTCTGAAACTATTTCTCTGCTATGCTCTACCTAACCTAATTTTGCTGCGTGAAAACTTATTATGTTATCTCCTCTTTCAGTGCAACCCATTAAAGGTATTATAATCCAGTTTTCTTTTTATAATTGTCATAATTTGAAATGTCAATTTTATCGAATAAGTGCCAATAGTTTTTTTTTTCTTTAAAAAAAAAAAAATAGATTGCTTTTGCGTGGGCTATTGTGGATTTTGTGTGTGTGTGTGTGTGTGTGTGTGTACGAAGGACATTTGTTTTGTATATGGAAGACATTTATTTTTCTACAAACCTCTATTTTGGAAATCCAGTATTTTTGTATGTAATATTTAATTTAGATGGATTATACTTGGTTAGTGTGGATTTATATGATATTTGGAATATGATGTTACAAGTTAAAATTTTTGGATAGTTGATAATGAAATGGGTATTATTGATAATGGATTTAGATGATAATTGATAATTGATACAGGTTGCATGGAATAGATACATGTTGTGGACAAATTAATTAAAAAATAAAATAAAATCATGTTTTTGGAAACTAAACAATTAGTAGCCAAAAATGAAGTAAATATTTTTAGCGACTAAATAGTTAGTAGCTAAAAATAAAAATAAAATGGAAAAAAACTTTTGGCTACTAAATATTTAGTAGCTAAAAATAAAAATAAAATGGAGAAAAACTTTTGGCTACTAAATATTTAGTAGCTAAAATAAAAGCAGACTTTAGGCAACTAAGAATTTAGTAGCTAAAAAAAAATAAGATGAAAAAAAACCATTTGGAAACTAAAACTTTCATCGCCGTAGATACTTCAAGTTTTGGCCGACCAAAGTTTTAGTAGCGGAAAAGAAGATTTTTGGTGACTAAAATATTATTTTTGGCGACTAAAAATATTAGTCGCCATTTATAGGACTTTTGGTGACTAAATATTTTTTAATCGCCAATACCTTCCTCGACAACCTTCCCGTGACCAATTCGGCGACCAAAATATTTTGTCAGGAAAAATTTTTGGTTAGTAAAATTGTACTTTTGGCAACTAAAAATTTAGTCGCCAAAAGTGAAATTTCTTGTAGTGTGTAAATACATGTAGCATTTGTCTGTGCTCAAGGTTGATTTATGGCAACAATAAAACACATTTGTCAGTTAAGCTCTGTTTGTTTCACAATAAAATATTTTTTACTCAAAAATATTTTTTTACATAAATTAATTTTGCACAAAAAATAAATAAATAATTTTTTTTTTAATTTTTCAGTGTTTAATGTGCTAAAAGGGTCAATTTTAAAAAATCAACTTAGGCATTTTTTAATGGTAAATCATTTTGGAGAGTGTGAAAAAAAAAAAATTTGCTTAAAAAAATGTTTTACTTACATGTTGTTTAACCAAATAATGAAAAATGTGTAAAATATTTTTGAAAATGAGTTGGCTTCCTTACTATCTGGGCCTGTTAGGCTCACTATCGATCCTATTTCGATGATACAAAACAAAATTTATAAGATGACTTGGTCTGTTATTCAGGAGAAATCAATAAGATAAGAGGGGCAATTCAAACTATGCTACTACTAAACAGTAACTTATTCCTTTTGGGTAATGTCTAGACACCAGAAATATCCACTTAGAATTTTTTTGGTAGGTAGCTGTGTGGTAGAGATTAAATTTATGTAGTATGGGATTCATGTGTAGAATAAATCCAAATTATAAGATGATAGTTCTAAGTAATTTTCGAGTAGTTAAATCTGGATTTGTAATATTACTGTTCCTTTTGATATTACATTTGTAGTCTAGATTAAAGATCAATTCTTGTATTTCCCAATAGGTGTTTTAGGAGATGTTGCCATCAAACATCTCATAGCAAAATAGCTCTCCCATAGCTACCTGAGGTTTGATAACTACATTTAATTGTTGCTTTTATTGCAATTGGAACACATGTTACTTCACAGTTCTATGATAACTAAAAGCAAAAATACCACTTCTTTAGTAGAAGGATAATGAAATCCTTGATTACTTACTTGTGATTATTAACACTTGTTCTTTTAGAGCTATAGTTTCTTAGTGTATCTTTGTAATCCAACAATATCATTGGGCTTTATGCCCTCTTATGAGCCCCCTCTTTGCCTAAGCAAAGAACAGGCAGTTGAAAAGGAAAAAGGACCGTAGTGTTTGTTTCTTAGATGGCCTTGTTAGTCTAATAACAAAAATAAATAAATAAAGAGTACGGGTTTGATTTTTTTGTCTTTTGGAGCTTTGTGAGTTCCTAACTTCTTTTTCTTCTTATAACCACTTCTGGTGATGGAAACCGGAGGAGGTTGGAAGCCTGCTTCCAGAAAATGTCAAGGTAGGTATGGATTATCATCAACGATTCATATGGTGTTTGTGGATGACATCCCTAATGATACGAATCCAAAAGGATTGTATACGCTATTCTCTAACTTTGGGGTTGTAAAGGATGTTTTTATTCGAAATAAATGGAGGAAAGTAACCCAGTCTAGGTATGGTTTTGTACGACATGACTATCCTCTAGCTGCTGGGGTTGCAATACAAAAAACGAACGGATTATGGTGCGAAGATAGAGTGCTAAAGGTGAAAGAGGTTGATCATGGAACAGAACAGGTTAAGAAGGATAAGCCTTAGGTTAAAAAGGTACTACCCAAGCAGAGACTAGAAGTTATAGGCAGAAGAGTCTCAAATGAAAACAGAAAAAGGGGCTCATACGCTGAGGTGGTCAAAGGAATGACTAGAAGAGGAGGTAATGATTTTAGAATTGAAGCAAAAGAGTATGGTAATGGTTCGTTGCATGCAAGCGAAATACTAAAAGTGTGAAAGAAGTGCAACCTATCGGACCTCAGATCAAAGTTACATAGCAAGGGTATGAATGAAGAAAAAGTAAGAGAAGGTAGGGAAAGAATAGTGTACGTTTCTTTTGGGTCAAAGGAGGACATGAAATCTAAAATGAATGAGATGGAAGAATGGATTTACAATTGGTGTGAGTTTTTCACCAGCTGGAAAAATGGGATGAGAATGGACATTGAGAGATTTGTTTGGTTAAATTGCTATGGTGTTCTTTCCAATATATGGAATAACAAAAACTATCCAAGCATAGGAGTGCTATGGGGGCAAATCAACGAGATGGATGAGAATATCTAAAGCATGGAGTCTCTGAAGTGTGGAAAGGTAAGAATATGTACGTCTTAACTAGAGAGAATTGATAAAATGGTATTACTTGAATGCAAGGATAGTGTGTACTCTATTAGGGTAGTACAGGATAATAGACATGAAGATGGATTCAATGAATCACATTGTATGTGCAATAATAGACTTAGTGGACAGGCTTCAGTGAAAGGCATCAATGGTGTTGATCAAAGCTTTGAACAGTTGAGGTGTTGATCAAAGCTTTGAACAAGGAAGAAGGTGATGACGTGGCATGCACAGAGGCTGAGATGGAAATTCAAGACGACATAGCAATGAAGATATGGTGCAACGTGGAAAAGGGAATGACGATGGAAGGGCATGCTTGTAATTTTTCATCATTATCAATGGTGAATGAAACGGTTACACCATTGGAAGCTCAAAATGTAGTGATGACAGCATTAATTGTTAGCCCAAGGCTCAAAAGATGCAGGAGTGAAAGAGGTGGCTAGAGTGAGGAGGAGTTAGGAAAATGAAGAGATGAAGAATTTGAAGGATCTGGTGGTCTCATGAGAAGTATCAGTAAGGGTGATATGAATAGGCCTAATATTAATCTGGAGGTGGTCTTGGGTAAGGGTCAGTTTAATGGGTCAGGTGTTGTAATTAATAAAAATTGGACAGATGATTTGAGCATGGGCCCATATACTGAGGAGGGGCAAAGTAGGCAACCCCTTGGGTTAAAGGCTGGGCCAATCCATAGGAGTAATATTGGCTCACAGTCCTTGGCTTTATTGTCTAAGGTTGAGCCTCAGAGAAACCATGGCAAAGGGTTTCTAATAGGGGAAGTAGGAATTGTAAGCAAAATAAAAGGGAAATGGAGTGAAGATATAGAATGAAAAAAAAAAAAAAAAAAAAGGAGAGAAATGGGGTATTGTTCAGAGGTGGATTCTGAAGGGGAACCCTGTTCCGTAGAGCTGTATCTACAATCTCTGTCTCATTATCGCTTAGTAACAATTCGGCAAGGGAAAGAAAATTTCTATAGGAAACTCAGGACACAGTGCAGTTAGGCAAAGCTTTGGGGCTGAATTTTGACGGGCATGAGGCTGAGTTGTCGATGAAGATTGTTCAAATGGAAGAAAAGGATGAGGCATGACTGGCAGCAGTGGAGAAAGGAAGCAGAATTTAGCTTACCACCAAAAAGACATTTTTAGGTGTATTGTGTTGTGTTAATGAAGATTTTATCATGGAATGTGAGAGGGCTTCGGAGGGTGGAGAAAAGACGAAGGGTGAAGGAATTATTAAAGGAGAAAAAGGTGGATATGGTTCTATTACAAGAAACGAAAAAGTCAGAAATTGATATGAATTATGTGATATCCCTATGGCTAAATGTTTCAATGAACTACATGTCTGTGGATGCAGAAGGTAGTGCAGGGGGCCTATTATGGATTTGGAAGCCAAAGGTGTTTACTTTAAAAGAATGTTGCTTCTCCAGAAGATTTGTGTTATTGGCAGGTATGATCTTCTCCAGTATTGAGTGCGTTATTGGCAATGTGCATGCTCGAAATGAGGAGGTTAATAGAAGATATTTGTGGGAGGTGTTGTTTAAAATGAAAGAGTGCTTCCCTAAGCCTTGGTGTCTAGGAGGGGACTTTAATGAAATATTATCAGTAAGTGAAAGAAAATGTTACATAAGGAGGGATAGAGGAATGTCTGAGTTTTGTAGTTTCATTAATAATCTGGAGTTTATGGATATCCCAATGTTAGGAAGGCAATACACATGGGGTAATTCATAAAATTGGAGTAGAATTGATAGATTTTTGGTGAATCCAAAATGGTTGGAATGGTTCAAGCTAAAGGTCTAGAGATTACCTAGATTATTATCAAATCACTGTCCCATTTTATTAATGGAAGATGATAGATATTGGGGTCCCAAACCATTCAGGTTCATTAATGCTTGGGTACTCCACCCTATGTTTTCTAAAGAAATTAAAAGGGTTTGGGAAAATACACAAGTGGTTAGGTGGGTTGGGTTCATCATTATGACCAAATTAAGAGCAATGAAACAAGCCCTGAAAAAATGGAACATTGAGGTGTTTGGAAATGTTGATTTTAAACTTAAAGAGGTTGAAGCAAAGATACATGCCCTTGACCTTGTGGTTGAGGCTAGAAATCTTATTGAGGTAGAAGTTCTATCCAGAAAGGAGATGATCAGTTTGGTTTGGAAGCTTCGAAAGAGAAAAGAGTGGCTGTGGTTGTAGAAATCAAGAATGGATTGGAAACGAAAAGGAGATAAGAATACAAGACTTTTCCATGTAAAAAACATGAGACAAGGCAGGAATATGATTAACTCAATGAAGGTTGGGGAAAGCTCAGTGGAGGAACCAGCTCAGATTAAACAAGCAGTGTGTAACTATTTTAAATCTCATTTCGATGAAAAGTGGAGTTTCAGGCCTGGTATTGGAGGGCCTTTTAAGAGGATGGATCAAATCCAAGCCAAGGAATTATTGGAAAAAGAGTTCACTAAGGTAAAATTGTTGGAAGCAATAAGAAAGTGTGATGGAAATAAAGCTCCAGGCCCAGATGGTTTCAACATGATTTGTTATCAAAAGGGTTGAAAGGTTATGAAAAAGGAGATAATGAACTTTATGAAGGAATTCCATAGAAACAGTAGGTTGCGAAATGGGGTGAACTGCTCTTTTGTCACTTTGATCCCTAAGAAGGATTGCACATTCTCGATTGGGGACTATATTCCAATTAGCTTCATTAACTCTGTGTATAAAGTCCTGTCCAAAGTACTGGCAAACAGATTTAAGCAAATGTTGCATGTTGTTATTGACAATGTTCAATCTGCAATTTGAAAGGGAGAAACATCATGGATGGAGTTCTTATTGCTAATGAGATTGTTGATTGGTGGAAGAAGTCTAAGAATATGGATATAATCCTTAAGTTGGATTTTGAAAAAGCCTATGACTCTATAAATTGGAACTTCTTGGTACATATGTTAGAAAATTTTGGTTTTGGATCAAGATGTATTGGGTGGACGAAGGAGTGCATCTCTTCAACAATAGTGTTTATGCTTGTGAATGGATCCCCATCTGAGGAGTTTGGTCCTAAAAGAGGGTTAGGCAAGGTGATACACTTTGTAGCTCGACTTTTCGTGCCCCATTTCAGAAGACAAACAAGCCCTACAGTATCGGACTCCTGCAGTTCTGAATTTGATGTCACAAGTGCAATTTGAAATAGATAAACACCAAAGAGTCCAAATCCAGCAAATCTTTTAGAAAATCGATTTTGAATTAAAATGCCAAAAAATGGACTGCTTTGCCAGATACAGAGTTAGCACCTAAATATTTTTGAGAAATTTAGGAAACCAATGACTCATGCCAAAGGCCACGTGTCTGTCATCACCAAGATTGTCTCGTCTTGGGAACTTAAGTACGAGAAGGGAAGGTCATGACTTGAGCACCCCCGCTCACCCGATCAAAGATCGGCCTCTACTAATCATGATATGAATCTTATTTACATTATATGCTCTTGTTCCGATTGTTAGGCTAGCATTACTATGTGATGCGCACAGACACAAGTATAAACCAATTCGCAAAAAAATTGTAATACTTGATTCATGTTTGTTTTGAAAAATTGTTTCAAATATGTACCACTTGAAAAAGTGATCGCATATAAACATTACTCAAATTATTCTAATTCAAGCAACTAGCCTTCATCCACAGGCATTAAGCAATTATAGCATTTAAGTAATTAGCCTCATGGCAAGCATGCTAGACATGACAACATCAGCATGCGATATGCTAAAGTGAGTAAATGCGCACCTAGTACTCCAAGCCAAAAGAGAAACTAGTTAGAAAAAAATGCATGATTCCTAACTATGCAATATGACTAATGCAACACATGCGATATGCCATTTACTAGGCTTGGTTACTAATATTGCATATGAAGCAATTTGATAGCATGCGATCTAAGCACGTATTCAAAGAATTATTTAAATGACAATGCAAGTTAGAATGATGAACTGAGCTTGAGTGCATGCAATACAAGTAGATGCAAGCATGGATTATGCTAAACAAAACATGATGCTCTAATCTTATGTGGAGAAGTGGTTTGGAAATACTCTAGGATCAAGATAGACATCCTTGATCCTCTGGTTGCTACCAGAAAAAAGGATGAACAGTTCGGTCGAGCGTGCTGGAATTAGCACTCTGATGAACAAGTTAGTATTCTCTCTAGTTTTCTTCTATCTCAAGTTATTTTCTCTATTCTCACATATCTCTCTTTGGTTGACGTGCCTCTTTTTATATTACCCTCTGGGTCCAAGGGTCGGGCCCACTCTTAATCTCCATTTGATTGCTTACTCGGCCTTCTAGTTGTGTGTTGGTTCCCATTTGGCTCCTTATATGGCTGATTTGTATATTCGGCTTCAAGAGCCCTTAGATTATAGCCGAATTGCTTTTGGCTTGATTTCAAATTTCTTGGCCTTCCTTAATATATTATATTCCGCCCCCACAATTGCCTCCCAAACATCCGACTAACGCCAATTAGTCAGCATGCTTGGTTGTAATATATAGGAAGTCAAAAATACAGCACTTGCACTCCTTCCAATACCAAAGCGTCAGAATGACCATGCTTTAGAAATCATTACAATTTCCCACCCCTTCGTACGTGTTGTTCATTTAATGCGATATGAAACCACGCTATCCCTTCGAATATTTTTTGAATATGTAAGGCTCTTTGGTTGCCTCTCAGCATCTCTCTTTCACTTCATGACCTCTGCAACTTCCATCTGCTTACCATTGTCCTTCTCTCTCTACCCTATAAATTCTTTTCTTCTTTGCATTTTTTCCTCATTCCAACTCCCATTTTCTTGTTTGTTTTTAGTTTAACATATTTTCTATTCTGATTCGGATGCGAAACATTTGAAAGCTCTTTTTTTTTTGCGGACCATGTTTTCTCTTTTTAACGCCACTTTTCCATTCCAGATAACGTCCATCTGTCAGTTGTGGTAGATAGCGTAGTCGACGTGGAGATGACTGATGTGAGTACGATCATCTTTTCCCTCCTATCGATTGCTAAGGGCGGAGTCCATTTCCCCCTTCATCCATTTTTAAGGGCTGTCCTTCGTTACTGGGGTCTAGTCCCTTCACAACCTAACGTAAACTTTTACCAAATCATAATGGGAATAGTAGAATTAAATTGCCAACTTAGGATTAATCTAGGAATCCCTGCTATTCAGTATTGTTATGCCTTGGTGAAATCTCCCGGTCGGCAAGGACGCTACTTTCTCAAGGCCAAGGACATCGATCACCATTTGGTGACTATGCTTGCCAGCTCTGGTAAGCGTGTTGACGACGTCATGGCCGTTGTCCGAGGTAACTTGGAATTCGGCGAAGGCGAAGATCGCCTAGATCTTGTGCCTAGACAAAAAGGTGAACCAGGTGGCCGTACAGTCCCATTTCTTTACACATTTCTTATATGTTTATTCAGCTTATATTCCATATACTAATCATTTCACTTGTGTAGGTAATGATTTGAAGAAAGTACTTGTTTTGGCCGACGACACTGTGCTTCAGCAAGTCACAACCACGCTACAATTCTTTGGCCATCAAAACCTCCAAAAACAAGGGCGGGCCACTTATATACTATTGCGATATGAACCAAAATACGCTACTTTTTCAGCTACAGATCTCATTCCGATTCCGAGGGGTGAACAACAGCTCACGACATTCATTTTCCTAAACTACAGGAGCTGGAGGGACATTGGTCTTGAAGGTTCAGATTTGGAGTCAGGTGGTGAAGTTGGTGATCAGGTCGCTGAACAACCAAACCGAGCCGACTTGGAGGAAGCTGACATGGCTCTCAATTTGGCTTCTCAGGAAGTCGGCATCAACCTCCCATCCACTTCAAGTCGAGTTGACACATCGTTGGAAGACGATATTTTCATCGATTTAAGAGACCTTCCTGGCACAGATCCTAAAAACATGGCCGGTGACTCATTTGCACAGATGGCCAGAAGAAAAAATGCTGAGAAGATGGCAGCTCGAAGAAGGGCCGAAGTCGCCAGATCTGAGCCCCCACCTGTTGAGATTGAATCTTCTCCACCGGCTCCAGTTAGGTAAACAGAGCAAGTCGTTGTGACCGAGTCGATCATTGAACAATCGGACGACCTGGTGGCCGAACAGAGAGGGGAAAAGAGCCCCGCCGTGAATGAGGCCGACTCTTCTAATGACTTAGTCGATAAACAGCCATGCATAGAAGAATCACAGGATTTGACGGCGCTGTTTATCATCTAACCTAAAATGAAGAATGCGTCAGTTTCGGCTAATGCGTCGGCTTTGAAGGACCCTATTGTGGCCTTAAGTGTGGCCTCATCGATTTCCTTGTCGATGGACAGGGCTGCATTTTGTGCAGAGCCGGACATGGTGTTGATAGCACTGGCTGCTTAGTCGACGATCTTGGTACATAATTGACACTTGAAATATATCATTTGTTTTTTATGCTGATTAACTTACGCATGTTTTGTTTCGGGCGGCGGACAGAATCGTAGAAATCGGTTGCCGTCACTATGACGTCGTTGAGCAAATCAGCTTACTCAAAGCCAAGATCGAAATCGAAAAGGGCAAGGTTAAAGAGACGTTGGCTGAATTGGCGGTGGCATCTCTTAGGGCCGACTCTGAAGCCAGGAAGCCGAATGAAGAGCGAGAGAAGGCCAATGCTGAGGAAGAGAAGGCTAAACACTCCGATCTTCTCAGGATAGCCGTCGAGGATAAAGCGAACGTAAGTGACGAAGCGCTCAAGTTGGCCAAGAGGCGATTGCGAAGCTGGAGGCCGATTTGGAAGAATCAAAGAAGGCGAAAGAAATTGCCGACTCTGAGGTTTCCAAAGCGTTCGATGTCGGCGAGAACGCTACCTTGGAAAAATATGTGAAGTAACAAAATTTGAAAATCAGGGATTCAAACACGGTTGGTGTAAAGCCCTGGTGGCTGTTAATGTGGTATTGGAGTAGCCAATTCCATACGAGTAGCTAGAGGTTGAGCTGTTGGAGCCTGACCCTAAAGAATAAGTAGTGTTCATGTAATTTTGCTTTTTGTTTGGTATTTTCTTGTATGTAGGTTTTTTTTTTTTTTTTTTTGTAGATTTTTGCTTATTTTGTTTAGAAGTTATTTGTAAGGCAGTTTTCTTGTGTAAAATGACGATTGTTTGTACTTAATTTACTAATGAAAATCACCTTTTTGCCTCGTTTGTGTGCTAATTAATAGCCAAGTAGGACAGTGTAACGCCTTTCGGCGATAAATAATTTGAATTAATGGCCAAAATAATGTAAGACAATTTCTCCCAATTCGGCTATAATCTAGTTTGTCGAATTAAATATATGGCCCGGTAATAATCTCGTATGCTGAGTTCAATCGTACATTTGCCTAGTTGGACAAGTCAAAACTGAATAACATATATCGTAACGTAACCTTCTACTGAATAAAATATTCGGCTCAAAGCTAAATATCTGGCCAAGTGGGGTAATGTATTGTCATTCGGCCATATCATCAGATGTCGAATATAGTGATGTAATGGCCCCATTTAGGCATGTTGTCCCAAATGCCGAATAAAACATATGGTGTGTGCCAATTTGGATGTCGTTCCAATGCCAAATAACATGGTTCACTTGCAACGTGTAACCTTATCCTCTAAATAAAATGTTCGGCTCAAAGCTAAACGTCTGGCCAAATGGGGTAATGTATTGTCATTCGGCTATATCATCAAATGCTGAATATAGTGATGTATTTGCCCTTGCCCCATTTGGGCATGTCTTTCCAAATGCCAAATAAAACATATGGCGTGTGCCAATTTGGATGTCGTTCCAACGCTGAATAACTTGTCTCACTTGCAACGTGTAACCTTATCCTCTGAATAAAATATTCGGCTCAAAGCTAAACGTCTGGCCAAATGGGGTAATGTGTTGTCATTCGGCTATATCATCAGATGCCGAATCTAGCAATGTATTTGCTCTTGCCCCATTTGGGCATGTTGTTCCAAATGCCAAATAAAATATATGGCTTGTGCTAGTTTGGACATATTTCAAACCCTACTTCAGATGCGAGGTTAACTACGGGGCGCATTAGAAATGCTGCATCCATAATTAATGAACGAGGTATCCAGTATTTAAGAAGTTCCAGGCGTTGTGGAACAAATCTGGCACAGACGATGATAGCCGATAATTTGAGGAAGAGTAGAAACTTGAGTTGGGCCATAGATGTCTCAGAGACTATTCTTCATTAGTAAAGGAAAAGCAAGAAGTTTGGCTGAATTGGACACTGAAATGCATCGCGATGCTGGAGGCGAAACTTAAAGAACAGGAGACGTGACAGTGGAGGGGAGAAAGAGATGTCGGTTGCCTAAATGTTGGAGCAGGTCCCCCAGAAGAGGTGATGCAGTATAGTCACCCAAGGATGGGGTGCAGCAATGAGGGGAATCAAAGAGTCATACCGTTGGTCATAATGCTGCGTGGAGTGAGCCGAGCAGAGCTCCGCTCCTGTTGAGCTTTTTGGTCTTTATTGGGAACAAGCTAATGACTGAAGTAGACTCAATAGTCCGTGATCCCAACGTAGCGGTGGAGTTCACAGCAGTCGCTTGTTGGCCGTGGTGATTACGAAATCTTTAGGGAGGGTATACATGGGTCGATCCAAGGACTTTACAGTGCGTATGACATCGGTATGCGCCTGAGCGAGGCGAAAAGGCAGCTTGAGCAAAAGAAGGGGTGCATTCGAGATTTGGAGTGCCGTGTGGAAAAAGCTGAGAATGAGCTATGAAAGGCCAAAGCGGCTGAGACGCAATTGGCGTGTGTTGCTAACCCGGTTGTCACGGACAGAGTCAACCAGCACCTGCTGGATCATGCTATGGCCGATAGAGAGACGGCTAACACGTTTTCCAAAGAGGCTAGAAGGACTCGGGCTTATGAAGAAGGCTTTTTTGACAGTCGAAAAATTGGCATTGAAAAGACAAAAGAAAAATTGGCAGAAGACGTTTGTTGATGTGAGAATTGAGGCTTCAAGCACGGTTGGGTTAGGGCCTTGGAAGCCGCGGGCGTGGATTTGGCGTCACCACTATTTCTAAGTTACAAGTTTCCTTTCGAAGCTTACGACGCCAAAAAAACCGATGACGAAGGAGATGCCGAGCCGGAGAAGACTTAGATATTAAGAAACACAATATTTGTACTTTTAAATTTGTCCAACGCTATGTGTTTGTACCTCTTTGGCGAAATAAATAAATATTTGTTATACTACGCTGTTTAATATTTGTATCAATTCGTATGTTAATTGCATATTCACAGGCCCTCAGTTGTTGTATTGCTAAATACTCAGCCGTTTGTGGCCATGTAGTAAGGTCGCTCCGAATTCAGAGGCTTATTCGGTCCAAGCATGATATCCACGAAGAGCGATCCGAATTCGGAGGTTTTGTGTTGGCCAATCATGTCATTCACAAAGGGCACTCCAAATTCAGAGGCTTATTCGCCCAAATGTGATATCCACGAAAGGCACTCCGAATTCGGAGGCTTTATTCGGCCCAAACGTGATATCTACGAAGGGCACTCCAAATTCGAAGGCTTTATGCTGGCCAATCGTTATTCACGAAAGGGGCTTCGAATTTAGAGGCTTATTCAGCCCAAACATGATATCCACGAAGGACGCTCTGAATTCAGAGGCTTATTCGGCCCAAACGTGATATCCACGAAGGGCGCTCCAAATTCGAAGGCTTTGTGTTAGCCAATTGTTATTCACGAAGGGCACTTTGAATTCGGAGGCTTATTCGGCCCAAACGTGATATCCACGAAGGGCGCTCCGAATTTGGAGGCTTTATATTGGCTAATCGTGTCATTCACAAAGGGCGCTCTGAATTCGGAGGCTTATTCAGCCCAAACGTGATATCCACGAAGGGCGCTCCGAATTCGGAGGCTTTATGTTGGCTAATCGTGTCATTCACAAAGGGCGCTCTGAATTCGGAGGCTTATTCGGCCCAAACATGATATCCATGAAGGGCGCTCTGAATTCAGAGGCTTTATGTTGGCCAATCGTCATATTCACGAAGGGAGCTTTGAATTTGGAGGCTTTGTGTTTGTCAATCGTGTCGTTCACAAAGGGCGCTCCGAATTTGGAAGCTTATTCAGCCTAAATGTGATATCCACAAAGGGCGCTCTGAATTCAGAGGCTTTGTGTTGGCCAATCGTGTTATTCATGAAGGGCGCTCCGAATTTAGAAGCTTATTCGGCCTAAATGTGATATCCACGAAAGGCGCTCCGAATTAGGAGGCTTTGTGTTGGCCAATCATGTCATTCACGACGGGCACTCCAAATTCGGAGGCTTATTCATCATTCTACCATTATTAACACGAGGTTGACAAAAAAGGGGAATGTATTGCGGAATTTGTAGACGAGTACGTGTTAGCATATCAACAAAAATTAGAAACAAACTAGCACGCTATACAGGTTGGCTTAATGATAAAATTTATGCAAATGTATGAAATTCCATGGTCGTGGTAAACTTCTGTCAGTCATGTCCGAAAGCCGGTACATCCCTGTTTCGACAATTGAGTCAATTTGATAAGTGTCGTCCCAGTTGGGACCTAATTTTCTGTCTACTGGATTCTTGGTAGCAGGAAGCACTTTCTTGAGGACCAGTTCTCCAGGTGTATATATAATGCTGTAGCTTCACTCGCTGGTTATACGACTTGGCTAGCTATTGTTGATATCGTGCCATGCACGTAAGAACACGATCTCAACGTTCCTCAATCAGAGTTAAATCTAAGACCAACATCATATCATTATGGCCCATTTCAAAACATTTGGATTTCAGTGTGGGTAGGCCGATCTCAAGGGGGATAATTGCCTGTGTTCCAAAACATAAAGCAAACGGTGTTTCCCCAATAGACCATCTTGGAGTAGTGCGATGAGCCCACAACACGCTGAGCAATTCTTCGACCCACCTGCCTTTGGCTTTTTCCATCTATTTCTTGATGCCATCTAGGATCACTTTATTGGAAGCCTTCGCCTGACTATTGCTTTGTGGGTATGCCTGCGAGGAAAAGTAGGGTTGTATACCATATGTGTTGCATAATTCCCGACATATGCCACATTCGAATTGGGTGCTGTTGCTTGAGATAAGTGCTCTTGGTATGTCGAATCGTGTTATGATGTTTTTCCATACAAAATGTTTAACATCAACATCTCGAATATGTGTTAGTGCCTCCGCTTCGACCCATTTTGTGAAATAATCTGTTGCGACGATCAAGAATCGCTTGTTCCCTGGAGCTCGTGGTAATGGCCTGATGATATCGATTCCCCATTAAGCGAATGGCCAAGGACAAGTAATGGACTTTAGTTCTTCGGCAAGCAGATGAGTTAAAGGGGAAAACTTCTAGCATTGTTTGCACTTCTTTACGTAATTCTCGGCATCTGATTGCATGGTCAGCCAATAGTACCCATGTTATGGCTCGGTGGGCCAATGAGCGTCCTCCAAAGTAGGCGACACAGCTAACCTCATATATTTTGGCCAAGAGTTCCTTAACTTTATCTGGCTGAACACATTCTAAGTATGGCCCACAAAGAGATTTTTTGTAAAGCTCTCCCTAAGGATCCTGATTATATCACAGGGCTTTATTTCGTAGCTTGTCGGCTTTTTTCTTATCCATCAGGAGCTGTTCTGATGAAACAAATACAACAATAGGGTCCATCCAACTAGGTCTTGGTTCAATGACGTTAACCTGAATTGGTTCAGAAGAGGTGATGTTCGGTTCCGGGATGAACCCTACGTCGATTGTTCATTTGATTTCTGAGTTGATGGCAGAGGCTAAGCAAGCAAGGGCATCTACATGTGTGTTCTGATCTCGGGTTATCTAATTCAATTTGTGGTGGTCGAATTTCATGAGCAAGGAATTCACCGTTTTCATATAGGCTGCCATGCGGTCATTTTTGGCTGCATATTCCCCTTTTAGTTGGTTGATGACTAATTTCGAGTCACAGAAGACAAGCAACCGCCGTGTGCCAAGGTGAAGTGCGTTACGAAGGCCGGTTAGCAATGCTTCGTATTCGGCCTCATTATTTAATGCATCAAAGCCCAGTTTTACCGCCTGCTCGATTATTGCCCCTTCGGGGGTCATGATTACTGCATCTGCCCCGCTGCCACATTGATTAGATGATCTATCACAATATAGCTGCCAAATATCTCCAGCATATATTCGCCAATCGGATTTAGGTTGCACCTGATCGGCCTTAAGGTCGGTATGGCATCCCATGAACTCGGCTATAAAGTCAGCAAGCACTTAACCTTTGATGGCGGTTCTAGGCAAAAACTGGATATCATATTGGTCGAGTTCCAAAGCCCACTTCGAGACCCGCCCTAATGCTTCCGCACTGTGCAGTGCTGACCGGAGGGGATAGTCCGGTAATACCCTTATGGTGTGAGCTTGAAAATAGTGCATCAATTTTCTTGTAGCCACCACGAGAGCAAGGATGAGCTTTTCCGGTGGTAGATATTGCGTTTCGGCGTCGACCATGGCTTTGCTTACATTATAAATTGGTCGTTGTTCCCCAAGTTCTTCTTTTAGTAGAACGGCGCTGGCTGCCCGGTCATATACTGCAGCTACAAGATGAGCAGATCACTTGCCGATGGAGTTTCCAAGAATGGTATTGATCAGAGATAAGTTTTCAAGCCGTCTAGCGCGGCCTGGCACTCAGGAGTCCATTCAAACGCTCTACCCTTGCGAAGTGTGTGAAAAATTGCCGGCATCAATCTAAACAACGACTGATAATCCTATTTAGGGCGGCGGGCATCCCCATCAACTTCTGAACTTCTTTGACTGATCTAGGGGAGCCGAGTTCTAGAATTGCTGTGATCTGCCTCAAATTGGCCTCTATTCCGCGATGGTTGACAATGTAGCTAAGAAATTTGCTGGATTCGATGCTAAATGTGCACTTTGAGGCATTCCGTTTCATCTTGTACTTTCAGAGAATGCTGAAGGTCACTGATAAATCGGCTAGATGTGAGTGCTTTTCCTTGGACTTCACCACCATGTCACCGATGTACACTTCTATGGTGAGGCCAAGTTGTTCCTTGAACGTAGTGGTAACCAGTCTCTGGTAAGTGGCCCCCACATTCTTCAGTCCGTAGGGCATAACCTTGTAGCAATAGGTTTCCCTTGGGGTGAGGAATGCGGTCTTTTCTTGATCTTTCGGGTGCATGGCAATTTGGTGATAACCCCTGTAGGCATCCAAGAAGCTCATGCGCTGATGATGTGCTGTTGCGTCCACAAGTTGGTGGATTTTGGGGAGAGGGAAACAATCCTTTGGACAGGCTTTGTTCAAATCCGTGAAATCCATGCAAACGCACCAAGACCCAGTTTTCTTCTTTACAACCATGGTATTAGACAGCCATGTGGGATAGGTGACTTCACGAATTGCCCCCGCATCAAGCAATCTATCAACTTCTTCAACAACGGCGGACGCATGCTCTGCGGCCGACCGCCAACTTTTTTGAACAACTAGTTTGACTTTTGGATCAACGTTTAAATGATTCCAGGCCATGACTGGATCCACCTCCGGCATCTCGTATGGTGTCCATGCAAACACATCAAGGTTGTCGAGTAAGAAGGATACCAACTCGCATCTATCAACTTCACTCAAGGAGGTGCCAATCATGAAGAATTTGTCAGGAGTCCCATTGATTTTGATCCGAGCAAGGTCTTCAGTGGCCTTTTTGCTGGGGATTTTCCCAATATCTTGGAGAATCTCTCAATCCAATACTTGGATTGAGTTTACTTCCAGTTCCTTTGGCCCCTTTGTAGCAGCAATAAGATAGCATGCCCGCTCCGATTTCTAAGAACCCCAAATTTGTTCGATGCCATACTCAGTTGGAAAACAAAACAGTTGATAGGTGATGCTCGGCACAGCCTGCATGGTATGCAACCAAGTTCTCCCGATGATGAGATTGTAGGATGACGGGAGTTTGACGACTAGAAATTCTACATTTACCGATCTGGTACCTGCCCATACTGGTAGTGTGATCTTACCCAAGGGATACTCAGGGTTAGTGTTGAAGCCGAACAATGGGTAGTCTGCCGGCAACAAATCCGAATCAATGACGCCGAGTTTAACAAACGTCTTGTAATATGTTATTTCTGAAGTGATTCCCTGATCGATAGGGATGAGCTCAACTTTGAATCTATTCACTCATAGCTCGACGACGAGGGGATCGGCGTGGGAGAGAGTTACTCTAGCTGAGTCGGTGTCGTCAAAGCTAATCCTCCCAGTTTCATGGGGCCGTTTGGCTGGTGTGATTACTTTGGGCAGACTGGGTTGCGACTGGATTATCAATACCTCAGCTAACGACGGTAGGCTATATATCATGTGAATTACACCAAGTGGAGGTGATTCCGGGCGTAGGGCTATCGTGTTCAATGAATTGGTCTTTCGAACGTGTTGCGCCAGCCGGCCGTCTTGTACCAACTCTTCCAGATGGTCCTTCAATGCGTAACACCTATCAGTATCGTGGCCATAGTCCTTGTGATATTCGCACTGCTTGTCCCTTGTCCTTGTATCAAGGGGCCCCATTGTTTTGGACGGCCAACGAAGAACGGAAGATGTTGGATTTTCGATAGGATCCTACCAATCGGCTTTGCCAATTCCATATACTTCTTGTCTGAACATCTCGTGTGCTTGTTGTCCACTTGATATTGTTCGTTTGATCGGTGCGAACAATGATCGCTTGAACGGTGCGAATCACGCCTTTTGTCTCATTTAGCCTGAGTCTAAGGTTTAGGGCTTCTTGATGGCATGACGCTTATCGGCTGAATGAGAACAAGTGGAGCCGACTTAACAACTTTCTATCTGGCCTTGACCCTAGGGCATCATCTTCCACCTTACAATATTCTTCAACTTTCTTCACTAGTGCCCAAACTGTTTTGGGGCTCCGTCTGGTCAACGAACTGCTGAGGGGAGTATCAGGATGTAATCCCATTTTAAAGGCAGTGATGGCCATGGAGTCATTGCACGCATCATCTACCAGGTTAAAACATTCTCAATAGCGTGCCGAATATTCATGAAGGGTTTCCTTTGGTTCAATTTGCATTGCCCAGAGACAGTTAGCTTGCTTTGGCTGAACTTCATTGGTGATGAATCTTGCCTTGAAGGATTTTTGGAGTTGATGAAAGCTTTTTATCGATGCCAGCTCCAGTTTATAGTACCATCTGAAGGCCAATGGTCCCAGGCTACGTGGAAACATTTGACACATGAGGGCTTCATCATCAGCATGCAGTGTCACCGCCTGTTTATAATGACGAATATGGCCAATGGGGTCTGATTTTTCATCATATAGGGTGAACGATGGTGCTTTGAACTTCTTGGGCATCACAACCCCTGTGATGTGTCATACAAAAGGGTCATGCTTGTCTTCTTCATCCGAATCCCTCGCCTGTGCCGTACGTATGGACTTCCTTCAGATAAGCTGGATACATCGACTCGTCCCTTCTTTCTGGGTTCCTGGGATGGTGAGTCAGAATCACTGTCATTATCATGTTTCTGAAGTTGATGTCATCGATCATCCTTCTTTCCTGGGGGTCGACCCCGGTCATGGCATGCGACCTGCTAGGATTTGGCTAGCTCCAGGTCCAATTCCTGGCGTAGGCGCTCGTTCTCAGCCATCATGTTTTCTAGGTGCTATTCATTTTTCTTTGCCTGATCCATGATTGTCTGCATTGTCTCTTGTACAGAAGTTGAGGGGGAGGTTTGAGCTACTAAGTCGAAGTTCATGGCTCGTCGCACGGTGATATTCTCTAGTCCAAGCATGTTTCTTAGAGTGACGTCGTCTCTTGGCCTAACGTCGTCAGCAACTACTGAAGGATCATCTATTACGCCCGCCATGGATGCACTTTAGTATTCCCACAAATGGCATCAATTGTGGAGAAGTGGTTTGGGAATACTCCAGGATCAAGATAGACATCCTTGATCCTCTGATTGCTACCTGAAAAAGGAATGAACACTCCAGTCGAGGGTGCCGAAATTAGCACTCCGATGGACAAGTTAGTATTGTCTCTAGTTTTCTTCTATCTTAAGTTAGTTTCTCTATTCTCACATATCTCTCTTTGGTTGACAGTCCTCTTTTTATATTACCCTCTGAGCCCAAGGGTCGGGCCGACTCTTAATCTCGCACTTGATTGCTTACTTGGCCTTCCGGTTGTGTGCTAGTTCCCATTCGGCTCCTCATATGGACGATTTGTATATTTGGCTTCAAGAGCCCTTAGATTATAGCCGAATTGCTTTTGGCCTAATTTCAAATTTCTTGGCCTTCCTTAATATATTATATTTAGCCCCCCATATCTAACCATCGTAAACAATTAAATAAAAGGGAGAAAGACATGGGGTTAGAAGACATATACATTATTACAACATTGCGCCCTCACACTGGAGGGTCCAAATGAATAAACTAACTAACTAATTCCCTAGCTATTACAGCAACAAATGAATAAGTTTAGCTAAGCTACTTAACCAATTATTGCAAATCGAATTAATTAACTAATCTAGCTAATTAAAATAATTACAACATGGGACGGATTAGCTATTCTAATTAATTAATTAGAAAGCCATTATTTCAATCACAAAACTAATATATTTATGACACGGATCCTGAGGATCAATGGAGGGCTCATGTATGAATGTGGTTTCTACCTCTAGACCAATTCTGCTCTGCTTCAAAAGTACATTGCTAGATTTTACATTGGTGGTTGGCAGAGGGCCTGCCGTCCACTAATGATGGCCTGCCGGCCACTAATGACTGGACTGTCCTACTACAACAGAGAGTAAATAGAACAGAGACAAGGTATTCTTAAGGGTTTGTTTGCACAATTTACCCCTCCTTATCATTTGAACAGCTCAAAGGAGTAGTAAGTTTGATTCACAAACCACCAATGGATGCAATTTCACTGCATGATGGCTTATGAATCAAGTGTACAAGTTCAATAAATGCAACAAAACAAGACTCTCAAAACCACCTCTCCATCATGAAAGATAAAGGGAGATAGTTGACAATGAATCTTGAACCATTTTCATCACAAATGAGTATGAAATGAATCAAGACTCAGGGGTTCAATTAATGTCCGATTGAAGCCAAACCAAATTTTATCTTGCTCTTTTTAATCACCAATTTTATTACTTCATTTTAGATTACCATCCATTCTTTAATAAATTAAGTCCAAAGGTGAATTTAAGTCCTCTAATGGAAAGAGGGTTCAAACCAAGTGTTGCTTTGGGCATGAAAGAGACATCATACCATTAGTAATGAATCCCCAAGGGGATTAAACCATTAAGCATGACACCTCAATCTCATGTTTAAACAAACAAATAGTTTGAAACAACTTTCAAAGCAAATAAAAAGCCAAGAAATGAGGGAGGTTGCAGAGGTGATTAAAAGTGATCACAAGTATGGAAAGCCATAAATAAATGCAATTAACTCAAATAAGATAATGTCTAATGCCTAAAACACCAAGCTTATGAGGACAATTACACTACAAGCATGCAATATAAGGATCAAATGTAATGAACACTTAAAAATAGTGCTAAAACAGTCCTAAATAAGTCTTAAAACATGCTGGAATTAAGACAAAAATAGCTAAAATAATAAGCTAAAACATGGAACACGCTAGGCTAGTAAGCAAGACACAAAGATGGGAGGCTAACCCCTCCAATTTTGGACTTCAAACTATGATTTTTGCCACTGAAATAACTCTGAAAATCAGTGTTTAAAATCCCAAAAAAAGATAGTGTAAGGGTGGGAAACACAAGAGTGAAGGCCTTGAGAGCAAGGTGTAAAAAAGTGTGAACCACCCCTCAACCTTTATTGGCCTTAAAACCCAAATTAAACCCAAAAATAGTTAGAAAATAGTAGGAAAAAGAGTAAATGCAACAAGTAAAGAGGCAAAGCTTTATACCTCTTGAAGAGAAGAACCAATTCTAGGTAATAAAACAAGGCAACACTACAAGAATTTTCACTTTTGGCGACTAAATTTTTAGTCGCCAAAAGTCAATTTTTAGCCACCGAAGGGCTTTAGCGACTAAATTTTTTGGTCGCAAAATTAGTAGCCGAAGAGTAGTCGGGAAAGCGAATTGGCGACTAAAATTTAGTCGCCAAAAGGTTAGACATGAAATTAAATTAGACCCTTTTCAGCTACCAAACTTTTAGTCGCCTAAAGTCCCACCTTTTTAGCTACTAAAAATTTAGTCGCCGAAAGTCCCCATCTTTGGCTACTAAATGTTTAGTCGGCAAAAGTGTGTTTATAATTTAGTTTTTTGTTTTTAGTAACGAAATATTTTAATCACCAAATGTTTGATTTTCTTTTGGCTACTAAAGTTTTAGTCGCCAAATGTCCTTTTTTTTTTTTTGGCTACTAAACTTTTAGTCGCTAAATATCTTTTTTTTTTTGCTACTAAACTTTTAGTCGCTAAATGTCTTTTTTTTTTTTTGCTACAAAAATTTTAGTCGCTAAATTTCTTTCCTTTTTTTTTTTTTTGCTACAAAACTTTTAGTCGCCAAATATCTTTTCTCAATTTCTTTTTAGCTACTAATTGTTGAGTCGCCAAAAATATGATATTATGTTTTATTGCGAAATTATAATTTCTCCATAACTTGTCTATATACAATGCAACCTGTAATACGTATAAAAACAAAATGATACATACTATCAATCATTACACAATCTACATCCATATACCAAAAATAAATAACATTAAATATCAAGATACATACAAATCAACTATTGTCCAAACTAAAATAATAATTCCATACAAAATATATCATACAAAAATCAAAACCCTCCATATACAAAAAAATACATTTACTACCAAGCGAAATTACCATTTGGCATGGTATAGATTACCATCGTAATCTGTACCACAACAAAAGGTGATATATGTGCCACGACAAAAGTAATAATGAACTACACAAAAGCTGAGGACGACAAAAGTATTATATTAGTTCTACACAAAAGTAAAAATTCTTCTCCGTACACCAATATGGATTGTCCACAAGTCCATGCAACAAAGCCATCTACAAAGAAAAACAAAAAATGAAACATTAGAATTAGTTACAAAATATCAATTCAGTCAACCATATGGAACATGTTCTAACATGCATTTATGGTAGAACAATTGAAAAATGTCTTGTTGGAAATAAAAGAAAATATATATATATATATATGTATAATGCAATATTTATTCCAACCAATTGCACAAAAAATGTAATATGTAATTTCTTTGTCCTATAAATATATAAAGGCAATTATTAGAATATGTAGATGTTATTTTAATAAAGTTGTTGCTTTTTTAACTAAGTGTTGCAAGTTTTTCGACTAAGTGTAAGGCGTATTCGGGGGTGTTATGAATTTTCGTCCCCGGAAAACCCTTTTTCGAGTAAGTTTAGGGCGTATTCGGCTCTAACTCCCAACCTACGGGTTCGAATTACATTCCGTCAGTTCTCAAAAGTCCTATTTGTCATGGGGGAACTGTTCGTGTGAGCCATACAGTGGTTCGGGGGCTGTTAAGAATTTTCGCCCCCGGAAAGTCCTTTTTCGACTAAGTTTAGGTCGCATTCGGGTCTAACTACTAACCTACGGGTCCGAATTACGTTCCTTTAGTTCTCACAATTCCTATTTGTCTTGGCGAAGCTATCTGTGTGAGCCACATGGTCGTTCAGGGGCTTTTTTGAATTTTCGGCCCCAAAACGCCCCTTTTTTGACTAAGTATAGGGTGTATTCGGCTCTAACTCCCAACCTACGGGTCCGAATAACATTCTGTCAGTTCTCACAAGTCCTATTTGTCAGGGCGAAGCTGTCTGTGTGAGCCACATGATCGTTTGGGGGCTTTTTTGAATTTTCGCCCCCGAAACGCCCTTTTTCGAGCAAGTTTAGGGTGTATTCAGGGCTAACTCCCAACCTAGAGATCCAAATTATGTTTTGCTAGTTCTCACAAGTCCTATTTGTCATGGAGGAATTGTCTGTGGGAGCCACACGGTGGTTCAGGGGCTGTTATGAATTTTCGCCCACAGGAAGTCCTTTTTTGACTAAGTTTAGGGCGTATTCAACTCTAACTCCCAACCTGCGGGTCCGAATTACGTTCCGTCAGTTCTCGCAAATCCTATTTGTCATGGTGAAGCTATTTGTGTGAGCCACAAGGTCGTTAGGGGGATGTTTTGAATTTTCGCCCCAAAACGCCCTTTTTCGACTAAGTTTAGGCGTATTTGGCTCTAACTCCCAACCTATGGGCCCAAATTACGTTCTGTCAGTTCTCAAAAGTCCTCTTTGTCATGGGGGAACTGTCCATGTAAGCCACATGGTGGTTCGGGGGCTGTTATGAATTTTCGCCCCCGGAAAGTCCTTTTTCGACTAAGTTTAAGGGCGTATTCGGCTCTAACTCCGAACCTACGAGTTCGAATTACGTTCCGTCAGTTCCCACAAGTCCTATTTGTCATGGCAAAGCTATCTGTGTGAGCCACATGATCGTTCGGGGGCTGTTTTGAATTTTTGCCCCCAAAACACCCTATTTCGACTAAGTTTAGGGCGTATTCGGCTCTAACTCCCAACCTACGGGTCCGAATTACGTTCTGTCAGTTCTCAAAAGTCCTATTTGTTATGGCGAAACTGTCCGTGTGAGCCACACAGTGGTTCGGGGGCTGTTATAAATTTTCACCCCTGGAAAGTCCTTTTTCGACTAAGCTTAGGGCGTATTCGGCTTTAACTCCCAACCTACGGGTTCGAATTACGTTCTGTCAGTTCTCACAAGTCTGATTTGTCATGGCGAAGCTATTTGTGTGAGCCACACGGTTGTTCCGGGACTTTTTTGAATTTTCGCCCCCGAGACGTCCTTTTTCGACTAAGTTTAGGGCGTATTCGGCTCTAACTCCCAACCTACGGATCCGAATTACATTCCATTAGTTCTCACAAGTCCTATTTGTCATGAGGGAACTGTCCAAGTGGGCCACATGGTGGTTCGGGGGCTGTTATGAATTTTTGCCCCTGGAAAGTCCTTTTTCGACTAAGTTTAGGGCGTATTCGGCTCTAACTCCGAACCTACAGGTCCGAATCACATTCCGTCAGTTCTCACAAGTCCTATTTTTCATGGCGAAGCTATTTGTGCAAGCCAAACAATTGTTCAGGGGCTGTTTTGAATTTTCGCCCCCAAAACGCCCTTTTTTGACTAAGTTTAGGGCGTATTCGGCTCTAACTCCAAACCTATTGATTCAAATTACGTTCTGTCAGTTCTTACAAGTCCTATTTGTCATGGGGAAACTGTTCGTGTGAGCCACATGGTGGTTCGGGGGCTGTTATGAATTTTCGCCTCTTGGAAAGTCCTTTTTCGACTAAGTTTAGGACGTATTTGGCTCTAACTCCCAACCTACGGGTCCAAATTACATTCCGTCAATTCTCACAAGTCCTATTTTTCATGGGAAAACTGTCCGTGTGGGTCACACTATGGGTTGGGGGTTGTTTTGAATTTTCGCCCCCGAAACGCCCTTTTTCGACTAAGTTTAGGGCGTATTTGGCTCTAACTCCCTACCTACAGGTCCGAATTGCACTGCCGTCAGTTCTCACAAGTCCTATTTATCATGGGAAAACTGTCTGTGTGAGTCACACGATGGTTCGGGGGCTGTTTTGAATTTTCGCCCTCGAAACGCCCTTTTTCGGCCAAGTTTAGTGCGTATTCGACTCTAACTCCCTACTTACGGGTCCGAATTACATTTCGTCAGTTCTCACAAGTCCTATTTGTCATGAGGAAACTGTCCGTGTGAGTCACATGGTGGTTTGGGGGCTGTTATGAATTTTTGCCCCCAAAACGCTCTTTTTCGACTAAGTTTAATGCATTTTCGGCTCTAACTCCCAAACTATGTGTGCTAATTACATTCCATTTGTTGTCATAGGTCCTGTTTGTGACGGGGAAGGTGGCCGTGACATCCGTACAGTTGTTCGGGGGCTGATTTGCTTTTTTGCCCCCTTAACGCCCTTTTTCGGTTAAGTTTAATGCATTGTTGTCCTATTGGAATCCAAGCGAAAATCATTTTCTTAACTCAAAAATTTTAACTAGCAAAAGGCTTTTCAATGGCAAAATTTTCACTGTGGGGAGTATTTAAACCAATCAAATATAGCAACCATTTGAGTCAAAATCAAAGCCACAAATGCACACCCACAACCATACAAACAACACCAATATCTTTTCCTCATTAAGAACCTGGATAACATATCTATCCCACAATCCACACCTTAAAGCCTTACCACTAATAGCAGTTCCTACCATCATTTTGTGAGGTCCCAATTCCAATCCACTATCATAGAAAGAAACAAGAAGGCAACATAATTAATATCATATCTTCATAAAAGGAAATACAATGACAATGAATACCCACCAGTCACCCCACATTTGATACTTCTCCCACTTGAAATGGTCTCCACAATAAGAAATTCATACTAATAAAAATCAAATATTACATTCAAATTTACCTAAAGGAACCCAATACACATTGCAAAATATATGAAAAAAATAACTAATTAAGAGAAAACAAAATGAAGTACAAAAGAGTGGATAGGGTTTTAGGGATTTCCAGCCATACCACTTCAATGAGAACTCCTTCGAACAAATAAGCTGCTGAAAAAGACAAAGATCTTGAAGAAGCCTTTGAAAGCAAGAGACGAGAGTGAGAGATGATAAAGAGCAAGAGAACGGATAGAGAAATCAAAGATAGAGAGAAAGGGAGAGGGAGAAACCATAGATTCCAGTACCTGCACAAGTAAAAAAAGTTGAGATGAAATAGAGTAGTTTTTATTGGAGATTTAATGCCCATATTCTAGTAAAAACATTTTTGGACCTCTACATTACAAACCTTGAGAAACTAAGATCACTTGCAAGGGGGTGAGGAAAAATAGCAATAGGTGTTGATGTAATGAGCCTGTTATGAGCCCCTGGAAATAAGCAATTATATCATTAATTGAAAATAAATGGTGTAGCAGCTAGAAAATGCAAAATTCTGAATATAAAAATACCTTGTGACAATTCATTACGTAATGGTGGGAACAGAAACACCAAAAAAATTTATCATTTATCAACTTCTTTATTGCAATTCAAATATAAAGGATTTTAAGTTATGGGATATGAAACCTGAGACATGATTTCATCAGGTTAATACTTCATCACTCTTGAAACTGCAACTCTATTTCACTTTTCTGGCATAGATTTTCCATCTCACAGAATTTAAACTGCTAAATGCTGTTTGAAAGTAACAGTACATGACAAAGTACAAGCATTCATCTCTTCCCATATCAGCATGAATTATTTCACCAAGACAGCTTCAAATTAATAGTTAGTTGGAAGCAAAATTGTAGATTCCATAAATTTGCCAAACATTACTTCTACATGTACTTCAACTAATAATTGCCTAGTGCAATGGCAAGAGTTCATGCTATTGAGCATGAAACACGAAGTTGATTAAAAAAGCAGCCAATAAATTAGGCTTGTGGCTTAGAATTTTGAGAAGCCTAAGAGACATTTTATCAAATAGTTTGAAGGCAATGAAAAAAAAAAAAAAAAAAAAAAAAAAAAAATCCTTTGTTATTTGAATCCAAATGGAAAAGCCATAACAACTTCCCAAACTAACAATTCATGGGGGCCAAAGAAACAGAGTGAACTCAAAGTAGAAGAAGAGAAATAGAAACCAAAAATATTGATAAAAGCCATTAATGGGAAGCTAGAATTAGAGCAAAAAGTGAATGACCCAATAGAGTATTATGCATTAGAAATCATACCTTCTGATGATAATGCATTAGAAATCATATCCCCAATTGATGAAGGAGAACTATCTATCACAATGAATCATTAGACATTCCACCTTTCTTCACAAACTTTGCTTTTTTAAAAAACTATTTTTTACAAAAAAAAAAAGAAAAAAAAAGAGAGAGATTTAAAAAAAAAAAAAAAAAAAAAAAAAACTTCAGCTACACATTTCAGTAACGAGAAACTTTGCATTGAGAAAATGCTTCAGAAATTTTAATGTTATTATGTTGATCGTAATTAACACTGTGAAGTGTTAATATCCTGGTTCAAACAGCTAAACCATTAGTCGTTTAGAAACTGAGAATAATTGTAAACAAACAGATCAACATGTAAATCCATTTAAAAGAATAAAATAAAAGATCATGAACCTCTTGCAGGCTTTCCTTGGTAGATTGGGCAGCATTGCTGGCCTTGTCCATCATCTGGTTGCCCTTTTGCTGAAACAAATATAACAAACATCTGCACATCAGTCTTCTTTTTTTATTTTTTGTTCTTTTTTTGTGCTCTTAATCACCTAACGAGGTGAAAGAGTTCTAACTAACTAAACTAACTAGTTAATTATGTGCATCAATTAATATGTGCGATGGATGCTGAGAAGTACATAATTGGAAAATAAAGAAGATAGAGAAAGCCAATTAAGCTCACCTAGGCTTGGCCCTTGGCCTGGCCAGCTTGATAACTCATGTTTTGTGAACTGACCATTTTTTTCAAACTTCTTGGTTCTTGGTGTAACATAAAATATATGCAACTATTGCTAAAAAACTCAGAGTTGTGGAGATCTCAGAGTTACTCAAATTTATATATTTTGAAAGCAATCCATTGCTTGACATGTGTACTAACCATGTGGAAGGCAATTGGACAGGTGTTACCTTCTGCTGAAATTTGGGTTTTTGTCATTGGACAAGGGAGAGAGATGTTGTGGAGATCCATTATTCACTATCATCAGTTATTCTATTCAAAGGTGGTTGAGATTTTAGAGGAGATTTAAAGAGTTCTGTTTAAAGAAAAGGTTCTTGTTTATGGCTTATGATATATATATATATATGACAACATTGGAAGTTGTAGCCTTGGGAAGGGAGAGCTTTGCCTAGATTGAACCACTGATATATTTTATTAAACATGAATGGTTGGAAGATTTTAATTAAGCTGATTTTTGTTGAAATATATAGGAAAGATTTATTGGTATTCAGAGCATATTTGGTTCATTATATGGCATAACAAATAAAGCATATTAAAAAAAAAAAAAGTTGTGCATCTCTATTGGCACACTCGGATATCTACCCAGTGTCATTCAAGAAGGGAAAAAAATAGAGCTTGAGCAACAACAACTAAAATTTCCTCTCATCTACTGTATAACTCTAAAGCAATAGAAGGGGAAAAACAGAGCATGAGCATATATAATCTATATCAATCTGTACTCCTTAGAGGAAGAAGTGTAAGCATATATAATCTATATGAATATACTCCTAAAATTTTCCATTAACTTACCAACTAATAATATTCTTAAATTGTTCAGTACCTTAAATTAATTGCTATCTACCTAATAATACTATATATATACACATATAACTCTACTCAGGAATTTAGCAGTTCTTCACGATTGCTTAAATAGAGTAACAAAAGTTCACAGTTAAACACAACTTGGACCTCATATGTGCTTCAAATGTAGAAAAAGAGTAAAACCCTAAAATGATTTTATCAAAATCCTACAGCATCAAAAATAAAATAAAACCCTAGATCCGAGATGGTGAAATGGGGAACTAGAGGAAGAGAGAGAGAAAGAAACCTGAATGTGGCTGGGAGGGGGCCCGCGATGGTGAGCGACGGTGGCGAGAACCGTGATGGTCAGCGGCAGTAGCGAGAGCCGCGATGGTCGGTGGTGGAAGTTTGATGGTTAACTGTTAGCAGGGATGGTGAGGGTGAGGTTTGCTAGTGTTTGACACAGAAGTGTATATCGTGTGTCTGTGTATGTGAGAGATAGAATAGAGTGTAAATATATCGGGTGCCAAAAATAATTTGTTTCCCTCTAATACAAGTACTACAACCTTTAGCGACTAAATATATTTTTGGTCGCCAAATAACAATAAAACTCTTTTTTGGCGGCTAAATTTTTTTTTTGTCACTAAAAATAAACTTTTGGCGACTAAAATTTTGGTTGCCAAAGGTAAAAAAATAATTTTTTATTTTTCATTCGGCAACTAAATGGTTTAGTAGCTAAAACTCAATATACGGCAACTAAAATTCTTTTTTGTCGCTGAAAATAAACTTTTGGCGACCAAAATTTTGGTGGCCAAAGGTAAAAAATTATTTTTTTATTTTCCTTTTGGCAAAAAAATGATTTTAGTGGCCAAAACATAATATACGGCGTCTAAAATTTTTTTGGTCGCCAATTCTAGTATTTTTAGCGACTAAAATTTTTTTAGTCGCCAAAAACCAATATACCCCAACTAAAAAAAATAGTAGCTAAATATTTTACTTTTGGTGACTAAAAAATTAGTTGGTTGCCAATTTCATAACTTTTGGCGACTAAATTTTTTTAGTTGCCAATTTTAGTCGCCGAATGTGCATTTTGTTGTAGTGCAAACACACCCTCAAGAGCTCAAACAAGGCTCAAGGATACCTCAGCTCAAATATGGAGAGGTTTGGTTAAGAGTGTATAGGTAAAGGTGAATAAATTTGTGAGAGAGAGAGAGAGAGAGAGAGAGAGAGAGAGGAAAATTTTTGCTCCAAAATCTTCCTAACCCCAAAGCAAGAGGGGAGGTCCTCTATATATAGAGAAACATGAATCTCCCTCAGAAACTTTTAACCATACATGTGGGAGCAGATGTAAGCATCTGTGCAAATAGCTGGCGCATCTGTCACAAAATATATGCAAAACACGTTGGTGGCCAACAACTAGGAGCAATGGCCAACAGCCAATAGAAGTGGCCGGCAGGCCCCCAGAGCTTACAGGCTTGAAAATCCAAGACTTTGATCCAAAATAAGGCAACAGGGGTATAGGGTTTGAAAGGCTCAAAGTTGTGGCATTCCGCTGAGGACTTTGAGCACTTGACAAGTGTAGACACCCCATTTTTGACCACCCTTAAGACTTGGGGGCCATTGATTGATCACTCGATGATGAAAGTTGTCCGATGCAAATGTTCTATTTCTTCAGTAAGGAGAGCTCTAAATCCCAACTTTACACCCCATTTTTAACCAAAACTATTTTGACCAAAATTATTTCAGACCTTAAAACCTTATCTTTCAAAATATTTTTGAAAATGTTTCTCCGATGTTTTGAGGCTCGCATTTCGTTTAAAATGTTGCACTTTTCGGTAAATCAAGTAAGGAGAAAGTGGAAATAAATGGAAAAGAGGTGAACACTATGAAAATCTTTTTAAACCTCTTATTTATAGGTTTGGGGTTGAAGAAAATTAGAGTGAAGGGAAGAAAACTAGGTGGGGAGAAGTTCGGCATGAAATTGTTAAGAGAAAGTTGCGCAACCTTCACTAAATCAGACCTGTCCTTTTGTACACTAGGAATTTAGTTGTGAGGCCACCACCATTGGAACGTGGACTTCCTAGGCTTCAATTTAGATCCAAGAATCTCCTAAAGTCAAGTCCGGATGAAGGAGATATGTATATTTGAAGTTAGGCATCAATCCGATTAAGACAAAGCTGAGCAACTTTCACTAAAATAGGCATATATCTTTCTACACTTAGAATTTAGATTTGAAGCTACCACCATTGGAAACTAGACTTCCGAGGCTTCAATTTAGACTTAAGAATGACCTAAAACCGAGTCCAGATGAAGGAGATATGCCCATTTGAAGGTGGGCCTAGAAGCAGATTTTTCTTGTGGCCGGCAGGTAGCCGGCAATCACCACTTGTGGACGGCCAACTGTAGATGCGCCCTTGGGACTCATGCTACAGTTTAGACTCGATTTTTCATGGTTCTTAATCTGAACCAAAGAGTCCAAATCCGGAAAATCGTTTTGAGAAATAGATTTTTTGAAAGAAGTGCCAAACATGGACTGCTTTGCCAGATACAGAGTCGTCACCTAAATATTTTTCAATGGGGGAATTTAGGAAACCCTGACTCGGTGCCAAAGGCCACGTGTCCGTCATCACCAAAGTTGCCTCGGCTCGGGAACTTAGGTACGATTGGGGAAGGTCAGCTATGAGCACCCCCTCTCGCCCAATCCGAAGATCGGCCTCTACTAACCATGATATCTCGTTTTTGAAAACACATGCGTTCTTATTTCGATTAATTAGCTAGAATTACTATGTGATGCGCACAGCAAAACAAGTATAGACTAGATCGCCTAATTTGGAACAAAGCATTGCATATCCGTTTGTTTGGAAATGTTTTGAAATTTGCTACTCACAAGTAGGCTAAAATACGGATTTTAATGAATTATCCCACTTCAAGTAATCCACCCTTCACCCACAGGCATTCAGGTAGTTTATCACATAAGCATATAGCCACATGGTAAGCATGCTGCCATTCACACTCATGTGAGATACTAAAACATAAATACTTACATTATTTTCCAAGCCAAAACAGAAAACTTGTTAGCAATCATGCATGATCCAAGTCCATGTTAAGTGCCTAATGCATCGCATACAAAATGCAATCTAGAATAGGCTCGGCTAATCTAAGATGGCATGTGGAATGTGAGAAGTAACACGTATTCAAGTTAGATTTGGAATACTATGCAGTTAGTATGATGCGCCGAGCCCGGTGCATGCAATACAGATGAATGAATGCACGCATGCATAGCATAAGGTATGCTAATTGAAATATGCCCTAAACTAACCATCGAAAGCTAGTAAATAAAAGGGAAGAAAGATGTGAGGTTGGAAGACATACACACACTCACGCATGCTTATTACAATTGTGCCCTCGCTCGGAGGGTCCGAAAGAATAATACATGCCACCTAATTAACTAACTCACAAGCTAATTAATTATTACAAAACCGAATTGAACAACTAGCTACAACTAATTATTACACAACTTAATTAATTAAGAAATTAATTATTACAAATAACAAATGCTAACTAACTAGTAAGTAGTAAAAGAGAGTTGCTCCAGCTCTATTTGAAGAAGAGGAGGGTATGCATGCTCGCTTCGGTTCCTCGCCACGAAACGCCTTCCGGTTGCTCTTTAGAGGCTCTGTTTGCAGGGTGTCTTCCAGTGCTTGTTGCTGAAACTTACCAAAAGACTGCAGGGGAAGTCACCAGTTGCCTACCGGCCATGGAGGGAGATTTGCCGGCCAAGGGTGGCCCATTGCCGGCCAAGGGTGGCACACTGCCGGCCATCAGTGGCAGGCTGCCGGCCACTGGTGTGCTGTGACACCAAACTGCAACGAAGCACAAAATAGAGAAAATTGAGGGTTTCCCAAGGGCATGTACGCACCATGGCACTCCAAATCAACTCAAAACATCAAGGGAGAGGCCAAGTCAGATCCACAACCATCAATCACGCATCTCGATGCATGATGGCCAAAGATCCAACTTGTGCAAATCGATATGAAAATTAATGCACAAATAAAGCAAGTAAAGCCTAGAACTCTATCATGAATCATCAAGAGCTTCAGCGACCAAGAATTGAGACGCGTTCCATCACTCGAAGTATGAAACGCCCCTCATTCCTCTTGCTCGGATTAATACTTAATCCAAGCAATGCAACATATAAGCATGGCAAACATGCAACATAACCTACATGGCATACTCGGTGCTAGCTTGAACATGCAATCATGCAATATGACTTAAGCATGTAAAATGAAGGGTAATGAACATGCAACAACATGTAATGTAATTAGCATGCGACAACATGCAAATATGAGGCAAGCATACAACAATATGCAAGACAAGCATGCAACAACATGCTAGGTATGGACTTAAACCAATATGGGAACTCTCAACTAAGCCCAAATCAGTGGCCATAGCGATGCATTAAGCCACAAAACACACTCAAGCATGCAAAATGCGAAAGGTTCATCAAAGAGGCTTAAAAGGGCAACTCTCAAAAGTGCCTAAGAAGTGACAAATGTGCAAGTGTAACAACACTAGATGCACTGGAATAAGATGATAAACGATGCCAAATCATTTAAACAACACAAGTAAAGCATGTGAAGGTCCTAAGTCATGAAAGCTAGCAAAAAGCAATACAAAAGAGGCATGCAATACATGGCATGAACGCATGAACTAAGCATGGACAGTGCATAATTAAGCCTAAACAAGGACTTAAACATGCTGGAATGAAGGCTCAAACACCTAGACATGCAAGCATACAAGCTAAGCCTTAAACTAGGCAATAATGCGCGACTTTCAAAGACACTTGAAACATGAATGAAGTGGGAATGTGGCAATGGTGCATGCTCTGAAATGAAGTATTAAGTGATGCCAAATCATCTAAATAGCTCAAGGATAGCAAGCATGAATCACCGGAACACAAAATTTGCAAGGCCAATTACACTGCAGCTATACAAAGCATGAAGGGTATGGCAATGGCAACCCAAAATAGTCCTATAACACTTCAAAATAAGCATAAAATCATGTTTGAGCAAAGCCAAAATATGCTAGTATGATGAGTCAAAACATCATGCACAAAAGACTAGTAAACAAGATTTGTTCTACACCTATATGGAGCATGCAAAGGATGATCAAATCAACTATGGATAGGGTCATAACATGCCAAATGATGACCAAATACATGCTGGAATGTAAACCAAACAAGCTAAAATGACATGGCATGGCATGGAGTATATGAAGCTAGTTTAGGAGATTTACACTACAAGTGCATCAAGCAAAGATGGAGTAACAAAACCAACCCAAAAAAGGTTTATGGCATGGTAAAACATCACCAAAAATGGACTGAAATGGACTCAACAAAGACTATGCACACATGCTACTTTGATGAGCTATGGATGGAGTTACACTACACATGTAAGATGCAAGCAAGACATGACCAAACTAGCCTTGGAAAAGGCCAAGGTAGGTCCTACAAGTCACAAAAAAGAGGCCTGGACCAACCTCAAAAATGCGTAGAGGGATGGTCCTTTGGAAGGCCAAAAATGCAAGCAAAGAGGAATACAAAGAGAGGGGACTACCCCCTCTGATTTAGGACCTCAAAACCACACCTCTACCACTAAAAATCCACTGGATTTCAGTGGTAGGAAGACCAAACCAAGGCTAGCTCGGAGGGCTCCAAATATGGCTTAAAACAAAGCCAAACAAAGCATGCAAGGGGGCTACACACCCCAAACAGAAAAATGGCCTTAACCAAACTTAAAAAGCACTTAAAAACAAGACTTTTTTTAGTTATAAGAAAAGCCTAAAACAATATGCAAAGATGGCTAAAGCAAGGTGCAAGAAAGTGCAAAAATAAGGAAAATGCTCACCCTTGAAGACCCTCTTTGAAACCAGCAACTTCAGGGGGGTGGAAACCAGTTTTCAGAGCTTAAGAATACCTCCCAAGAAGCTTGATTCAATGGTGGTGGTGTATATCTATGTGTTGTAGTGTAAAAGTGCAAGGAAATCCAATTTCAAGGCACAAAACATAAGCAATATAGAGAGAAAGAGAGGTTTTCTCCTTCAAAGCTCCAGAACCTGGTCTAAGGAAGAGGCCTCTTCCTTATATAGAGGAGTGAAAAGCCAAAGCTTCTTCAAGAAGCTTTGCAAGGCCTTCATCCCTCCATACACGTGTATGGAGGGGAGAAAACAAAAATCCAGCTGGCTCAAAAGATCTGGAGGAAAACTAGCTGGGATAGGGAGATAGGGAAGCCAATGTAATGGCAGTGTTGGTTCATCGATGGCGGCGGGCTCCATCAGTGGCCGGCAGGAACAAAGCCATGGCCAGCAGTGCCATGCCATGGCCGGCAGTGCACCAAGAGGGCCACTCTAAAAGGACCAAATCTGGGTCCAAAAATGAGGCAGAAAGGATACAAGGTCTGCGAAACTCGAACCGGTGACGTTCCACCGTGATAGTCGAGTGCTGGGCGAGCAATCGAACCAGTCGTTGGGTGTACCTGCAAGCACAACCAAGTCTAGAGGACGGTCAAAAATGGGGTGTCTACACCAACTACCTCTTCTGGCTTGCCGACCACCACTTCCCACTTGCCAGCCCCTGATGTCCATGCGGACCATAAGCCGGCCACTGGTGACCAAAAATAGATTTTTTGCAGAAATTTTCCTCTAACTATTTCCACATTGATCCAGCGGTTTCTGAGTAGATATTTTCGACCAAAGCTCATGTTTTCTGTATAGACATGACCTATCTCTCATATTTCAAGGTTAGAAAAGTTTGGGAGTTAAAATTCTCTCTCTCTCTCTCTACAATTCTCTCTCTCTTTTGCAACTTGCATAGCCTATGCCCAAACATTCTATTCCAAACCTAGAGAACTTCTTGCTGAGATGATTTGATTTTGAATTTGAGCTCTTGAAGCACTTCAGAGTGTGAAATTGGTGTTTTTTTTGACTTAAGGGTTCATTCATTTTCAAGAGGTATACTTTTTCTTTCTTTTGCACCATCTCTACACCACTTATCTTCCATCTTTTCTCACTGTTTTTGGGCTATAAAAATTCTGCCTTTTTAGGCTGAAACTTGTGGTTTACAGCTATTAAAGTTTGAGGGGTGGTTCACTCTTCTTTGCACCTTACTTTGAAGGTCATTACCCTTATGTTTCCCATCCTTTTACTATATTTTTTGAGCTTTTAAAGACTGAATTTCAGATTTATTTCAGTAGCTAAAATCATGTTTTGAAGTCCAAAAATGGTGGGGGGTAGCCTCCCCTCCTTGTCTTTTGTTTACTAGTTTAATATGCTCCATGTTTTAGCACATTTTTCTAGTTTTTGTTAGCTTAATTCTAGCATGTTTTAGGGCTGTTTCAGACCTATTTTAAGACTTTTTGTAAGGGTTTGTTCCTTTTGAGCTTTATATTGCATAGTTGTAGTGTAATAGTCCTCACAAGCTCGGTGTTTTAGGCCTTTAGATACCACTTGTTTGAGTTGATTTCATGTTTTTAGTGTTTTTCACACTTAATTTCAGCAAGCATAATCTCGGCAACCTCCCTCCTTTCTTGACTTTTAATTTTTCTTTGAAAGTGGTTTCAAGTCACTTGCTTGCCTAAGTGTGAAATTAAGGTTTCGTACTTAATGGTTTAATCCCTTAGGGGATTCATTACCAACGGTATGATACTTCTTTCATACCTAAATCAACTTGTGTTTTGAGCCCGCTTTCCATTAGAGGACTTTAATTCACCCAATGGACTTAATTGGACTAAAGAATGGTTGGTAAAGTAAAATGAGTAACTAAAACTTGGGATTAAAAGTGAGCAAGATAATAACTTGGTGTGTTCAATCGGACATTAATTGAGTACAAGGAAGCTTAGGCCATTTTATACTTGTTAAGTGATGAAATGGTCCAAGTCTCCAAGGTCACCTTCTTTCCTTGATCTTTCATGAAAGGGAAGAGGGTTTGTGTCTTGTTTTGCATTTATTGAACGTGCACGTCTTGAGTCATAAGCCATCATGCAACGAAATTGCTTGAGTTGGTGGTTTGTGGCTTAAGTTCACAATTCCTTGGATTTGTTCATGAAAGTGCGTTGTGCAAACAATCCTTGAAAATACCCTGTATACGCTATGTTTGTCCTCTGTTGCAGCAAGATGAACCAGTGCATCAGTGGCCGGCAGGCCACTTTCATGGCCGACAGATGGCCAGCAATCTTCACCAGTGGTCGGCTGGCCACTGATGCAAACCTCAGCAAAGTGTTGGTAAGGTGTAGCAAAATGGTTCTGGGAATGTTCAATTGTGCAAACAGAGGCTTTCAAGGGAAAGTGGAGGTCTTTTCGGGTGGAAATCGAGCATGCGCGTGCACATCTTTCATTTACCGAGAACCAGGACCTATCTGAAGCTACATGGGTTGCAGACTGCAAAGCAAAAGAAAAGGGGGAAAATGTGGAGCATCTTAGTGTGTTTCAACTTCAACATTTTCAAGATTGGATTCCATGTGTACCTTCTCAAGCCTCGCTATTTCTCTGGAGTATGAGTGTACCTTGACGCCGAGTTCAAGCCTGCTTCAAGTTAGAATGGCGATCAAAGCGGTTTACCCCTTGCCAATATGAACAGGATGTATCCTTTTTAAGCATGTTGCAAAGTCTCTGAGGGTTAAGTCAGAGGTTGTCGTTGAACAACACTTTTTATTCGTTTTGATGTTCCGTCAGATTACATATTTGTTGTCTTCTGTTGCATAGAATTTGCATTTTCACATACACTTGTGTTGCACACATGTCCTGCATCATTCTTGTCTCTTGCATAAAACTTGCATTCAATTGTGCATAGAATATGCTCTTGCCTCTTGCATAGAACATGCTTTCAATTTTCCATAGAATATGCTCTTGTCTCTTGCATAGACCATGCTTTCAATTAACATCATGCATCGGTTGTCTATCTTGCATGGAACATGCGTTGTCGCTGTATTGATTTGTAAATCTTGTTCATTTGATCATTCTATGCATCTATCACACAATCAATCATTCTGTGCATCATCGCACAAATCACTGCGTGCATACCGCACAATATTCAAACTCACTCGTATTGTCTAGTGCATTTTAACTTGCATCGCACTATTTTGTGCATTTGAACTTGCATCACACTGTCTAGTGCATTTCAACTTACTTCGCACTATCTTGTGCATTTCACCGACATCGCACCATCTAGTGCATTTCAAATTACATCGCACTGTCTAGTGCATTTCAAACTCAATCGCACTATTTTGTGCATTTCACCTTTGCATTATCTTGTGCATTTCAATTCAATCGTGTTATCTTGCGCATCGCACTATCTAGTGCATTTCAAACTCAATCGCGCTATCTTGTGCATCGCACTGTCTAGTGCATTTCAAACTCAATCGCATTGTCTAGTGCATTTCAAACTTGCATCGCACTATTTTGTGCACCTGCGTCGCATTGTACACTCTCTTGGTCTAGGAGACCTTAAATCCTCTAAAGGTGCAATTTCTTTGGTGTTTTTCGTACTTGAACGACTTTTGATGGTCTCGTATAGCCACTTGCCTATGTTTGCGATGAGTTCCTAGGAGATCAACTGAGACGGTGGAAACTAGAGTTCGAATGGCCGAGCCCTAGAACGCAAAAAGTCTGGTTTAAATACCCAGGGGTGTATGCTCGGCTTGAAATCTGTATGGCAGCCCCACAAGTCGAGGTAGCTAGTATGTGCCACAATTTTGGATACTGAACCAACCAAGTCTGTCACCTTGTTGGAGAATAGGGAAAGTTGCAAACATAGCCAAGAAGGAAAGTAATACCCATGGTTTGGAAGCACGTGAAGATAAACCAAGAAGAAAAGGAAGATCCTTAATAGCATAAGGTGAGTCCTCGCCAATTGCCCCTGTAAGGTACTTTCTAAAGCATCACTTCCTAGCTGCATCATCATATTCATTATAATGTATTACTTCTATGGCATTGCATATAGCATCTATTGCATGCATCTACTGCACTGTCCATTACTTTCATTACATTATGCATCTTTTCCATGTTAAGCTTAGTTTGGCATGTGCCCATACTTTTCACGTTACAACATAGCTCTACATGTGTACGAGCATGTTCTGCAAGAATTGTGGTCTGAGGGTTTCGGCACCTTTTCTGTGTTAGACGTGGTCTGTTTTGTGTCCATACCTTTCCTAGGTATGATCCGGTTCGGCCTATGCCTTATTCACTACATCCATTGCATCTCTTGCATTGTACTTTGTTTTGTTGCATTCAGCATTTAGGATCATTATCTTTCCCTAGCAGATCATTCCTCACTTATATCATAACACCCAATTACTTGTACTCTTTCTCTTCCTACGAAACACATAGTTTTGCATGTGTTCGCATTCTTTCATGTTGAAACATGGTTCTGTTATGTGTAAGCATCCATGTTACGCTGAGGCCAGTATTGAGGATGTAGGCACTTAGCCTGTGTTAGGCGTCGTTTGGTTGTCCCACTTCTTTTTTGTGTTAAGCATAGTTTGTTTTGCATCCCCATCCCTTTATGGTATTTGTGTGGTAAGCACTGCTTGTGTTTTGCTTATTTCGTTACATTGTCTATCACTTGCATTGATTTCATTACAATTGTGTATCATTTTGCATTATGTCCCTAAACTACACTGGTTGGATTCCTTGCAAAGGGATACGTAGGCAACTCTCGAGTTCAACCAACTGCATCTGCATTTTGTTTGTTTGCCCAAGTCTTATGGCCTTGCCAAAATGGGTCGTCTTCAGGCTTTGACATTCACACACGTCATTTCAAGACTTCAAGCTCTGTGAAAGAGGGGCAACTGTAGACACCCATTTTTTATTGCCCTTAAGACTTGGGAGCCACTGATTGATCACTCGATGATGAAAGTTGTGCTATACAAATGTTCGATTTTTTTAGTAAGGAAAGCTCTAAATCCCAGCCTTACACCCCATATTCAACCAGAACTATTTCCACCAAAATTATTTTATACCTTAAAACCTTCTCTTTCAAAATATTTTTGAAAATATTTCTGCGATGTTTCGAGACTCGCATTTTGTTTAAAATGTTGCACTTTTCGGTAAATCGAGTTAAGGACTAAGTGGAAATAAATGGAAGAGAGGTGAACCTATTGAAAATATTTTTAAACCTCTTATTTATAGGTTTGGGGTTGAAGAAAATTAGAGTAGAGGGAAGAAAACTAGGTGGGCAAGAAGCTGGGCAAGACATCGTTAAGAGAGAGTTGAGCAGCCTTCACTAAATCAGCCTTATCCTTTTATACACTTGGACTTTAGTTGTGAGGCTGCCACCATTGGAAAGTGGACTTCCGGGGCTTCAATTTAGACCTAAGAATGTCCTAAAACCGAGTCCGAATGAGGGAGATATGGTTGTTTGAAGTTAGACATCAATTCGATTAAGACAAAGCTGAACAACCTTTACTAAAATAGGCATATCTCTTTCCACACTTTGAATTTAGATTTGAGGCTAACATTATTGGAAACTAGACTTCTGGGGCTTCAATTTAGACTCAAGAATGACCTAAAACCAAGTTCGAATGGAGGAGATATGCCCATTTGAAGTCAAGCCTAGAAGTAGATTTTTCTTGTGGCCTGTAGGTAGCCGGCAACCATTTGTGGACGGCCAACTACAACTTCTGACACCGCTTGCCACCTGCCGGCCACTGATGTCCATGACGGCCACAAGCCGGCCGCTAATGACCAAAAATAGATTTTTTGCAGATCTTTTCCTCCAGCTTTTCCACACTGCTCCAGCTGTTTCTGAACAGATATTTTCAACCAAAGCTCATGTTTTCTATATATACATAACCTATCTCTCATATTTCAAGGTTAGAAAATTTTGGGAGTTAAAATTCTCTCTCTCTCTCTCTCTATATAGTTCTCTCTCTCTTTTGCAACTTGCATAGCCTCTATGCCCAAACACTCTAAACCAAACCTAGAGAACTTCTTGCAGAGATGATTTGAGTTTGAATTTGTGCTCTTGAAGCACTTGATAATGTGAAATTGGTGTTTTTTTTGACTTAAGGGTTCATTCTTCTTCGAGTGGTATACTTTCTCTTTCTTTTTGCACCATCTCTACACCACTTATTTTCCATCTTTTCTTACTAGTTTTGGGTTATAAAAACTCTGCATTTTTGGGCTGAAACTTGTGGTTTAAGGCCATTAAAGGTTGAGGGGTGGTGCACCCTTCTTTGCACCTTACTCTCAAGGCCATTACCCTTATGTTTCCCATCCTTTTACTATCTTTTTTTGAGCTTTTAAACACTAAATTTCAAATTTATTTCAGTGGCTAAAATCATGTTTTGAAATCAAAAAATGGAGAGGGTAGCCTCCCCTCCTGGGGTTTTGTTTACTAGCTTAACATGCTCCATGTTTTAGCTTATTTTTCCTGCTTTTGTTAGCTTAATTCCAGCATGTTTTAGGGCTGTTTCAGACATTTTGCAGAACTTTATATTGCATAGTTGTAGTGTAATAGTACTCACAAGCTTGGTGTTTTAGGCCTTTAGACACCACTTGTTTAAGTTGATTGTATGTTTTTAGTGCATTTCACACTTAATTTTAGCAAGCATAATCTCTGCAATCTCCCTCATTTCTTGGCTTTTAATTTTTTTTTGAAAGTGGTTTCAAGTCACTTGCTTGCCTAAGTGTGAAATTGAGGTTTTGTACTTAATGGCTTAATCCCTTAGGGGGTTAATTACCAACGGTATGATACTTCTTTCATACCTAAATCAACTTGTGTTTTGAGCCCTCTTTCCATTAGAGCACTTTAATTCACCCAATGGACTTAATTGGACTAAAGAATGGTTGGTAAAGTAAAATGAGTAACTAAAACTTCGGACTAAAAGTGAGCAAGATAATAACTTGGTGTGTTCAATCGGACGTTAATTGAGCACAAGGAAGCTTAGGCCATTTCATACTTGTTAAGTGATGAAATGGTCCAAGTCTCCAAGGTCACCTTCTTTCCTTGATCTTTCATGAAAGAGAGAAGGGTTTGTGTCTTGTTTTGCATTTATTGAACTTGCACATCTTGAGTCACAAGCCATCATGCAATGAAATTGCTTGAGTTGGTGGTTTGTGGCTTAAGTTCACAATTCCTTGAATTTGTTCATGAAAATGACGAGTGAGTTATGCAAACAATCCTTGAAAATACCCTGTATATGCTCCGTTTGTCCTCTGTTGTAGCAAGATGAACCAGTGCATTAGTGGCCGGCAGGCCACTTTTCATGGTTGACAGACCACCATCCATGGCCGGCAATCTTCACTCGTGGCCGACTGGCCACTAATGCAAACCTCAGTAAAGTGTTGGTAAGGTGGAAGGAAATGGTTCTAGGAATGTTCAACTGTGCAAATAGAGGCTTTCGAGGGCAAAGTGGAGGTCCTTTTGGGTGGAAATCGAGCATGCGCGTGCACATCTTTCATTTCCCGAGGCAGAGTAGTTAGATGGTTAGTAGTTTAATTACTTAGTTTACTCTCATTTATGTTGTAATTATGTAATTAATTCGTTTCTTGTTGTAATAATTAGTTAATTAGTTTAGCTATTTATTCGATTTGTAATAATTAGTTTAATTAGCTTAAGCAGTTTAGCTTAGTTAGCTAGTTAGCTTTATTCATTTTGACTTTCCTTCGTGAGAGCAAAATGTTGTAATAATGTGTATGTCTTCCAACCCCACGTCTTTCTCCCTTTTATTACCCACTTTTGATGGTTAGATTAGGGACATGTTTCAATTAGCATGCCTTATGCTCGCATCCATTCATCTTATATTGCATGCACCGAGGCTCGACGCATCATTCAAACTGCATTGTCATTTCAATACTTCACTGAATATGTGCTTAGACCGCATGTCTTGCATTAATTCATATGCCACATTAGTAGCCGAGCCTAGTAATTGCATATTGCATGTGTTGCGTTAGACATCTTGTATAGTTAGGTATCACACATATTTTTCCCTAACTCTTTTGTTTTATCTTAGCTTGGAGTACTAGGTGAGTTTTTAATGCTTTAGCATACTTGCATAAGTGTGAGTGATTGCCATGACTAGCATGCTTGCCATGAGGCTAAATGCTTAAATGTTGAACTGTTTGAATGCCTGTGGATGAAGGCTTGTTGTTTGAATTGGAACGATTCAATAAATGTACATTTAGTGGCAAATTTGAAAATTCGCAAACTTTAAGCCCACGTGAAGTGGCAAATTCAAACCCCTTTTTGAAAAACAAATATGAAATTGAATTGTTCCAATTTGAGCAAACTAGTCTATACTTGCTTGTGCGCATCACATAGTAATGCTAGCCTAATAAACTGGAATAAGAGCATATAATGTTGATAAAACTCATATCATGATTAGTAGAGGCCGATCTTTGATCGGGCGAGCAGGGGTGCTCAGTTCATGACCTTCCCCTCTCGTACCCAAGTTCCTGAGCCGAGGCAACTTTGGTGATGACGGACGCATGGCCTTTGGCATGAGTCGTGGGTTTCCTAAATTTCCCTAAAATAAAATATTTAGGTGGCAACTCTGTATCTGGCAAAGAAGTCCATTTTTGTCATTTTTTATTCAAAAATCGATTTTCCAAAAGATTTGTCAGATTTGGACTCTTTGGTATTTATCAATTTCACATTGCACTTGTGAGGTTAGATTCAGAACCACAAAAGTCTGAACTGTTGGGCTATTTTCGAGTTTCCGAAAGGAGGTACGAAAAAGTCGAGCTACAACAAGCATATACACTCATCATTGGCAGTGCAAGGGTTGACATCCAAGTCGTAAGGGCGGTGAAAAATAGGGTGTCTACAGTTGCCCCTCTTTGACAGAACTCGGAGTCATGAAATGACGTGCGTGAATGTCCAAGCCCGTAGACGACCCATTTTGACAAGGCCGTAAGACTTGGACAAATAATCAAGACAGAAAATAAATGGTTGCGCCCATATGCTGCCTACGTATCTCTTTGCAAGGAATCAAACCAACATAGTTTTGGGGTAAGATGCAAATGATATGCACAAAATTTTGAAGCTAGACTCACAAGCTTCGCGAAGCAAGCTATTTTGAAAACTCATGATCATGCGAGATGATACAATAAGCAATAATGCAATAAGCAGGATAACAGGACTAACAACATATGAACAAGCAGCTTCAAGCTTAAAACCAACATAGGATCCATGCAAAAAGATCTAAAACACGCTCTAACCATGCCAAAACACAAGACGAGGAAAGAAAACACTGCTCAGGGTTACATTTCACGCGTCTTGAGAAACTGAGAAACGAAAACGCTCAGAGTTGTGTTTCACGTGTCCTGAGAAATAAAAAAAACTGCTCGGGCTCGCGCTTCGCGCTTCACGCTTCATGCGACCCGAGAAACAAGAAAAACTGCTTAGGCTCGCGCTTCACACATCTTGAGATAAACAAGAGAAACCACTCGGGCTTGCACTTCATGCGTCCCGAGATACAACATGCTCAGGGCCATGCTTCACGCATCTTGAGAAACAAGAGAACTGCTCGGGCTCGCGCTTCACGTGTCCCGAGATACAACACGCCCTGGGCCATGCTTCACGCGTCTTGAGATACAAGAAAACCACTCAGGCTCGCGCTTCATGCATCCTGGGATAGAACAAGAGAAAATGCTAGGGCTCGCGCTTCACGCGTCCCGAGATAAACAAGAGAAATCGCTTGGGTTCGCGCTTCACATGTCCCGAGATAAACAAGAGAAACCGCTGGGGCCCGCACTTCACACGTCCCGAGATACAACACGCCTAGCGCCACGCTTCATGAGTCCTGAGATACAAGAAAACTGCTTGGGCGTGTGCTTCACGCGTCCCAAGATAAAAGCCGAGAGGTGTGCGATAGATGCACAAAAATGAACAAATGCGATAGATGCACAAAGTGAACGTCTGCAGTAGATGCACAAAGTGAATGCTATGACAAGTTAGTACAGTGAAAACACATGTTCCATGCCAGATAAACAACCTACGTATGATGTTAATTGAATGCATATTCTATGCAAGGAACAAAAGCATATTCTATGCATTCTATGCACGAAACAAGAGCATATTCTATGCAAAAATTGATAGCATGTTCTACACACGAACAAGAAATGATTGAAGACACACATGCAGCATACGTATACATGAAATGCACATTCTATGCAACGAAAGAGATCAAAGGCGTAATTTGACAACACGAATAAAACGATATTCGATGGCAACTTCCGATTTACCTCTTAGAGGAATTGCAACATGTTTAAAAGGATACACATCGTTTATAGTAGCAAGTGGGACACGTTCACATCGGAACACATCTGCAAGCTTTCCAAAACAGAACCTTCCATACACTATTCAGAAAGTAGAAACATAGAACAGCACTAGGACCCACCTGAGAGCCACCGACCACTTGCCGGCCACCAGAAAACCCTACCAGCCACGGATGGTGGCCTACCGGCCACTGATGGTAGATTCGGGGCAACTTGGTTTTTTTTGCTTCGGGTCTTTAAGTATACCATCTCAAACTTCATGTCCTTACTTCTCCAACCCGAAAACCCCCCTCTCTCTAGGTACTTTCTCTCTCTAGATCTGTGCTTTATACGCGTTTTCCAACACCTCACTCAAACGTTTTTCGCAAAACCATCTTAGTTCTCTACATTTTGAACCGATTAGATTTTGATTTTTTTTTTCATTTTTTTATAGATTTTCACTACTTTAGGCTTGTTCCCCTCGAGTTTCTCTCAGGTTTCGTGAACTTTCTCAGGTTTTGACTTTTTCTCTCATTTTCTCTCTCCTAAGGTTGACTTTTTCCGAGTTTACCCTATTTTCCCCATTTTTCTTCACTTTTCACCTACTTTTCACCTACTTTTCACTCATTCTCCAGATGGCGGATGGGACTCCACATGATGGTGCTCCTCTAGAGGTTCCACTTGTGTTTTGCCGTTCTTAGGGTAAAGGAGCTAGCGATTGCTAAGGCTATGGTAGGCGTCAAGGAAAACATTAAGTGACCTTGGTGAGTTTGCACCCGGGTTTGGGCTACAGCCATTACCACTGAGAGTGCGGCCCTTTGATCCAACCACATACCATCCCTGCACACATATCTTATTGCCTAGCTGCATTAGGCGTTTCAACAATTTTGCTCGCGGCGTAACAGAGGACCTCCTGCTGAAGGAGCCGGCCTCCCACATTTCATCCAGTGCTACTGAGGTATGAATTATATTTTCATGCATTCCTGCCTTTTCTTAAACTATATTTCTTGCACTGCCTTTCATTTGACTATACTTTCATCACTACCTTTCATCTGATTTAGCTATTTTTTGCCATAGGAAGACTTACGTGCCTACATGGGGTACGAAACGACGACAGCGAGGGATTGGTGCGATGAACTCCCTGCAGGGGTTCGCGACATCATCGATGAGACTGGCTTCGGCCTTTTCTGCTCTGGTTTGACACACGTTATAGCGAGCCAGCCCCTTCTAGGAGCGCTAGTAGAGAGGTGGTGGGACACCACCAAGTCCTTCCATCTCTTTACTACCGAGGAGATGATGATGACTCCCTACAAATCTGCCATGATCATAGGCTTAGGAGTAGGGGGTGATCCAATCCCTTTTGACACAAGCATGAGCGAGTGAAAGGCTGTTTGGATCGATCTATTGGGAGCGCGCCCACCTTTATACTAGTCAGCCATGGTGAGATACAGTTGGTTCGCCGAGAAGTTCCTCGGAAGCGAGCTCGAGACATTGAAGGAGACAGAGTAGTATACCCGGGGCTTCCTAATGTTTGTCCTCAGAACCACTTTGTTTTTGAAACAGGTGGAACACTGTGGGTTTATATCTGTTGAGCGCCCTAGTAACCCTTCCCCGGGTACGGTTCTATGATTGGAGCGAAGCTGGCCTTACCACCCTATACAGCTATATGAGCTCTTCCTCCCGCTTGAGGGGAGAGCAGATTGGAGGCTACTGGCGAGCCTGGGAGGTATGCATTTCAGTTCCCTCTTTGCACTATGCACTTTCTACTTCACATTTTCTGCTTCGTATCTGTTCAACACCTGTGCTTTCTGCTTTGCACTTTTTGTATCTGCTCATGCTCTATGCTTTCTACTTTGTACTTTCTATATCTGTTCATGCTCTGTGTTCTCATAGCATTGCATTTTTCTTGCAACTATGGAGGAGCTCCCTCTGGTGGTTCCCTACTCAAAACGATACAATGGTCGATGTTGGCACCGGAGTCGTGAGACTTTCACCTTCTTCTGTCATTACTTTGATACTGTGGCCAGCCACGAGATAACCCGAAACACAGTCATTTTTGTTTTGCAACTGTTCTAATTCACACTTTAACAACTGATAGTGACTAACAATCTATATATCCCCTGCTTGCAGATCACATACCAGCCCTGGGCCATGATGCCGGTTGGGGTACTGGACCAGTATGCGGGAGCGTGGCATACGTCACGCTTCCGGATTCTGCTGGAAGGCCTAGTCCGCCGGGCTTGGTTTTTGAGCGAGAGATTTGTTCACCAGACTGTGGGCTTGCCTGATCCATTCGTTTCGATGCCACCCTCGGAGTCTATAAGGACAGTGGATAGCCTATCTGTTGATGCCATCATACAGTTCATGGTGGGCATGGATACTGACTTCTTCAGAGGAGAGGCCGATTACACGACATTTATTCAGACCCACCTTATGCCTCCTCTAAAAGGGGCTCAGGTAGACGAGGGAGCAGGGGCTCTTATGGCGAAAGTGGTGACTTGGGCAACTAGGGCCCATTCTAGAGGTGCTCCCCCTGTTGTACAGTCTACCCGTTCGCCAAAGCTTCCCAATGCACTCACATGTTGGCAGCATACTGGGACGGCTTACCAAATTTCGATTGAGCTGGTAGAGGCACGACATGAGCTTGTCAGAGTTCGAGGCTCGTCTCAGGTATGGACCATACTTTACAATTTGCACCCCACATTTCTTTTCAGATATGTTTATTCCAGACATTGATCATCCAAATGCACTTGCAAGCATCTATAGAGTACACGGGAAGCCTCCTCGAGCTGGTGGCTTCCTTGATGGGCATGGTGTAGAAGAGGGAGATGCTACATAGTCTCCATGGTATCTAGGTAGTTTCCTTTAGTTCAGTGCTTCGTGCTATCATATTGCCACTGATACATCGGCATCTTAACTGTAATCTTTCCCAAACTACACTGATATACCACACTACACTGTACTCACACACTGTAGTCATACTGTATCTGATTTCTGAATGATACTTATTCTGCATACTATAGCTGATATGTTGACAACTATTTTTTTTAGATTCCATCTACCCCGATGGCACCAGTGGCAACTGTAGCACCAATACCGGCAGTACCCCCTCCAGGAACAAGGAAGAGAGAGAGAGAGAGAGAGAGAGAGAGAGAGAGAGAGAGAGAGAGACAGTCCCTAGCCCGTGGTCGAGATGTGAGCTGTGGTCGAGGCAGGGATAGGGGCACTCGAGGCCAGAGCAGTCCTCCAGAGCCCATTTTGAGTGATGATGATGCTGAGACTAGTGACTCCGAAGAGGTAGTGAGTCAGCATTCCGAGTCATCCAAGAGCAAAGGTGGCGATGTTGACTCGGGGTTTGAGAGCGGAGATGACAATGAGGCAGGCTCTGAGACAAGGAGCAAAGACGATACCAGCTCTAGTTCAGAATCAGATTCTGACAGCGGTGCCGATAGAGATAGTGCCCCGGAGTCCTCTGCTCCGAGAAAGAGTATGAAGAGGGCCTCTCGAGCTTGAGATGATCGGTGCTGATGTTTTTGTACTTTTTGCTTAGTTTCTTTTTTTTGGTAGCATTAGCACATGTATAGCTTCAGATAGGTTTTATTTGCTTTTGAAACTTGTACGCCTCTTTTATAAAAAACCATGATCGGAATAAAACCTCGCAGTTTTTTATGAAAAGAGTTGTTATTTTTGCACTATAAGCACCATATTTGCATGAAATGGAAATGGAATCGAATTGGCTAAGAGAGCACTTGATTGACACAATGTTATTAATCGGGTAATGAGCCAACGAACAACCAAAATACAAAATACAAAATACAAAATACAACTCGATAAACAAAGCAAAAACAACTCAAATACAAATAAACAAACTTGCTAAAACCAAAAATTTTCAAAAACAAGACCTTAAAATACTCAAAGATCAAGACAAGACACATGCCTCCAGCACTGTCAAGCATACAGGTGGACGGCAAGCCAGAAGGGAAAGCTGCCAGCCAAAGATCAAGGTTGCCAGCCAGAGGAGGGGGCTTGCCGGCCACCAGCGTGAGTAACCTCCAGATTGTTGACAGCTGGCTTTCCACTTACAACCTTATCTTCTACAAAAGGTTCTACTTCAGAATTCTTCTCCAGAACCTCATTTCAGCTGCAATTTCTTCCACAAATCGAGCCATTTCTTGCCGAGAAGCTCACGGATTGGATAACTTCTTTAGACAGCACGAAAAGGTAAATTTCCAGAGTTTCACCATAAATGCATTTTTTCTGTTGAGCCGTACTCACTTTATTTTCCGTTCCTCCATACCATGGCCCGATGTTGGGATCCAATTACACACGTCTTTCGCTTCGAGGGACAAGAAATATGCTAGACAATTGAAGAATTTCAAGCATTAATGGAATCCCGACGCGATGAGGAAATCATGCCTCAGCCCCGTTTTGGCCACGTCCAAGCTTTGGGACAGATGTGCGGGTTCACTTTAGATGAGGCTCGATCTCTGACCCACAATAGAGAACTGGACATACCCAGGTTGATTTATCAATTTTCCGATATCAGTGACCGAGGCGACCTTCTCTGGCGAGGTTTTCAGCAACATGCTCTCTACTTATATATGCTTGCACATTTCCTTCTTGCCCCTAGTTTCGCCGGGTCTAGCATTCAGTTTATTAAAATGGCCCAAGGGCTCAAAGAAGGCAAGTGTTGCATTGGTTTGATGGTGGCTGAGACTTTGATGAGCTTCAATGCCTTTCATCGACGAGAGGCTACCAGATTCATGGGGAGTCCACTACTTCTTCAGGTATTGTTTCCCACATTTTCTGATATGTGTTTCTCACATCACTCAGCGCTCATGCTCTATTTTTCTCTTAAAGCCCCTTTCTTACTTTTCTCTTAATAGACATCTCTCTATTTTTTAATCTCTCTTTTCTTTTATCCCTCCCCAGGTGTGGCTTATGGATAAGAAAAAGATAGTGGACTCTTGCCCTGAATACGTAGCTCGAGGTTTTTTCTTTCGCCACCGACTAGTGGATTTCCCGAATGAGGGATGGTGGTGCAACTGGATGTGCAACAGGTCTGCTGCTGACATATCTTGGCATTGCCCCTGGCTTAATCTGACTAAGATGAGTTACAACATGGCTCGACAACATGGCATACAGTTGATTGGCCTCACGCATTGCTTGTTCTATTCCCCTTTTTGGTTCAGACGTCAGTTCGGGCATGATTAGACCCGCCCAAATGAGGGGGTAAAGTACCCGGTTTCATTCCCCATCCGTGGTTCACACTTGGCTAGGTACCTCACTGCTTGGAGGATGAGATAGCTTCTGCCCCCTGCCCCTAGTTTCAGTTATGCCCTTTCTGACAAGTGTCTGGCTTGGCTTGAGGATGAGGCACAAACTGGGCCCACTTTGGCTTCAGAAGCTTCCACAAGCACGAGCAGAGGACTTGAGAGTACCTGACTCACCTATGCCCCTATTTTATGGCTTTGACATTTCTTTTCAAGTTTTTTCGATGTAATAAAAGCAACTTTGATTTGTATTGAAGAGTTAGAGAACTTTATGTTGAAATCAATGAAATTAAAGCTGTGAGCACTGAAATTTTTTCTTTTGGTCCAAAAATGGTCTAAGTTGTAAAAGATAGAATTTTGAACAAAATCAACTTTTATTAAAACTTTCTAAAACCATTTTCGAAAAGGATCACCACCTAATATGCACGGAATCAATCCTCAAGATGTACAAACCCGAATCAAAAGAGCATAACTGCCCCTTGATTGAATACACTGTTCTGCATTAACTAGCTCTTCTTTCTAGAATGAAGATCATAACTGAACTCTCAGATAAAGAATGGACAAAGATGACCTAATCAAACATATGGACAAAATAGTTGAGTCGGAGGTGATTACAGCCGAACTTCAAGATGAAGTTGTCTATGTATCCCAAAGATAAGAATCAGGCCTTACGTAGTTCGGTTCAGGTTCACTCAAGTATTAACTATCTCCTTTTGCACTATAACTTTTGCCAAAGTCTTCTTTCGGGTTTTTAACCTTGCAAGGTCAATTTTTCTTTATTTCTAATTTTTCGTGCTCTAACTTTTGCCTAGGTCACCCTTTCAAGTTTTCGGCCTAGTGAGCCTCTCAGGGATAGTATTTCTTCAACTTGTCCATGTTGATCAGTTGTGAAAATTCCAGGCCATCTAAGTCCATAAGAATAACAGCTCCACCCAACCAGATAGCTTTGATGATGCAAGGACCAGTCCAATTAGGTCTAAACTTGCCCCTAGGGTTATGAATGGGAGCCCGGTTGTCTTTCAGTACCATATCCCCTTCTTTGAGATTTTGGGACTTAACTTTCTTGTTAAAAGTCCTAGCAATTCTACGCTGGTAGCCCTGAACATGATACAATGCTTCCAGCATTCTCTCATCAAACAACATCAACTCCTCAAATCTGATCTATTATCAGGCCACCTCTACTATTTGACACTCAGCATAACTCACAGCGATGCGACTTCTATTTCAATTGGTAGAATAGTTTCCATTTTGTAGACAAGAGAATAAGAAGTTGCCTCTATAGACGTCTGAATTGAAGTTGTATAACCCAGAGTGCAAATGACAAGTTATCTGGCTAGTCCCTGTAGGTCTCAACCATCTTCTGCAAGATGTTCTTGATGTTCTTGCTGGCAGCTTCGACAGCTCCATTGGTTTGCAGCCTGTATGTAGATGACTTATGGAAAGCCATGTTGTATTTCTCCAACAAGTCTATCACCTCTTTCTTGAAGTGGGAACCTGTAGACACCACATTTTTGACCGTCCTCAAGACTTGGATGTGCTTGCAGGTACGTTCGGTGACAAGTTTGGTTGCTCGCTGAGTGCTCAACTTTCGCGACGGAATGCCCCAGGTTTGATCCTTCCAGACCCTATTTCCATTCTGTCTCATTTTTGGACCATGCTTTAGTCCCTCCATATTGATGTTTATGATGGGCTGCCGACCATGGAATTTTCCCTACCGGCCATCAATGAGGCACTACCGGCCACCACTAATGGCCGGCCGGCCACCATTATTTCAATAGATATATTTTAAATATTTTTGAGGCAGCTATATTTATTTTGCGTAAATGCTCCATTACAGTCCTCTTTGTGTAATCATAAGTTATGCTCTTGCATCATGCATATCATTTGCATTTTACCCCAGCCTGCGGACACATCTATATTGTTACATTGAGTGTTTGTCTAAGTCTTCGGCCTTGTCACAAATGGGTCGTCTCTAAGCTTTGACATTCACTCTCGTAATTTCATGACTTCGAGTTCTGTCAAAGAAGGGCAACTGTAGACACCCCATTTTTGACCGTCCTCAAGACTTGCGTGTGCTTGCAGGTACATCCAGTGACAAGTTTGATTGCTCGCTGAGTGCTCAACTTTCGCGACGGAATGCCCCAAGTTTGATCCTTCCAGACCTTATTTCCATTCTGTCTCATTTTTGGACCATGCTTTGGTCCCTCCATATTGATGTTTATGATGGCCTATTGGCCATGATCAAGGGCTGCCGGCCATGGAATTTTCCCTACCGACCACCAATAGGCCTACCAACCATCAATGAGGCACTGCCAGCCACAATTATTTCAATAGATATATTTTAAATATTTTTGAGCCAACTGTTTGCAGGATAGACCATCTGCTTGCACATAGAGGGCTGGATTTGTTTGAAGGCTCCTTGTATCTCCTATATATAGAGGTCTTCTATATGCATGCAAAGGGTTACAAAGTTTTGACTGAGATATTTCTCTCTCTCTCTCTCTCTCTCTCTCTCTCTCTCTCTCTCTCCTTATTTTAGGCTTGAAAGTGTGTTTTCTCTTCACTTTTGCACTAAAACACCTAGCCAAACACCTTAGCCATAGACTTGAGGTTCTTAGAGACCTTGTTGGAGCTCCTTGGAGTTGATTTTTGCTCAAAAATTGGCTGTTTGCTTGCTATTTTGAAGTTGTGCTTCAAGGGTGAGAATCTACTTCTTTAAGCTTTGTTTTTGTACATTGGTTTGGCCACCCTTGCATGCTGTTTTTGGCCTAGATTTCAACTTCAAAAATCTCTATTTTCGAGTGTTAAAGATGGTTGTTTAAGGTCTTGTTGGAGTTAAATATGTTCCTCTCCTTTTTGTAGCTTATTTGCTAAGCTTTGTGCTATCTTTTAAGGCCCTTAAAATAATATCTTTTTGGCCTTTTAACCATTGAATTCTAGAGAAATTTCAGTGGTGGAAAGGTGGTTTTGAGGTCCTAAATAGGAGGGGGTGGTCCCCTTTCCTCTTGTCTTGCATGCATGTGTTGTTGGCCCACCAAATGAACATGTGTTTCTATCCTTTTGTGGCTTGGTTCAAGCATGTTTTTGGTCTTATTTTAGCATGTTATAACTCTGTTTTTGGTTCACCTCTTGCATGCTTTATACACTTGTAGTGTAATCCTACTTGCTAGCCTAACATGCTTCATGTTTTAGTCTATAATTCTAAGCACGTATTGGCTCCACTCCAGCATGTTTTTGGCTATTATTTAACATGCTTTGACTCTGATTTTGGTTGGTTGGGCCACCTCTTGTTTGGTTTTTGCATTTCTAGTGCAATCATGCTCATTAGCCTAGTGTACTTGGTGATTTGGCTTATCATTCCAGATTATTTTGGCTACACTCCAGCATGTTTTAGGCATTGTTTTAACATGCTTTAGGACTGTTTTGAGTGGTCTTGGCCTCTTGGGGCTTGATTTGTATAGTTGGCTTCACTAGTCTTATGTTTTGAGACCCTTAGCATGCCTTATTTGTGATGCTTGTGTGATACGTCATCGTTTGGCATGTGATTTCAGTGCTCATATCTCTACCATACTCTTGTATATATCACTTTTTCAATGTGTTTGAGAGTTGAGCTTTGTATCTTATTTGCAAGCTATAAGTTGAGCATGCATTTTCTTCCCTTTTATGCTATCATCTTAGCACTTTCTGGCCATTATTTTGGCATGCATGATGTCTGTTTAGGGTTGGTTTAGTCCATGGAGCCTTGTATGGCATGCCTCTAGTGTTGTGTCCTTCACTAGTTCCAATACCTTTGGCCTTTAACATGTCTTGCATGCATGTCTTGCACGATTTAGTGTCTTTTACACGCCATTTCAGTGTTGAAATATATGCCTTTGCACTCCATTGTTTCACTCTTTCATTCATCTTGAAAGTAGCCTTAAGCCCCTTGTTGGCTTGAGCATGGAATTGAGGCTCTCATGCCTAACGGTTTTAGCCTTCTCTTGAGGGTTTCTACTAACCAAAAACATGAGGCTTCTTTCATGCTCAAGGTGATTGTGGCTGAGGCCATCTTTCCCATTAGAGGACTTTCACATTTGGACTTAACCGATTAAAGAATGGTTGGTAATGTTAAAATGTGTAAACAAAATCAATCAGGTAAAACATGTCAAGATAAGCATGTTCCATGTGTGCATTGCATTGTGTTCAACCGAACGTTATGTTGAACATAAGGTGGATTGGTCCACTTCATACTCGAAGTAATGAAAGTTGGCCAATCCCATTTGTCTCCGTTGCCTTTGATCATCCATGATGAGGTAGCAGATTTAGAGTCTTGTTTGCATTGCATTTATTGAATTTGTATGAATTGGACCCTTGGCCATCATGCATTGAGATGCGTGATTGATGGTTTTGGATCCAATAGTGCCTCTCCCTTGATGTTTTGAGATGATAAAGAGTGGCATAGTACATACATACCCTAGGGAGACCCTCCCTTTCCTCTGTTTTGTGCTCTGTTGCAGTTTGGTGTCACAGCACACCAGTGCCTGGCAGTGCCACACTAATGGCCGACACCTTTGCACTGTTGGCTGGCAGAAGCCCACTCTTGGCCGGCAGGTGGCCGGCAGAAACTCCTTATGGCCCAGCAGGCCACTGATGCACTCCCCAGCATTGGTTTGGTAAGTTTCAACAACAAGTTCTTGAAGACACCTTCCAAGCAGAGCCTCTAAAGAGCAAACCAAAAGGCTTTTCGGGGCGAGAAACCGAACGTGTGCATGCATCTTCAACATCTTCAACAGATCTAAAGTAGTTTAATTTAGTGCTTTACTTATTAGTTAGCATTGAATGTGAAATTAATTAATTAATTTGTTAATTAGTTAAGTGATATAATAATTAGTAAGTAGATTGCTCATTATTCAATTTGGTTGTGTAATAATTAGTCTAATTAGATTATTAGATTAGTTGTGAGCTTAAGTTAGTGTAGCTTAGCTTATTCATTCGGACCCTCCATCGAGAGGGCAAATGTTGTAATAAGGGTGCGTGTTTGCGTGCATGTCTTCCAACCCCCATTTCTTTCTCCCTTTTACTTATCAGCTTTTGATGGTTAGTTTGGGGCATATTTCAATTAGCATACCTTATGCTTTGCATAAGTGCATCATTCATTTGTCTTGCATGCACCAGGCTCGGCACATCATTCAAATTGCATCGTATTTCAATACATACTTGAATACATGTATCAAATGTCGCATTCATATGCCAGCTTAGATAGCCGAGCCTATTAGTTACATTTTGCATGTGTTGCATTAGGCATCTTGTATAGTTAGGATCATGCATTGATTTCTTACTAGTTCTCTATTTTGGCTTGGAGTACACTGCAAGTATTTTCGCTTTAGCATACTTGCATGAGTGTGAGTGTTGCCATGATCGCATGCTTGCCATGAGGCTATTTGCTTAAGTGATTAACTGAATGAATGCCTGTGGATGAAGGCTTCATTACTTAAATTGGGACAATTCATCAAAATGTGAGTTTTAAGCCCACTTGAGGGTGGCAAAATCATGTTTTTAAGCCCACTTGAGGGTGGCAAATCCGTGCTTTAGCCTACTTGTGAGTAGCACTTTCAAACCATTTTCGAAAAAAAACATTGAATTGTTTTGTTCCAATTTAGGTGATCTAGTCTAGACTTGTATGTTGTGCACATCACGTAATAAATTAGATTAATAACTGGATAAGAACACATGAGGTTTTTAAAACATCATGCTTAGTAGAGGCCGATCCTTTGATCGGGCGAACGGGGGTGCTTATTTTAGGACTTTCCCCTCTCGTACCCAAGTTCCCTAACTGAGGTAACTTTGGTGATGACGTACACATGACCTTTGGCACGAGTCAGGGTTTCCTAAATTTTCCAAAACAAAATATTTAGGTGGCGACTCTGAAATTTGGCAAAGCAGTCCATGTTTGGCGCTTTTTGATTAAAATCAGTTTTCAAAAACGATTTGCCGGATTTGGATTCTTTGGTGATTTATCAGTTTTACATTGCACTTTGTGAGATTAGATTCAGAACTGTCACAAGAGTCCGAACTGTAGTAGCTGGAACCAAATCCGCGCCCTCTCCGAAAAGGGGGGCACGCGGAGGAAGTTCGAGCGGTCTACAAAGCCATTATCTAATATGATCTCGTTTGGGACTCTGTATCGGCAAATGATATTGTTTTAGATGAACTTGCCAACATGCGATGCTTTCAACACTACATAGGACTGAGCTTCCGCCCACTTTGTAAAGTAATCAATTGTCACCAAGATGTATTCATGCCCATTCGACCCTTTTGGTGTGAGTGTACCGATGACGTTGATTCCCTAGACTGAGAAAGGCCATGGCGAAGCCATGTTGTATAGTTTTGACGGTGGGATATTCATGCGATTGGCATGAATTTGGCATTTGTGACATCGCTGAACAAAACCAATACAATCCTCCTCCATGGTGGACCAATAGTAACCTTGCCTGAGAATCTTTCGGGCTAGCATCACTCCGTTCATGTGCGCCCCGCACTCCCCTCTATGGACAGCCTCCATCAGATGCTTTGATTCCTCTTCTTCGACACACAACTTGTGCATTCCCAGATGGCCCCTTTTGTATAGTTTACCTCCACACATGATAAATTGGATGGCTATTCACCATATTCCCGTTTTGTCCTTGCAGTTTCCCCTCGTGGATAAATCTCCTTTTCCAAGAAGTTCCAAATATCGTAATACCAAGGGTTTCTGTCTTGCGTTTCATCTATTGAGGCGATGGTTTCATAAGCCCACGTGTATTTCTACTCAATGATCATCGGACGCATTTGGACTCTAAGTGGTATGTCTACCATAGAAGATAGAGTTGCTAAAGCATCAGAGAGCCTGTTGTTCTCTCTTAGTAGATGCGTAAAAGTCAGCTTTTCAAACCTAGGAATTAGAACATCTAGGGTCTGATGATAAACCTTCATCTTTTCTTCTTTGACTTTCCAATCTCCATTTTCTTGAGAAACAACTAAGTTCAAGTCCCCGATAACATCCAATCTTTTTTCTCCAAGTTCCAGGGCGGCTTCTAAACTAGCAATACACGCTTCATATTCTGTTTCATTATTGGACACCTTGAACCAGAGTTTGAAGGCTAAAGGTACATGGAATTCGTCGGGTGCTATCAGTAACACACTTATCCCATAACCATACTAATTACACACTCCATCAAAGTACATCGTCCAAGTTTCCTTCTCAACTTACATAATGGCTTCATCTGGGAACAAGTATTCCACCGCCTCATCTCCTTCTACCGGGTGATCTGCCAGGAACTCCGCTATAGCTCTTCCCTTGACTAACTTGCGGGTGACATATTTGAGATCAAATTCAAAGAAAAGAAGCAACCAATAGGCTAGCCTACCCGTAAGCCCTGGTTTCTCAAACAGATATTTGATGGGATCTAATCTTGAAACCGGGATTACAGAGTGAGCTAACAAGTAGTGCCTCAACTTCTTGGTAGCTCATACCAAGGCTAGGCAGGCATTCTCCAATGAGGTATAGCAGGTCTCATAATCCAGCGTTTTCTTGCTCAAGTAGTAGATGGCTTTCTCCACTGTATCTTCATATTCCTGAGCAAGCATACATCCTATGGTCGTGTGTGTTACGGACAAGTATAAAATCAAAGGCTTCCCCGGCTTTAGCGGTGACAACACAGGCGGATTCTGGAGGTACTGCTTAACCTGCTCAAAAATAAATTGACATCGATCATCTCATCGCAATTTCTTCCCTTTCTTTAGGAGACCAAATAACGGTTCGCAAGTCAAGGTTAATTTGGAAATAAATCGTCTTATGAATTGCACTTTACCCAGAAAAGCCTCGCACTTCCTTTCAGTCCTTGGTGGTGGCATTTCTAGGATGGCCTTGATTTTGGAAGGATCTACTTCGATGCCCCTCTGTGTGATCCAAAAAAAAAAAGCATTTTCCCAGCTGTTACGCCGAAAGTGCATTTCTACGAGTTCAACCTCAACCTGTATTCTCTGATCCGTTGAAAGAATTTCTTTAAGTCGATGTAGTGGCCCTCTCATTCTTTGGACTTGACAATCATGTCGTCCACGTACACGTCTACCTCTTTGTGGATCATATCATGCAGAATGGTGGTCGCAGCCCTCTGATAAGTAGCCCCGACATTTTTCAAACCAAACGGCATAACCTGGTAGCAGTAGGTACCCCACGGCGTAGTGAATGTGGTCTTCTCTCTATCCTCGGGCACCATCAGAATTTGGTTGTACCCAAAAAACCCATCCATAAAGGATAACAATGCATGGCCCGCAGTGAAATACATTAACTCATCAATATGCGGCAAAGGAAAGTCATCCTTCGGACTGGATCTGTTCAAATCCCAGAAGTCCACACACACTTGGATTTTACTATGATTTTTCGGCACTTGTACGATATTGGCCAACCAAGTCAGATACTCAGATACTAACAAGAAACCTTCCTCAATTTGCTTAGTGACCTCTTCTTTGATTTTCAACACCTAATCTGGTCGGATTCTACACAGTTTCTACTTGACAGATCAGGCCTCAGGGTCAAGAAGGATCTGACACTGTACAATCTTAGGATCGATTCTAGGCATGTCTTCATAAGACCCCACAAAAACATCTTTGAAATCTTTTAACAAAGAGACTAAGTGCTCGTGTTCCTCCAAAGACAACGTGGACCCGATCTGGACCAGATGCGGATCCTTTTCTGTACCCACATTAACAGCAATGATTTCATCAGCATGGGGTTTAGTAAACCTCTCTTCCTCTCGATTATTCAAGTTTTTCAAAACCAGGGGAATTCCTTCCTCTTTATTTTCTTTAAAATTCTAAAAATCTTGGTCAATACAATATATAAGCGGCACAGAGAAATACTCAGAATCGGCAGCGTTCTCATTCATAAGTTTCGGCTCCTCAGTTACAACCGACTCAAAAGAAAAAGAAAATGAGGACCTGAACAAGACCTTGGCATCCAGGTTACCACCCCCAAGAATACCAGACTCAGACTCAGAAGAACCAGAATCTGATCCCGATTCCACAAACTCAGTGGAATCAGATTCTCGCTCATCACCCAACTCAGAACTAGGCAAATAGCCCTCCTCTAGCTATCAGATGAGAGATGGTGCCTCTAATGCATCCAAAATGCTGCTAGTTGGGTTCACACCCAGCTCTTCCCGGATCATGGAGATGGTAAGGTTATCCCCCAAGTTTTCTAAGTCAGTCGCATGATCTGTAAGGAGACAAGCTAGTGCTGCCCCTACTTGAAGTTCACTATTGCCTAAGTCACTTTCCATGCTCTGTTCAGCTTTAGTACTTGGTTAAGCCTTTTCTTCGATATCATTATCTTGCAGCTGCAGGTCAAAGAAGATTTTGAATCTTGGGATACGCTACTTCGTGGAATTCATCCAGAGCTCGGGAAAGTCACAAAAAGGGAAATCTTCTCCCTCTTGAAAAAAAGTGGCCATTTAGTGTTCCTTGGATTGGCCTATAGGTGAGCTCATAGTGTTTCCCAGCTTGCTTGGCTCTGGCTTTGCCTTTCATCTCTTCTCCTTTCCTGATCTAGTCCTCTTTAGTGGCCACATAGCCCAAACCAAAGGCATGTGGGTTGTGCGGCACGTCTGTTAATGCTGTGACACCTTTCTGGCCATTTTTTTCAAGTCCCATTCCTAGCACATGATGTAATTTATTCATGAAATAGATAGAGTGGGTGCTGACATACATGCCCTCATCTGTGGCCAAAATGGTCTGCACTACCCGGGCTTTAGCTAGATTGAACCCTGAGAGGAATACATCCTTCTCACTATGAGTGATTTCTAGTACTGGTGTAGTTACCTCTGGCGGGGGTTGGATAGATGAATTCCCGAAAACAATCACGACTCCTACCCCATGTGGGTACTTCAACATTTGGTGGAGGGTGGAAGAGACAACTTTCACATGATGCAACCAGGGCCTCCCTAACAATAAGTTGAAGGTGGCCGGCATATCCAGGACATGGAACTTGACACCTTGCTGAGCTGGGCCCACTTGGACTTTGATTTGCACCATGCCCATGACCTCCTTGCTCATATTATCATATGCCCATACTACTTGGGTTGTGGGCACAAAGTCTGTTGACCTAAGGCCGATTGCATAAGATGTGTAGGAAGGACAGACATTGATGGCCAAACCGGTGCCTATCAATACAACTGGCACCTATTTTTCCCTGCACTCAATAGATATGTACAAGAGTTTGCTGTGAGCTGAGCCTTCCAGCGGCATTTCTTTGTTAGAAAAGGTTAGGGTTGGCTTGGCGCCACCTGGGAAGACTAATCCTATAAGTTGTTCAGGGGTAGTGTCAATGGACAATTTGGCTTTGTCTATTGCTGATAGTATTGCCTGTCGATGTACTCGTGAGGCCATGAGAAGACCCTAAATTGTGATGCCAGCTTGGATTTTCTTAAGTTGCTTCAACACTGCCTCTTCTTCTAGCAGTTTCTCTTTCTATTTCTCAACCTCTCTGTCCTTCCAAGATACCTCAGCTTGATCTAAGTGTGGTGGCTTGAAATACTGCCCACTTCTTGTCACGTGATCTATTTCTTCAGTGTACCAAACTTTGTCTGGAAGGTACTCACCCCAGTCTTCATCGGTGTGAGCCAGATGTAGATTATCATCATCCCACCATACACATTTGGTAGTCAGCAAACAATTGTTCAGTTCTGCTCGAATCACTTTCACATCACAAGTATCCCTCACAGGGTGTTGGGCCATTACGGCTTCCTAGTTGTCTTCAACCCTCTCTTGTTCAAACTGCCTTAGCGTAGCTTCCTAATCCATGTCTGCAGTACTCAAAGCGTCCAGTTCCTGAGCTGAATTTTCCATGCCGGCGTTCTCCGGCAATTTTCCCTTTTTGTCGGCCCTTTCGGCCATTACGGCAATTCTTGCTTCCTTTTCGTCCGGTTTCATTTCAGTTCCTTCCTCCTTGTCCTGCTCATCACTCAGCCACCCAGAGTTGTCGGTTGATCCATTCAAATCGAATTAGCCAATCTACACATCCCCTTCATCCTGTTCGTTAAAGAACTACAGGTTGTCTAAATCCTCCTCTAGTTCTGCCAAATCATCCAACCCTTGGCTCAGGGCCATCCTCCCTAACCACATTAACCTTCACTACCGTTGGCAACACCAACTTCGGCTTGATTTTCTCAGTCGGCACAATGTAGCAGCTTGGATCGTACACTCCCTTAGGCAAGTCCTCAGAGCTCTCCGGCAACGGACTTGTACTTTCCTCTAAAACCAACCTCCTTTCTACTGCAACTGTCACCACCACAGGCTTAGGTTAAAGTGCGGACGTGTCCATCATGCACAAATTTGTGCTTTCAAGAATGAACAACGTCGGTCTTGGTAGGTGGGAAGGGGTAATATATACGCTGGGGTTGTAGGAGATGGCTAGTGTATGGATTAGGTTTAGATTTTGAGGTGGGGGAACTTGATTGTGGGCCAGAAGAGGGTTTGTAGTTACATTTGGTTTCTGGGGTGGTGCGATCACCTTGTTGTCAATGAGGTCTTGAATCTCATGATGCAGTCTGAAGCATTGGTCGGTATCATGACCATGTTATTGGTGAAAAGCACAGTATTTTGCTGGGTTGTGTTTAGATGGGAGAGGATTAAGTAGTGGGCTAGGCTCTAATGGTTTGAAGTGCCCTTTTTTGACACCTTTATAGCTTGAGACAGGGTCATGTAGAGTTGGGTAAAGGTCCTTTGGGATCGGGTAGGGTTAGCTGAAGTTTGTGGAGCTGTGTTGGCTAAGGGATTGGTTGCCTTGGTCATAGTGGTGACGATGCTCACATTTGATGGCCTCGCAACTGTGCTACCACTAGTGGTAGCATTGGAATTGCGCACAAAAGGCCTTTTTGCCTGCTCTTTCGCATCCATAATCTGCCCTTGTTTCATGGCAACAATTTCCCATGCAGATTGCGGACTACCATCCTTATCTGATCTTTCTTGGAAGGCCTTGTGGTCATCATTGAAGCTTTAGCCCTCCACCTCGTCGCAAATTCTAAGAAGCCCTCCTTTGGCTCTTGGTGCGTTGCCTCAAGATCACGAGTTGTGACCTCGATTTGTGTGTTATACGAGTATTGAGTAATAAAAGCCTCGGCCATTTCCTCTCAATTCTGCTTAATAGAATCCTCCAACTTCGCATATCAAACGGTCGCTATACTAGATAGGGCCCGCCCAAAGAGAGACAGCTTTTACAATTTGGTCAGGCCCATTGGCCACAAGATGTCTGAAAACAGCTGTAAATGAACTATGGAGTCTCCAGAGCCGATCGATATGTGACATTTTGAACCGATTTGGCAATGTCACTGCAGAGTCAGTATACCCGTCTTCTAAGTTGGGGATGGAGTTGACACCTTGTGCTCTATTGAATAGCTTCTCCATCTTATTAACTTTGAGCACAGTCGGGTCCACCTCAAACTCAAATGGAGCCTCGGTTTGATGCACAGGTGCTTTGGAGGCTTGTGCTGGGATCGACTTTATTGGATTGCCCTGATTTCCTTAGACGTTAGCAGTATGGGCAGTGACTACGAGTGCTAGGATAGCCGTAGGAGGTGTATGGGATGCAAAAGCCGCTGCCGGCTGTGGTTGTTGTTGTTGCAGCCTGTCTATTACCTCAGCCTGACGGGTTGTGACCTTGGCTTGACTAGTAGCATCTTGCTGTAAGGTTACAACTGTTTGTTGAAGATCATGTATTAATTCCTCCCTACTGACTGGGGGACACTGTGCCATCGGAATAGGCAAATGATCTCGTACTGGACTAGAAGTAGAAGATTGTCCCTTAGCCTGACTAGATACAGGTGAATCGAGGGGTGACTGCTGTGTAGATGTCCCCGAATGCCCCGGGAGGATGAGTCCCATTCTATTCATTTTGGGCTCACTACAGTTCGGACTCAAATTGTCAAGGTTCTCAATCTGAACCAAAGAGTCCAAATCTGGCAAATCGTTTTGAGAAAACAGATTTTTTTTGAAAGAAGTGCCAAACATGGACTGCTTTGACAGATACAGAGTCGCTACCTAAATATTTTGTTTTTGGGAAATTTAGGAAACCATGACTCGTGCCTAAGGCCACGTGTCTGTTATCACCAAAGTTGCCTCGGCTCAGGAACTTGGGTATGATTGGGGAAGGTCACGTCGTGAGCACCCCCACTCGCCCGATCAAAGATTGGCCTCTACTAACCATGATATCTAGTTTTGAAAACATTATGCATTCTTATTCCGGTTATTAGCCTAGATTTACTATGTGATGCGCACAGCATACAAGTATAGACTGGATCGCCTGAATTGGAACAAAACATTTCATGTTTGTTTTTGAAAGATAGTTTGCTACTCGCAAGTAGGCTAAAATGCAGATTTTGCCACCCTCTGGTTGGCTTAGAAAAACATGGTTTTTCCACTATCTAGTGGGCTTAAAACAAACAATTAATGCATTGTTCCAATTCAAATAACCCAACCTCCACCCACAGGCACTTAGGCAGTTATATCACATAAGCTTATAGCCTCATGGTAAGCATGCTATCATGGCAGTCACTCACACACATGCAAGGATGCTAAAGCATAAATGCTTATTGAGTACTCCAAGCGAAAACAGAAGCTATGTTAGAAATCCATGCATGATCCTAACTATACAGAGATGCCTAATGCAACACATGCAAAAATGCAACTATAGCAGACCCGGCTACTCTAAAGATGGCATGTGAAATGCTACAGCTAACAAGTATTTAACTTGGAATTGAAGTACAATGCAGTGAGTTTTGATGCCCCGAGCCGGTGCATGCAAGACAGATGAATGAATGCAAACATGCTATCATACTATATGCTAATTGAAACGTGCCCCAATCTAACCATCATAAGCTGGTAAATAAAAGGGAGAAAGTTGTGGGGTTGGAAGACATACATCACACGTACGCACACTTATTACAATTGTGCCCTCGCTCGGAGGGTCGGAATAAATAATACAGTCCCAAATGAATAATACAGTCCGAATAAGTACAAAATCCTAATTAATTAACAAATTAATCTAGGAAAGCAATAAATGGCACGCAAATCCATGGATTGCCTCGGCTATGTTCCGGATGATGAATGATGCATGCTTGACTTGCCTTGCGCAAAAATCCAATGTGATGCCCCAATTAGCCTCCGTTTACAGTTAAACCCGGAATATTGCACGAAGCTCCAAAAGACTGCCGGTTTCTGATTTGCTGCAACAGAGAGCAAGAAAGCGGCATGGCAATGTATTTTCACATATGTATGCTTGACTACTCTTCAGAGAGTGTAGTCCTCGAACCTCGTGCCACCAATCACGCATCTTGATGCATGATGGCCGAGGAGTCGAATTACACGACTTAATATGAAATGAATGCACATATAATCATAACAAGACCGAGACTCCATCACGGATGATCCGGAGTGTTGGTGACCGGGAATTGAGATACGTTCCGTCACTCAGAGTACGAAACTTCCCTCGTTTCCCGTGCTTGGGCTAACTCCTATCCCAAACACAATGTAATATGCATGACATGCATGAATGCAATCCTAACATGCAACCTAGCATACGCAATGCTATGAGATGGCCTACACAATGCACGATGTAGCGAGACATACACAGTGCTCTAACATACAACCTAGCATACGCAATGCTATGAATTGAAATGGCATACACAATGCATAATGGACTCACACCAACATGAGTGGACCTCAGCCACACTCACATCAGTAGCCATAAGATGAAAATGAGACCATCGAAATGCGTGCACACATGCACGCAAACCGAGGACCGAACCTAAGGCATAGTATGCAACTCTAACAAGGCATGGCAAGGCATGAAATATGGCATACAAGCATGTAATTTCCAACTCTAAAACATGATGCTAAATGGCCCCGAAACATGGAAATATGGCACCCGATGCATGGGATGAGCCCTGAAACTCAAAACTAAGCACATGCATTGACTTATAGCTACATGCCAAAATATGCCCAAATATGCCCAGAAAAAATCAGTGAGCAAAACATGCCAAAATATGCCCAAATAAACATGGAAATGCAGCCAACACATGCACAAATGAGGGGCTCCTTTGGAAGGGCATACAAGGGGTTATTAAGCACATGCATCAAGGACACTTAGCAAGGAAAAATTAACTCTGGAAATCAAATATGATAGCTCTAAAACTCATCAAATTGGCCATGAAATCAGTCAACAAAGCATGCAAGATACGGCCTCTTTGGAAGGCCAAAAAGACCATCAAACAAAACAAGGTGAGAAGGGGTCACCCCCCCTCTGATTTTAGCCTTCAAGAATACACCTAAGCCACTGAAAAACCACTGGATTTCAGTGGCTAAGAGGTCAAACCATGGCCAATGCAAGTGCTCTAATGCATAGCCCTAATCATGAAAGAATGAAGCATGCATAGGGAACGATGACTCCAAACAGAGAATAGACCATAATCAAACATGAAGATGATGTCAAAATAAGACTTTTTTCAATTTAGGTGGAAGTCCAAAAAGGCTCACAAATAAGGCTAATATATCATGCAAAATAAGCCCTAGAAGGGAGATTGAACAAACAGGACAGCAAAAGGCATCAAACAGCAAAGAGCCTTTCAACAAAGTTAAAGAGGGGCTCAAAACAAGATACTTTACAGTTTATAGAAAATCTCAAATATGCTCACAAATAAGGCTAAAATATGATGCAAAAATAGGCCCAAAAGAGAGATAGAGAACAAGAGGCAATAGCTGGCCTCAAAAAGCAAAGAGCCCTTCAACAAAGTTGAAGAGGGGCTCAAAATAAGGCACTTTACAGTTTGGCTGGAAGCCCAGAAATGCTCAGAAGCAAGGCTAATATATCATGCAAGAATAGCCCTAAAAGAGAGATAAAAGGGAAAGGGGCAACAGATGGCCTCAAACAGAGAAAAGTCCCTGATCAAACATGAAGAGCAGCTCAGAGAAAGACTATTTTCAGTTCAGGCTGAAGCCCAACAATGTAAGCAAAAGGAGCTAAGATATAGAACAAAATAGTGCAAAAATGGAGGAAATTGGGACTCACCCTTGTAGCACAACTTTCCAGCAGCTTCTGGTCCAAGAAAAGGAGCTCCTAACCTCTGAAAATCAGCCTCAAGAAGTTGCAATGGAGTGTAGAGGTGATAGGCTATGAGTTGGTGTATAAATGGTGCAAGAACAAGGGTATTTTGAAGCTTGGAATGGAGGGAGAAGGAGGTGAGCCTTGGCTGATTTTTTCTAACCCCTAGAGATGGAGACGGGGTGCTGGTTACATAGAGGAGAGGAGTGAAACAAAAGGAGGGAAAAACAATTCAAATTTCTCTCCCAAAAGGGCAGATCCCCGGGCAGGGGTCTGGTGCAAAATAGCTGGCACAGCTGGCATGCACCAGGAGAGACAATTTTGGCCGGCCAGGTTCAAGAGGTTCAGGTGGCCGGCCAGCCACCTCCCTTGGCCGGCCGGCCAGGTGCAAATGGTCCAAGAAAAATTGGTGGCTGGCCACCCCAAAAAGGTGGCCTTCCATGTGTGTACAACACAGCTGTATGGTCAAAACCCAGAAAAATGTAACCCAGGAGAGAGAAAAAACGACTTTTTAGAGGGGTTCAAAAGGGTCAAGAACAATTGATGGCCGGCCTATCCATATTGGTGGCCTCCCAGGTGTGTACAACACAATGGTGTGGTGAAAAGTCAGAAAAAGTGGCCCGGGAATGGGAAAAGTCAGCTTTTCAGTGAAGAAAACGGGCGATGAAGAGCGATGAAGGAATAAAGCCGGTTTTTAGAATAATTGCTGGCCTCTCACCTTCCTACGACCTTTCTAACAATGAAAATAAGGTCTCCACCAAAAATAAACCCAAACCGATGCAAAACGAAGGTTCGGGGCCCAAAACGTGCAGCCCGGGGCCCTGAAAACTGACTATTAAACACCGCAGGTGGCATTTGACCACGAAGTTGGTCTTTCGAACCACAGTGCCCCTCAAATGGGAGGAAACAAGATCTATGCCAAAAACCGAACCGGCTCCAACAGCAGGAAAAATGGCCTACGACCGCAAAACGTAGCCTATGGCCACTAAGAGATGACCTACGAGACCTCTCCCTCCGTTTGGGAAGAGAAAACAAAAGAAACAGGGCCTGGTTTGCAAATCGAGGCAAGGCACAAAGGAGTCCGGAAGTCCGGAGGCAAGGCTCGTAGCCGTGACTCCGCAACCTCAGAACGAGCGCAATATGCAAAATCACCAAGCGCACAGTCAGTGACATCTGAGTCTTATGGTCGGTCAAAAATGGGGTGTCTACAGTTGCCCCTCTTTGACAGAACTCAAAAGTCATAAGTGACGGGAGTGAATGTCAAAGCGCAGAGACGACCCATTTTTGACATGGCCGAAGACTTAGACAAACATACTAGATAACAGAGAAATGTGCCCGCAGGCATGCCCATAGGGGGGGCAACATGCAAAGCAATATGTACAAAGCCGAATGTAACTCAATGATCATGCGAAGCAACAAGCTGTAATGAAGCAAATATTCACAATAGATGCAACAGTTTTAAGCAAGAATGCAAAGTAAAACTACATTTCAAGCAGTTGAAGAATGCGGAGAATCATTGAATTCTCGCCACGTCTCACACGGAGGGGATACAATACCTGCACGGCTTGTCTGGTCGCACCAGCCTCAAATGAACGGTACATACAATATCGTGCCTCGGCAATGTCCTATCTCATGCTGATGTGGGAATCTTTCACTTCTTCTTGGTTGAACTAGAGGTACTACTTTTCTCCCTGACTATGGTCGCAGCTTTCCCTATTCTCCAACAGGGTGACAGACTAGGTTGGATCAGTATCCAAAATTGAGGTGCATACACATGCTATCTCAATCTATGGGGCTGCCATACAGAGGATATACCTTTGGGTATTTAAACCAGACTTTAGTCTCGGAAATCCCGAACCTTTGCGTTCTAGGCAAGAGCCATTCAAACTCTAGTTTCCACCGTTTCAGTTGGTCTCCTAGGAACTCACCGAAAACAAAGGCAGGTGGCTATACCAGACCACCGGAAGTCGTTCGAGCATGACAAACACCAAAGGAATTGCACCTTTAGAGGATTTAAGGTCTCCTAGACCAAAAAGTGCACGAGAGGGTGCGAATAAATGAAAATGCGATGCGCAAAACAGCGCGAATGATGATGCAGGATTTAAGGTCTCCTTAGACCGGAGGATTTAAGGTCTCCTAGACTAGGTGAGTGCACAAGACAATGCGAGCTAAAGGTGAGGTGCGCAAGATAGCACGATAAAATGCATGCACAATGCAAGTAATGGTCACGGCGCAAGATAGCGCGATGTAATACACTAACAAGTGCAGGTGAGGTGCGCAAGATAGCGCGAATGATACAATGCACAAAATAGTGCGATACGCTAAACAGCGTGATTGATTTTAAATGCACAAGATAATGCGATGTGATATGCAAAGCACAAAATAGCACGATGAATGTAATGCACAAGACAGTGCGATGGAGGTGTGCAAAATAGCGCGAATGATAAACTGCACAAAACAGCACGATTGTGGTGCGCAAAATAGTGCGAATGATAAACTGCACAGAATAGTGCAATTGAAGTGCGCAAAATAGCGCGAATGATAAGAAATGCACAAAATAGTGCAATACGCTAAACAGCACGAGTGATTAGAAATGCACAAAACAGTGCGATACGTTAAACAGCGCGAGTGATTTGAAATGCACAAGACAGTGCGATACGCTAAACATCGCGAGTGATTTGAAATACACAAGACAGTGCGAGTGGGATACAACCACAAGATGCACAAGACAGTGCGAGCCAGATAAAATGCACAAGAAAGTGCGATAAAATGCATCTTCTATGCAAGTATGGGGGCATTTTCCATGCAAAAGATACGAGCATCTTCTATGCAAGTATGGAAGCACATTCTATGCAATATTGAAAGCAAGCATATTCTATGCATGAAACAAGCAGAGCATATTCTATGCGGAATCGAAAGCAAGCATATTCTATGCATGAATCATAACGATGCACGGCACGCATGCAACAACAGTGTATATGAAAGTTCACATTCTATGCAATAGAGGAGCATCAAATATGTACTCTGGTGCCGCTGATTTGCCTCTTAGAGGACTTCGCAACTCACTTAGCTCAAAAAGGGCACACCATGTTCATATTGGCGAGAGATAACATCTGCATGTGAAACCCTCGGTCTTGTTTGGATCGCCATTCGACTTGAAGCAGCTTACACTTAGGGTCGAGATACACTCATACTCCAGAGAAACAGCGAGGCCTCGAGAAGGTGCACCGAATGCGCCTCGATTTTGCTAAAGTTGAAACATGGTAAGATGCTCCAAATTTTCCCTCTTTTTGCTTTTGCGATCTGGAACCTAAATAGCTTCAGATAGGTCCTTGTTTTACTATTCTGACATGACCTGGGTTGAACCCTGCGGCTTTATGAAAGAACTGATCCTTTTTTGCACAAATGTGGAGAATGACACGGCACTCTGAGCACAAAACGATTTTTAAAATTGAAATGAGAAAAGGGTTCTCAACTGGGTATTGAGCCTACAACTGACCACAGCCAAAACGACTCAACAATGGAAAACAAAGGTAGAACGACCTAAACACAACTCAACAAAGGAAAAACAAGAGAAAATGACCTAAACACATTTGTTGACACTCAAACGACTTAAAACAAGAAACGAGACAAACAAAACGCACAAACACAACACTAAGCTGTGTTACAAAGGCGAGACCCATCGGCACAATGAGCCGTTTCCCGTATTGTTTCCCACCCTTTTCATTTGTGATTCTCACATCACTGCCCCCCAAGCCTGCTTTTTCGAAAAGCCCTTTTCACTTTTTTCTCTCAACAAGACACCTCTCTATTCTTCAATCTCTTGTTTTAAATCCCTCCCCTGGGTGTTTGATGGATAAACAGAAAGTTGTGGGCTCTTGCCCCTAGCATTCAGCTAGATTCTTCTTCGTCTACATGCAGCTAGTGAGTTTCTCCCACAGAGGGGCTGTGCCACAACTGGGTGTGTAGCAAATCTGCAGCTGACATCGGTTGACGATGCTCTGCTGGGAAGTTTAGACGTGATCAGATCTGTCTAGATGAGGGAGTGGAATATCTTAATCCATTCCAGTTCATGCTTCGCACTTGGCTTGATACCTCGTTGTTCGGAGGGTGAGAGAGCTTTCAGCCCTTTTGCTATTAACTTCAGTTGTGCCCTTTTTTGGCAGGTAGAGTGCCCTTCTTCGCAAGTATTGTGGCAATGGGGAATAGACAGAACACCTGACTCAACTGTGCCCCTAGTTCATCATTTCGACCATTTTTTTTGTTTTTGGCTTTCTACTAAGACAATTTTGACCAAAATGAGAGTTAGATTAACATGCTTGTTCAATTTTCTGATTTAAAATCATGCAAGTTAGGCTGTGAGCACTGAAAATTTTCCCTTTTTGGGGTCCAAGAAATGGTCCAATTTTGGAAAAATTAAATAATTTTTGAGAGAAAATTAGTCAACCTTATTAAAAATTCTCAAAAACTATTTTTGCAAACAGCCACTACTCAACAAGCACGAAACCCACTCTTGAGATGCACAACCTCAGATCTGAAGGAAAATTGCCCCTTGCTTGAAGGACACCGCATGGCAATGGAAAGTTGCCCCTTGTTTGGACGACACCGCAGCGCATTGAATGGCAACGGAAAGTTGCCCCTTGTTTGAATGGCACTACAGCGCATTGTAGTCAGTCTTCAGAGTGACGAACACAACCAAATTCTCGGATGCAGAGAAGTCAATGATGGTCAAAACCATTACATGGACATAGTCGAATTCGAAGTGTTTTATGGCTGGTCTTCAGAATGAAGTTGCCTACGTATCCCAAAGATGGGAATCAAGCCTCACGTAGTTCGGGGTTAAGGTACAATCGGGTATTTAACCTCTCCTTTTGTGTTTTAACTTTTGCCAAGGCCGCCCTTCCGGGTTTTCAACCTTGTGAGCTTTGTTTTTCTTTTTCTTTTCAATTCTTTTCATTTCTTTTCTTTTTCATCTTTTCTTTTCATTTTCTTCATTTTTTTTCTTTTTTTTTTCATTATTTGCATTTTTCTTTTCTTTTCTTTTTTCTTCTTTTTCTTGCTCTAACTTTTGCCTGGGTCGCCCTTCTGAGTTTTCGGCCCAGCGAGCCTCTCAAGGGTAAAAGTGTAGCTTTGTCCATATCAAATGGTTTTGAGATCCTGAACTCATCTGAATCTAGGAGAATGGCTGCTGTTCGCTGACGATGCAGGAGTCCATCCAATGGAGGGTGAATTTGCCCCTAGTGTTGCGGATAGGAACTCGGTTGTCCTTCAGCAATGTCTTCTTCTTTCCTCCCTTCTGGGGTTTAGCATTCTTGCCGATCTTCATTGATTTGTGGGGATGATCCATCTTCGGCTTTTCGAGCACAATCTGGCATCTTTGGCCCCTTGTCCGAGGGGTGCTTCTGATCTAGCTTTGCAAGCTTCTTTTGACGACGTCCGACTTTCTTGATCTGACTTCCCTGCCCCTAGTTTGAGGGCTGCTTCGAATCTGGCCACACAGGCCTCACATTGCGGTAGACCATTGAACACTCTGAATTAAGGTCCAAGGTTTGAAAGCAAGGGGTCGAGCCTCAAGACTGAGAGCGATCCTAGGCTGCACAATCTCAAGAGCGATTCCACACTGGTCTTCGCAGGACTGCGCAAAACATTTTTTTTGAAATCTTTTAAGAAAGCGACTAATCGCTCGCGCGGAAGACAATGTCGAAGCAATCTGGATCAAGCTAGGATCCTTCTTAGTACTCACGTTAACAAACATGATTTCATTCATTAAGGGCTAAGCATGCCTCTCTTTCTCTCAATTGATCAAATTTTTGCAAATCCCGAGGAATTCTTTCCTCTTCGTTTTCATCACAGTGTTCAAAAGGTTTTGAAAAACTTAGGTCAATGCAATGAGTTTGAGGCACAGAAAAGTAGGCGAAAAGCACTGCCATTTCATTCAACTTCGCACAACTGCACAAGGCGTTTAACACAAGAATGTGAAAATCACTGCTATTCATTCAAATCTGTTGGCATTACTGGCTCCAAGGCAAAAACAAACTCAAAAGAAAACGAAAAGACAAACACAAAACAAGCAAGTGATGTCCGAGGTAACAGCCCCGAAATCACCCGACTCCAACAAAATAGGACTGACTCGGTACAACAAGACAGACCCAACTGACTCAATAAGAAAAGACTGACTCTATACAAAACAACAAGACTGACTCAATGCCCAAGTTAAAAAGCACAAAAACTGGTGTTTGCTCATTGCCCAGAACAGTGCGTGCCATTTCCACGTCTGGAGTTTAATCGAGTGCCACCCGCAGCTGGTTCATCCCCCGATCAAATGGTCACATTATCCCCCAAGTTCACCGATCCAATGCCAATAGACTTTGCAGAGCTTGGCGCGGCAATGACCCCGTTGTCAAATAGATCCTGTACTTCATGGCGAAGACGGAAGCAGTTGTCGATAGTATGGCCAAGTTGCTGATGGAAGGCACAGTACTGGGCGGCATCATGCGTAGCCGGAAGAGGATTTGGGAGAGGCCGAGACTCAAGGGGTTTGAGATGGCCTTGGCCAACAAGGACTTGGAGAGCTTTGGACAAAGGCATATAGAGGGCATGGAAGACCCTCTGACCTTGGGGTTGGTACTTCAAGGTTTGTGGATTTTTGCTGGACGCACCAGTAAAGGGATTGGCAGGTACCAGTCTGGTTTGTTGATCTCTTCCGAGTGTAGGATTATAGCTGAAATGAATGTTTCTGATACAACAACCCTTCTCCCGGCTTGCCCCTTGATTCAAACTGCCCCCAACTTGAGTGGCGAAAATGTCGTCCACAGTTTTTGCAACAACAGCGAGCACTTGCTCTTTGTTCAGTCCCTCAGCTTTCAAAGCCTCAACAGCCAACAGAAAATGTTCATGGGGATCCATGTCCGCCCCTATCTTGTTCTTTCCACTCGCCTCCACTTTGCCAAGGGATTGGCATTCTTCAAATACAGCCCGTTCCAAGACTGGGGAGCCTTTTGACACGAACTCCCTGGTATGTGATGTGGTTGATGACGGAGCCAATGTCCTGGAGGCCAAATCTGTCACAGTTCTCTGAAGATCTTCGATCATTCTCTTCAGCTCAGAAGTAGTGGGTTCACGGGTTTGAGATGATTGAGGTTCAGGTGCACCCATCATGCATAAGTCCATGCTTTCTTGGATAAACACCTCAGGCTTGGGTAGATGGGCTGGGGTGATGTATATGCTGGAGTCATAGGTGGATGGCAGTATATGGATAAGATTGAGGTGGGCAGGAGATGTTTAGTCATTGGGGTCTGAAGGTGGAGCTATCGTCCGATTGTCGATGAGATTTTGGACCTCATGACGAAGGCGGTAGCAACGGTCAGTGCCATGACCGCACGGCTGATGGTACACACAGTACTTGGAGGGGTTATGTCTGGCTGGGAGTGGGCCAGGCAGAGGTTGAGGATCGAGGGGTTTGAGATACCCTCTTTCCATCAGGACTTTTAGTGCGCTAGTCAGGCTCATATAGAGAGGGGTGAAAGTTTTGCCCTGAGCTCGGGCTGGGCCGACGGTTTGTATGCTTGGTTTGGCAAAAGGGTTGGTTGTGGCAACTGTATTGATTTCTGTGGGTTTGGGAATAGCGCTACTACCAGCATTGGCACTCCCTAAAATCACCCTCCTTGTCGCTTCACTTGTTCTGGGAATGATCCCACTGTTGAACGCATTCTCGATCTGAGCCCCTAGTTCATGCAAACTTTTGAAAGTGAATGGCAGAGCGACTATCAACTTTTGCAACATATCATACTTGAGGTTTCGCACCATCATCTGCACTTGATCCCTCTCAGAAGGGCGACGTTCTATCATTTGTGCTGCCTTTGCTCTCCACCTCGAAACGAATTCCACAAAAGGCTCTGTTGGGTTCTGGCGAGTTGCTTCAAGCTCTTGAATGGTCATTTCAACTTGGGTATTATAGGAATACTGATCGACAAAGGCCTCAGCCAGTTCTTCCCAGTTTTGCTTCACTGTATCCTCCAACTTGGCATACCAAGTGGCTGCTACACCCGATAGGGTTCTTCCATACAGAGAGAGTTTCTGTGGCTTAGTCAGACCCATCGGCTTCAGGATATCCAAGAAAAGCCAGATATGTACCATAGGATCTCCAGACCCATCGAAACGGTCAATATGTGGCATTTTGAATATGTCTGGGAGTCGTACGGCAGCCTCGGTGTACCCATCCTCAATGTCGAGAATGGAGTTAAGGCCATGTGTCTTTTTGAATTGCTTCTCAAGGTTTGCAATTTTCACTGCGGTCAGATCGAGCTCATTAACATCAAGGGGATAAAGCCTCTCATTAGGCTGCATCGAGGATCTGGACCCTGCAAATTTCAGCTGGCAGAAGTGGATCAAAGTTCGGTTGGGGTCCCAAAGCTAGATATGAGGCAGATGCCCCAGGTGGGCGCTGCGTTTCAATACTGGTCTCAGCCTGCATGGTAGTTCCCTAATTTAGCGTTGCTATCACGGCCAGAAATTCTTTCGAACCTTGTGCCATCACGGTCTGCTGAGTCTGAACAAAGGTGATGTGACTGGCGACTGACGGATTAGATGAACCGGTGAGCCCTGATTGGCCTTTCTTTGCCTTGCCTCAGTGAAAGAACACCGGTTTCCCTTGAATCGAACTTCTGACCTAACAAAGTCTATCAGCACTAGTCCAATGTACCTGGGGATATCGAAGCCTTCTGAAGCTATAGTTCCAGGACTATCTATCAAAAGAGAAAACATGCAGCATCTCAGCCTAATTTCACCAAAATAGATATGAACATAATAGGATGACTATGCCTCCCATCAAATTCGCCCCCAAAATTCGCTCAGAACTGTTACCCTCGTAAATCAATCCCAAAATATCGAATTGGTGCCCGCAGGCCTGATGCCCAAACTTGTAAACTGATACATGCATTCCTGTAGAGACGCACTCTAAAAGCACATAACAGATAAGTGAGAGCCAAAACACCCCTATGTTGGGGTAGGGTTTCCCTGTTCTATTTTGTCAGGAGCTAAGGTTTCACTACGCACGCAGCGGTTTTAAACAACCTATCGGGTAAGCAACCTGTCCAAGCTTGGAATGGTCGCTACGGATTCCAAATATGCACTAGGTCGAATGGTCAAAAGGGTGCCCTGGTAAAGCGTGGTTTGTGTTCTACATCGGCAGAGTTCAGAATGTAAGCCTTATGGCATGCAGCCTCTGGCAAACCACTCAAGAATAGCAGATGGCAAACACTGTGTCCTAGGCGCACCGATGCACATGCAATGCAAAGAAACACATAAGTGTAATCAAAACAAGGTATCATGAGTTCGAGATAAGTTCTCTAAATCCCCAGTAGAGTCGCCGGAAATTGTATACGTCCCCGAACGCCCCGGGAGGATGAGTCCCGTTCTGTTCAATTTGGGCTCACTACAGTTCGGACTCAAATTGTCACGGTTCTCAATCTGAACCAAAGAGTCCAAATCCGGCAAATCGTTTTGAGAAAACCGATTTTTTTTGAAAGAAGTGCCAAACATGGATCCTTTGCGGATCTGAGTCGCCACCTAAATATTTTGTTTTGGGAAATTTAGAAACCCCGACTGCCTCTAAGGCCACGTGTCCGTCATCACCAAAGTTGCCTCGACTCGGGAACTTGGGTACGATTGGGGAAGGTCACTTCGTGAGCACCCCCGCTCACCCGATCAAAGATCGGCCTCTACTAACCATGATATCTAGTTTTGAAAAAATTATGCATTCTTATTCCGGTTATTAGCCTAGATTTACTATGTGATGCGCACAGCATACCAGTATAGACTGGATCGCCTGAATTGGAACAAAATATTCATGTTTGTTTTTGAAAGATAGTTTGCTACTCACAAGTAGGTTAAAATGCAGATTTTGCCACCCTCGGGTGGGCTTAGAAAAACATGGTTTTGCCACTATCTAGTGGGCTTAAAACAAACAATCAATGCATTGTTCCAATTCAAATAACCCAACCTCCACCCACAGGTACTCAGGCAGTTATATCACATAAGCATATAACTCATGGTAAGCATGCTATCATGGCAGTCACTCACACACATGCAAGGATGCTAAAGCATAAATACTTACCGAGTACTCCAAGCCAAAATAGAAGCTATGTTAGAAATCCATGCATGATCCTAACTATACAGAAATGCCTAATGCAACACATGCAAAAATGCAACTCTAGCAGGCTTGGCTATTCTAAAGATGGCATGTGGAATGCTACAGCTAACAAGTATTCAACTCGGAATTGAAATACAATGCAGTGAGTTATGATGCGCCGAGCCCGGTGCATGCAAGACAGATGAATGAATGCAAACATGCTATCATACTGTATGCTAATTGAAACATGCCCCAATCTAACCATCATAAGCTGGTAAATAAAAAGGAGAAAGACATGGGGTTGGAAGACATACATCACATGCACGCACACTTATTACAGTTGTGCCCTCGCTCGGAGGGTCTGAATAAATAATATAGTCCCAAATGAATAATACAGTCCGAATAAGTACAAAATCCTAATTAATTAACAAATTAATCTAGGGAAGTAATAAATGGCACGCAAATCCATGGACTGCCTCGGCTATGTTTCGAACGATGAATGATGCATGCTTGACTTGCCTTGCGGGGAAATCCGTTGCGATGCCCCAATTAGCCTCTGTTTACAATTAAACCCGGAATATTGCATGAAGTTCCGAAAGACTGCCGGTTTCTGATTTGCTGCAACAGAGAGCAAGAAAGGGGCATGGCAATGTATTTTCACATATGTAATCTTGACTACGCTTTAGGGAGTGTAGTCCTCGATCCTCGTGCCACCAATCACGCATCTCAATGCATGATGGCCGAGGAGTCGAATAGCACGACTTAATATGAAATGAATGCACATATAATCATAACAAGACCGAGACTCCATCATGGATGATCCGAAGTGTCGGTGACCGGGAATTGAGACACGTTCCGTCACTCGGAGTACGAAATGTCCCTCGTTTCCCATGCTCGGGCTAACTCCTATCCCAAACACAATGCAATTTGCATGGCATGCATGAATGCAATCCTAACATGCAACCTAGCATACGCAATGCTATGAGATGGCATACACAATGCACGATGTAGCGAGACATACACAATGCTCTAACATACAACCTAGCATACGCAATGCTATGGATTGAAATGGCATACACAATGCATAATGGACTCACAGCAACATGAGTGGACCTTAGCCACACTCACATTAGTAGCCATAAGATGAAAATGAGACCACCGAAATGCATGCACACATGTACGCAAACCGAGGATCGAACCTAAGGCATAGTATGCAACTCTAACAAGGCATGGCAAGGCATGAAATATGGCATACAAGCGTGTAATTTCCAGCACTAAAACATGATGCTAAATGGCCGCAAAACATGGAAATATGGCATCCGATGCATGGGATGAGCCCCGAAACTCAAAACTAGGCACATGTATTGACTTATAGCTATACAAAGTATGAATTATTTGACCATGAAGCATAGAGAAAAAGCCAAGGCAGTCCGAAAATATGAACATTTCTAGTTCAAAGCATGAGCAAAAGATGCTAGCAAGATGGCCTAACATAGCATGCAATTTTGACTAGCAAACATGGGTTACATGGCATGTACATGAAGCAGGTGAGAACTCATCAAACCAACAAAAATCAGTGAGCAAAACATGCCAAAATATGCTCAAATAAACATGGAAATGCGGCCAACACATGCACAAATGAGGGGCTCCTTTGGAAGGGCATACAAGGGGTTATTAAGCACATGCATCAAGGACACTTAGCATGGAAAAATTAACTCTAGATATCAAATATGATAGCTCTAAAACTCATCAAATTGGCCGTGAAATCAGTCAAAAAAGCATGCAAGATAGGGCCTCTTTGGAAGGCCAAAAAGACCATCAAACAAAACAAGGTGAGAGGGGTCACCCCCCTCTGATTTTGGCCTTCAAGAATACACCTAAGCCACTGAAAATCCACTGGATTTCAGTGGCTAAGAGGTCAAACCATGGCCAATGCAAGGGCTCTAATGCATAGCCCTAATCATGAAAGAATGAAGCATGCATAGGGAAAGATGACTCCAAACAGAGAATAGACCTTAATAAAACATGAAGATGATGTCATAATAAGACTTTTTTCAGTTTAGGTTGAAGTCCAGAAAGGCTCACAAATAAGGCTAATGTATCATGCAAAATAAGCCCTAGAAGAGAGATTGAACAAACAGGACATCAAAAGGCATCAAACAGCAAAGATCCCTTCAACAAAGTTGAAGACAGGCTCAAAACAAGATACTTTACAGTTTATGGAAAATCTCAAATATGCTCACAAGTAAGGCTAAAATATGATGCAAAAATAGCCCCAAAAGAGAGATAGAGAGCAAGAGGCAATAGCTGGCCTCAAAAAGCAAAGAGCCCTTCAACAAAGTTGAAGAGGGGCTCAAAATAAGGCACTTTACAGTTTGTCTCAAAGCCCAAAAATGCCGAGAAGTAAGGCTAATATATCATGCAAGAATAGCCCTAAAAGAGGGATAAAAGGGAAAGGGGTAGCAGATGCCCTCAAACAGAGAAAATTCTTGATCAAACATGAAGAGGAGCTCAAAAGAAGACTATTTTCAGTTCAGGCCGAAGCCCAAAAATGTAAGAAAAAGGAGCTAAGATATAGAACAAAATAGTGTAAAAAAAGGAGGAAATTGGGACTCACCCTTGTTGCACAACTTTCCAGCAGCTTCTGGTCCAAGAAGAGGAGCTCCTAACCTCTAAAAATCAGCATCAAGATGTTGGAATGGAGTGTGGAGGTGATAGGCTATGAGTTGGTGTATAAATGGTGCAAGAACAAGGGTATTTTGAAGCTTGGAAGAGAGGGATATGGAGGGAGAAGGAGGTGAGCCTTGGCTGATTTTTTCTGACCCCTAGAGATGGAGACGGGGTGCTGGTTGTATAGAGGAGAGGAGTGAAACAAAAGGAGGGAAAAACAATGCAAATTTCTCCCCCAAAAGGGCAGATCCCCGGGCAGAGGTCTGGTGCAAAATAGCTGGCACAGCTGGCATGCACCAGGAGAGACAATTTTGGCCGGCCATGTTCAAGAGGTTTAGGTGGCCGGCCAGCTAGGTGCAAAAGGTCCAAGAAAAATTAGTGGCTGGCCATCCAAAAAAGGTGGCCTCCCATGTGTGTACGACACAGCTGTATGGTCAAAACCCAGAAAATGTAACCCAGGAGAGAGAAAAACCAACTTTTTAGAGGGGTTCAAAAGGGTCAAGAACAATTGATGGCCGGCCTATCCATATTGGTGGCCTCCCAGGTGTGTACAACACAATGGTGTGGTGGAAAGTCAGAAAAAGTGGCCTGGGAATGGGAAAAGTCAGCTTTTTAGTGAAGAAAACGGGCGATGAAGAGCGATGAAGGAATAAAGCTGGTTGTCAGAACAATTGCTGGCCTCCCACCTTCCTATGACCTTTCTAGCAATGAAAATAAGGTGTCCACCAAAAATGAACCCAAACCGATGCAAAACGAAGGTTCGACGGCCAAAACGCGCAGCCTGGGTCCCTGAAAACTGACTGTTAAGCACCGGAGGTGGCATTTGACCACGAAGTTGGTCTTTCGAGCCACAGTGTCCCTCAATAGGGAGGAAACAAGAGATGTATGCCAAAAACCGGAACAAATGGAGGTAATTAAGTGGTCCCGAACCGAGGCACACGGCCGACAGCTTCGAAAACCGAAAACCGGGCTCCAAACGGAAAAAATGGCCTACGACCGCGAAACGTAGTCTATGGCCACTGAGAGATGATCTACGAGACCTCTCCCTCCTTTCGAGAAGAGAAAACAAAGAAAACGGGGCCTGGTTTGCAAACCGAGGCAAGGCACAAAAGAGTCCGGAAGTCCAGAGGCAAGGCTCGCAGCCGTGACTTCGTAACCTCAGAACGAGCACAATATGCAAAATCACCAAGCGCTCAATCAGTGACGTCTGAGTCTTATGGTCGGTCAAAAATGGGGTGTCTACATGCTGTAAAAACTAGACCGGTGAACTTTGCCTGACTCTCCTCCGTCTCGTAACTGGTGGGAGTGAAGTAAACATGGGCTGTCCTCTAACAAGATCCTTAGCTTTGCAGAGCCTTCTGACTCGGTTCCAGGGCACTTGGGGGTTATCCGAACTTTCTGAAGAAATGGTATTAAACTGCCTACCAAAAAACAAAAATAAAGCAAAGAGAAAGCAGTAATCAGAAATTGCACAGCACCTCAACTAATAATATAACCAACACATACATGATCAAAGTTGTAGGACTACACCCAACACTGAATTTTGCCACCAAAATGGATCCCAAACTTGCAACTGATACGCACATTCCTGTACAGTTTCACTGTAAAGAACATACCAGTTAAGTGAGAACCAAAACACCCCTATGAGGGGGGTAAGGTTACCCTGTTCTAGTTTTGTCAAGAACTAGGGTTCACTTTCACATAATCCTGTATTTGGGTGAGCATCCTATCCTAGTTTGGAATGGTTTCTATGGCTTTTCGATATGCAACTAGGCCAAATGGTCAGAAGGGTACCTCAACAAGACTACCTAATATACTTCCCACACCTAACACCGAGAAGCGAAAGGGGGATCAAACAGTATAGTAGTAGTTCAGATCCAAGGGTTGTGTTCCCATCATGGCTGAGCCCTTGACCGGTCAGCCTTTTCGCAAGCTTTTGGGTAAGCCTCCGGCAAACCATCCAGGAATGGCAGTTGGCAAATACAGTGACATAGGCGCATCAATGCAAATGCGAATGCAAAGAAATATATAAGTGTAAATAAAATTTCATATCATGAAGTTAAAGTCAAGTTCTCTAATTTTCCCCAGCAGAGTCGTCAGAAACTGTAGCTCAACTTTTTGTGCCCCATTTCGGAAGATGAACAAGCCCTACAGTATCAGACTCCTGCAATTCTGAATTTGATCTCACAAGTGCAATGTGAAATAGATAAACACCAAAGAGTCAAAATCTGGCAAATCTTTTGGAAAATTGATTTTGAATCAAAATGCCAAAAATGGACTGCTTTGTCAGATACAGAGTCGCCACCTAAATATTTTTGGAAAATTTAGGAAACTCATGACTCGTGCCAAAGGCCATGTGTCCGATCAAAGATCGGCCTCCACTAATCATGATATGAATCTTATTTACATTATATGCTCTTGTTCCGATTACTAGGCTAGCATTACTATGTGATGCGCACACACACAAGTATAGACTAATTCGCAAAAATTGGAATACTTGATTCATGTTTGTTTTGAAAAATTGTTTCGAATATGTACCACTTGAAAAAGTGATCGCATATAAATATTACTCAAATTATTCCAATTCAAGCGACCAGCCTTCATCCACAGGCATTCAAGCAATTATAGCATTTAATCAATTAGCCTCATAGCAAGCATGCTAGACATGGCAACATCAACATGCGATATGCTAAAGCGAGTAAAGGCTTACCTGGTACTCTAAGCCAAAAGAGAAACTAGTTAGAAAGAAATGCATAATTCTTAACTATGCAATATGCCATTTACTAGGCTCGGTTACTAATATGGCATATGAATCAATTTGATAGCATGCGGTCTAAGCACGTATTCAAAGAAGTATTTAAATGACAATGCAACTTAGAATGATGAACCGAGTCTCGGTGCATGCAATACAAGTGGATGCAAGCATGGATTATGCTAAACAAAACATGATGCTCTAATCTAACCATCACAAGCAATTAAATAAAAGGGAGAAAGACGTGGGGTTGGAAGACATACACATTATTACAACATTGCACCCTCACGCAGAAGGATCCGAACGAATAAACTAACTAACTAATTACCTAGCTATTACAACAACCAATGAATAAGTTTAGCTAAGCTACTTAACTAATTATTACAAACCGAATTAATTAACTAATCTAGCTAATTAAAATAATTATAACACCGGATGAATTAGCTATTCTAACTAATTAATTACAAAGCCACTATTTTAATCACAACACTAATATATTTATGACATGGATCCCGAGGATCGATGGAGGGCTCATTCATGAATGCAGTTTTCACCCAAAAAAGCCACTATTTCTCCTGCTGAATGTCTTTGCTGCACAGTAGAACATTTGCATTGATTTGCACCTCCAGACCAACTTTGCTCTGCTTGAAAAGTACACTGCTGGATTTTGCACTGGTGGTCGGTAGAGGGCCTGCCGTCCACTAATGACTGAACTGTCCTATTACAACAGAGAGCAAATAAAGCAGAGACAGGGTATTCTCAAGGGTTTGTTTGCACAATTTACCCCTCCTTATCATTTGAACAGCTCAATGGAGTAGTAAGTTTGATTCACAAACTACCAATGGATGCAATTTCATCGCATGATGGCTTATAAATCAAGTGTGCAAGTTCAATAAATGCAACAAAACAAGACTCTCAAAACCACCTCCCTATCATGAAATGACTAATGAAATGACTAATGAGTATGAAATGACTCAAGACTCAAGGGTTCAATTAACGTCCAATTGAATCCAAAACAAATTATTATCTTGCTCTTTTTAATCACTAATTTTATTACTTCATTTTAGGTTACCATCCATTCTTTAATAAATTAAATCCAAAGGTGAATTTAAGTCCTCTAATGGAAAGAGGGCTCAGACCAAGTGTTGCTTTGGGCATGAAAGAGACATCATACCATTGGTAATGAACCCCCAAGGGGATTAAACCATTAAGCATGACACGTCAATCTCATGTTTAAACAAACAAATAGTTTGAAACCACTTTCAAACAAAATGAAAAGCCACGAAAGGAGGGAGGTTACAGAGGTGATTCAGAGTGATTGCAAGTATTGAAAGCCATAAATAAATGCATTCAACTCAAATAAGATAGTGTCTAATGCCTAAAACACCAAGCTTATGAGGACAATTACACTACAAGCATGCAATATAAGGCTCAAATGCAACTAACACTTAAAAATAGTGCTAAAAAAGTCCTAAATAAGTCCTAAAACATGCTGGAATTAAGACAAAAATGGCTAGAATAATAAGCTAAAACATGGAACATGCTAGGCTAGTAAGCAAGACACAAGGAAGGGAGGCTAACCCCTCCAATTTTGGACTTCAAACCATGATTTTTTCCATTGAAATAACTCTGAAAATTAGTGTTTAAAAGCCCAAAAAAATGATAGTGTAAGGGTGGAAAACACAAGGGTAAATGCCTTGAGAGCAAGGTGTAAAGAAGGGTGAACCACAACTCAACCTTTATTGGCCTTCAAACCCAAATTCATCCCAAAAATATAGAGTTTTTTTAGCCCAAAAATAGTTGGAAAATAGTAGGAAAAAGAGTAAACGCAACAAGTAAAGAGGCAAAGCTTTATACCTCTTGAAGAGGAGAACCAATTCTAGGTAATAAAACAAGGCAAACACACCCTCAAGAGCTTAAACAAGGCTCAAAGATATACCTCAACTCAAATATGAAGAGGTTTGGTTAAGAGTGTATAGGCAAAGGTAAAGAAATTTGTGTGAGAGAGAGAGAGAGAGAGTTGTAGAGAGAGAAAATATTTTGCTCCAAAATTTTTCTAACCCCAAAGCAAGGGGGGGTCCTCTATATATAGAGAAACATGAATCTCTCTCAAAAACATCCAACCATACAGATGGGAGCAGATGCAAGCATCTGTGCAAACTACTGGCACAGTTGTCACAAAATATTTGCAAAACACATTGGTGGCCGACAACCAAGAGGAATGGCTGGTAGCCAATAGGAGTGGCCGGCAGGCCACTAGAGGTTGCAGGCTTGAAAATCCAAGGTTTTGGTCCAAAACAAGGCAACAGGGGTGTAGGATTTGAAAGGCTCAAAGCTGTGGCATTCTGCTGAGGACTTCGACCACTTGACAAGCATATGCACTCATCATTGGGTGTGTAAGCGATGACATCTAGTTCGTAAGGGCGGTCAAAAATAGGGTGTCTACACACTCTCACATTTTCTTTTTAATGTCGTAGTTGAAGGGCTTAACATTCTAATATCAAGAGCGAAGGAGTTTGGAATTATAAAAGGAGTGGAAATGGGGTCCAGAGAAGTTAATGGCTCGTATCTTTAGTGCGCAGCTGATATGATTATCTTCCGTGCGGCAGAATGGTCTGTGGTGTTAGTTATTAAAAGAATCTTGAGATGTTTTGAAGTGGTCTTTGGGTTAAAAATAAATTTTCATGAAAGTGTTATGTGTGGAGTTGGTGTGAATGAGGTGAGGGTGTAGGAGATTGCCTCTAATCTTAGGGTTGGTTTGGGATGTCCTAAAAAATTGCACTTTTTGACTTATCGGTGGGTTTGGGTTGGGTTTGATGTGATGTGTTAGAGAGGTGATGTGATTTAAATAAGATGATGTGACTTAAATAAGATAGTACTTTTTGACTTTTTGACTTATTTAGTACATGCCAAACTAGCCCTTAATTGTCTCAATCATAAACTCCCACTGAAATATTTGGGGCTACCATTGGGGACTGATCCCAGAAAAAAGCAGACCTAGAAACCAATTATTGATAATTTTGAAAAGAAGTTATCAGGTTGGAAAAGAAGGTTATTATCATTTGCAGATAGAGTGGTTCTTATAAATTCTATTGTCTCTTCCTTGCCTATTTATTATATGTCATTATTCAAGATGTCGAAGTTTGTAGCTAAGGATCTTGATAAGATACAAGCTGCCTTTTTGTGGGGGGACACAGAAACTAGAAGAAAGGTACACTTGGTTAAAATCTGGAGGGATATTGTAGGCATTGCACATATTAACTTAGATCTATTTAACTTCTTTATGGAGAATATTGAAATTACAATTGGCAATGGCAGAAGATTATTGTTTTGGGTTGATACTTGGATGGGGGATAATAGTCTAAGCACACTGTTTCCTAGACTTTTCCAATTAAGCATAGAGAATGAGATTTCATTGAGTGCAATTTTATCAAGAGGAGATTTGTCTAATGAGTGGGGTTTCAATTTTAGAAGAGCTCTTCATGCTTGGGAAGAGACTGAAGTCTCAAGGCTTACTGTTCTGCTGGATACTAGGCCAAGTCTATAGCTGGAGCAGGAGAATTCCATGAGATGGAAAGCTAACCAAATTGGTGTTTGCAAGATGAGCAATGCGTATAGATGGTGTGGATAGTTGAAGGGCCCAGCATAATTTCCCTCCACCCAAAACTAAGTTCATAACCTGGTTAGGATGGAAAGGCAGGCTAAAGACAACTGAATTCCTGAGTAAAATTGGAGTGCTAAAGGAAAATGTTGATGTACTTTGTGTCTTCTATAAAGAGGAGGTGGAATCTCTAAATCATCTCTTTCTATCCGTTTGTATGGAAAATCTAGTCTTGCATTATTCATTGGTGGGGAATGCCATGGATAGTACTAGGGTTTATTGAAGGCTTATTACAGTGGCGATTGAGCTGGAAAAAAATAAAATAAAATAAAATAAAATAAAAAAATTAAGGTCAGGTTTGGAGAACTATTATAACAATTCCAGTTCAGACCCAACCCATTAATTATTTTTGATCTGGGATTCCTTATCTTATTTGATTGTTCATATCCTTATCCATCTTATTCCTTGTTGAGTTTTGGTTATTGAAGTGTACTGCATTGAACAAGATGGGAGTTAGTTTTTCAAAACTGTTGCTGCCAAGTTTTGGCTTGTTCACTCGAGCGAACTTTATTACGCTCGAGCGAACTTTGAAAACTTCCAATACTTTTGCAGATCTAAAAAACTATTAGAAGTATGCCATTCCTCGTTCTAGTGGTGTTTCTTGCGCTCGAGCGATTCTTCTTGTGCTCGAGCGGCCTTTGGGAACTCTCAGTACTTTTGCAAGCCTGCAAAAGTACTGGGAGGGTGGTGTTCTTCGCTCGATCGGTCATTTTGTTTGCTCAAGCAGTATCACTTTTGTGTCTGGTTGCTCGAGCGACCATTTCTACGCTCGAGCGGTCTGCGCGTATATCAGTTCATAACAGCCACATTTTGAGTCACTTTTTCATATATCTCTCTCTAAGACATTTCAAAACCCTAAATCTGGACTCTTTCTCTCTCTCTAGAACTCATATTTTACCTTCAAATAAACTATCATCCATTAATCTCTACACTCTAGTCCCTTTGAGAAAAAGGTAGAACTCACCTAGAGCTTCATTCTAATTGGAGCAAAGTTGATTTTTGTCTTCCTCAAAGTTTATTCTCTCTCTCCCTCGTCTTCAAGCTTTCAGGTAGAGATTTCTCTATGCCTTAGTATGATTTTTAACTTCATTATTTGTCTTTTTAAAAGAAATCTTGATATTGGGGATTTTGATAAAAATCTAGCGTTTTGGTGCTGAAATCAAAAAAGGGTTTTCAAATAGATCGTTGAAAATGATTGTGGGTTGGTAAATGTTGTTGAGTGGTGATAAAATGGTGGATTTTTATCCCTAGAATTGGTTTATAAAGAAAAGGAAATTTTGCCCTAAAATGTGAAAATTTGATTTTGTAAAGAGGAAATGGAAATGATGTTAGGATTTATGAAATTGGAAGAATGATAATGATGGTGGTGGAGTTAGATATGTATTATCGCTTCCATCTTGAGAATTGGAAATTATTTATCTGTTGAGAGATATCTATTTGGGCTATCGGTGGAAGATAACTATGATTGTTATAAAAGTTGCATGAGAATTAGGTGAATTGAAACTAATTTCTCATCCATTTATATTGAGCATTGTTACATATTTAACACATTGAAAATGTATACTATTTTGAGAAAAAATGGGTGAATACCTTGGTGAATCTGGGTCAGAGTGTAGTTGTGGTATTATATTAGCCTCTGTGTCCTTGGTGAAAGTCCATAAACCCCCGCGGATAGGTGCCGAGCCTTCTGGTTAATACCGATAAAAATGGCAATTGGTAGTGCTTGTAGCCTACTTGCGGACACGTTCTAGAGATTCCCAGTGTTGTATCCATTGCTCTGTTTTCTATTGAAAAGGAAATGATTGCTTGAATTGTGATATAAACTTCGCATTGCATGGGTTTTTGGAAAGAGATATAAAATGTTTTGGCATGAGCATTGTATGCATTCACCTTATAACTCTGTTAAGATTCATACACTGTGTTAGAGTATTCTTACTGGGCTTTGGCTCACCTTATGTGGAAAACCATTTTCAAGTGCTAATGACATACCTCTGCCAAGTCCGTAGCTTGGGAGGACTTGGAGCTGAGAGCTTCTTGTTTTGTTTTGTTTTATTTATTTTGTACAAGCCTAGGGCTTTATTTGTATTGAATTTCAAACTCACTTTTGTTGTAACCAAGTATCAACATGGAAAGTTGTACCCATTCAGGCATTTATTTATCTGTTTAACTCTTATTTCATATCCTTTTTTTTTATGCACATGCTATAGATTCAGGGTTAGGGCTTATGAATGCATAGTTGTATGTGCCATCTTTTGTACAACTGGATCATATGGATGTAAAGATATCATATTCTGAAATGTACTATTAATTGGTAAATATTGATAGATAGTTTTATTGTTATATTTTGGGCGCATTACAACTATTCTTATTGTAGTGATTTGGTCAGTTTGGAAATGTAGAAATGAGGGCATTTTCTCAAGTCTATAACCAAACTTGGGGGATTTATGTGATGTGATTAAATTGATAATTGCTTTCTGGTTGATTTCATTTGGTACAGGTTGTTCTTTTCCATCAATGATATTGTTTATAACATCTAGCAAGTGAGGAAATTTTTGTAGGAATAAAAGTGATGAACTGCAAAGCTCTTGGGTTTCTTTGGGTCTACTGCCTATTATTTTTATTTTTTTTCTTTCTTTATGTGTCTGGTAGTGGTGGTTTCTTACCAACCTTTGTTGGTGTGTTAGCACATGATTGGGCAGGCATATCGGTGTCAACCTAGTTGGGATCGTTTTGTATTTTGCTATGATGCCTTTTTGGCACCCATATGCTTTGTTTGTATGGATATGATGTACTCATATATTTATCAATATAGCGCCTTTCTTTTGCTAATTAAAAAATAATAATTACCAAAAATAAATAAATATATGTAGCGAATAATAAATGTGGGCAAGAATTATCACCCTAAACAAACATTGTTAGGAATTCGTCTGTTGCTAATCAGAATTGGTGAGATACAAAATAGTAAACAAGAAAGATAAACAAATCAAAGAAATCGCACACACATAAGAACATAAATATTTATGTGATTCACCCCAGAATATGACTACGTCCACGGCTACTGTAGTTTTTATTATGATTAGAAAATAGTACATTTCTCTTAAGTATAACAAAATTAACTATTTATGGTTTCGAGTTTACGATGTGCATCAAATGCATGTTGTAGTTAGTGTATTCTATGACAAAATTTTTTTTTTTTTTTTTTTTGGCAAGCCGTTATTGTCTTGTCAATAACGACATACATACCATTGATTTAAATATTTACGACAAACAAAAATATGATGTAGAAATAGTACACTTTTAGGACTTGCAAAAGTTTGTTATGGAATGTTTGTACTTAAGACGACATTCATTTCATGTTATAATATATCATAACTTTGCACAACATGCATTAACATGTCATGAAAAGTTGTACTAAAAAAAATTAAAATTTAGCACAAAATAAAGTTAAACGCGAAATAAAATAACATTTAACTTCAAATAATAAAAGGGCTCAAATCCAAAAAAATAAAATAAAATAAGAAAGTGCTATTGTATTGAAGCTAAAATTGCTTTCTATCTCTCAATGCTCTAAACAATTTGTTTAAACTATTTTTTTATTAATCTGTATCTAAATATTTTTTTTTTCATTTTACGTGTAGTTTGGAGAATTTAAAAGCAAAAAAGGAAAAAAAAAATTGAGAAAATTTGAAAAAAAATTCATTAAAAGTTAATAAATCAAATTATTAATGTCTTTTAATAAAATAAAATTAAAAAAAAAAAAACACAACAGGTTCTTTTTTGAAACGACAAAAAATAATGAAGAAAAAGTAAATGAATATATAGGAAAAAAAAATCATAAATATCATATTTTTTAAGTGTATTAGAATTAGATGTATTTAAAAAAATATTTTAAAAAATTAACGTAAAATATTTAAAAATTAATTAAAAACAAATATATATATATATATATATATTTAAAACTTGGGTTTTGACTAAACTAGCCAACAAAGACAAAATAAGTTTCAATAGTCAATAAGATAAAATGTTACATCCCAAACCATAATCATTTCACTTTTTCTCTCACAACCATGAAATCAACTATAGAACCAAAAAGGGGGAAAAAAAAAAATTATCTTCTCGAGCACAACTTTTTTAGTCAAACTAAAGGACGGAGGTTGGTGCTGCTAGAAAAGACAAAGTTGATAAGAGATGGGTACAAGTTCGTTATAGATGGTGAAACCTATCGGACTGATCAAAATCAACAATCCAAGTCTTAGGATTACCCTCACCAACACCAATAAATATCTTGTTAGGTGTGGTTACGGAATCTGACCAATTATTATCACTTATGATGAAAAAAGAATGTGATGCACCGCAGCTTCTTCTTTGGCGTCTTGTCCTAATTGAACATTCCCAATTAATTTTATACCCTTAACCATGATTTTGTCTGATTGACGGTCACATCTTTTATTTCCCAACTCAATCCCATTCAACAATCTCACCACACCTCTGTTGTCAAATGTAACGCCCCTTAATTGTTCATCATACAGTTGTAACTTTCTTACTTCCCTCTTGTTCTTTTTAATGTATCCGAGAATATTCTGCAACTGCCGTTTGTGAACATACGCCGCCTTAATAGGTACACGATCACGGTAACTATGCTTATATCCACTGACTGTTGGTGTTCTTGACCTCCGGCACGCAAGAGGAGTCCGATACTAGTTGCTTCCTATTCCTTCCATTTCTTAAAAAACACTCCAACTCTTTTATCTTAACACTTCTACAGGATATGTTACCTCTGTTAACCCTTCTATTCAGGCACCTTAGTTTTGATAATTTTCCATCTATTCCTCGTAGCCACAAACAAACTTCGTCGGAGCTGACAACCGCCTCTCTTCCCCTAGTTTTATTTGCTACGTCAAAAAGCGCTCTACACATTTGAGTGAGCTGCCCGTAATTTTCAGGATATTCTTCTATGGAGTAACACATTGTATACCAAAACAATTAACAAAAAAGAAAGACAAAAAATAAGGGACGAAACAAGGTATTAGAAAACAAAGTCACCACAAAAACAATCCAACGACAAAAGCATATTCCTCTACACCATCACATGTTTTCTAGTACCAAATAAATAGCAAAATTGCCCCGTGAGTAAGTACAATGATTCCCCATTCAAAATAATTCAGAAACACAATCATTTTCTCGCCTTTGCTTTTTCTCAGGCACTATGTTTTTATCTTTACTTTACAACCACACAAACCATTATACACATTACATGTGTAAACCACTACCCTGTAAGGAATCTAAAGTACTTACACTACTCACACTTGGTCCTAGGTGTCACTTCCTTTACACTACAACCATACACATGTCCAATATCCATGAATGGATGGCCTAGATTTGTCCCGGGGGGGAGCGGGGGAGGAGGGGGGCGCTAGTAATATTAATACAGCGCCTCCGTGTAGTTGGTTTTTCGTGCTCCTCAGAGAGGTTTAGTCTTCTCGGCTATGATAGCCCTACAGTTCGAAGTGCCATGATTCTGAATCTGGTTTCACAAGTGCAATGTGAAACAGAAAACTGAATGAGAGTCCAAATCCAACAAATCCTAGAAAATCCATTAATCATCAGAGATGCCAAAAAGGGACTGCATTGCCAGATTTCAAAGTCGCCACCCAAATATTTTTGAGAAATTTAGGAAACCAGTGACTCGTGCCAAAGGCCACTTGTCTGTTATAACCAAAGTGTGTTGGCTTGGGAATTTAGGTATGAGAGAGGAAGGTCATGAATTGAGCACCTCACTCACATGATCAAAGATCGGCCTCTACTAATCATGATTTGAATTTTATGTACATAATATGCTCATGTTCTGATCATTAATATACTAACTTACTATGTGAGGCACACAAGTATAGACAGTTTCGCTTGCTTTGGAAATGGCTTGGTTTTATATGATTTGTTTGAAATAGTTTTGAGTGCACACAACTCAAAAGGAAAGAAATGAGCTCGTACATATATCTGACCAAAATCATCCCCAACGCAAGTAAAATAACCTTCATCCACAGGCATTCAAATAGTTTATTTTGGGTAATCACATAGCCTCATGGTAAGATGTTAAGCATGGCAACAATCACACACATAAATATGCTAAAACCAAAAAATACTCACCTTGTATTCCGATGTAAGCCAAAGAAAAAGAAACCAATTAGAAAAATGCATGGTCCTAACAATGCACATGACTAATGCAACACAAAAAAAAATTTAACTATTGGATTCGGCTTCTTAACATGATATACGAATCGATTCAAAGCATGCGGTAGCGCACGTATTCAAGTAAGTAAAAACGACAATGATAGTATGATGAGCCAAATCCTAATGCATGCGAAGATAAATGCAAATCATGGCAATGATAGAGAAAACATGATGCTATACAACTATAGTATGCAAGTAAATAAAAGGGAGAAAGAAATGGAGGTTGGGAGACATACATCAAGTGTTACATATTTGCTCTCTTTTCAAGAGAGTCCGAATATCCTAATTAGCTAACTATTACAAACCTGAATGAAAGCTATTAATTATTACAATACAAGCAAATGAACTAATTAATTACATGAACTAATTAATTACATGAACTACTCAATTACAAACACAAATGAATTAGCTAACTAAATTAATACAAAATATAAATTGAAGTAGGTAAATTAAAAGGATCAAAGGAGAGGTAGTGAATCATTCAAACACAGGTGAGAATGTCCTCCGGAAACCTCTATTGCTCACTGCCAGAAGCTGCTCTGTTCACAGTCTAAAAATGACTCTGTTTTGGGCCTCAGGATCAACTCTGTTTCAATGAAAAAGCACCACAACCATACAAAAAAAAGGGGTCAGCTGGCCTTAAGAAATGGTCGGCCGTACAGAGATTTGGTCGACCGGCCATTGATTCTGGAGGAGGATCTGTTGCAATCAAAACTGGAACAGAGTAAAACAAGGAGTTTCCAAAAGATGTTGATCTTTCCTTCTCTCTCATTTCACGAAAAATTCTCAAAGAAAGAGTAGGTTTGCTTCACAAATCATACATAAGAGGTTCCATCATTAAGAAAACCAAAGAGACTCTTCTTCCTACTCATGGAAGATAAATTAAAACCTCTATTTCCATGATTCAAATGAACTAGAAGAGAGTCTCTAATGGTCTTGATGAAAGAGCTCTCATGTAGCTTTGACACAAAAGCAAAACTAGTAAAAGCAAGAAATGAATGCTATGGAGAGATGATTGCAAGCTCATCTTCCTACTCATAGAACATGGATAAAACATCAATTTCCATGCTACAAAGAAGGAACTAGAAGAGAGCTTTGCAATATCTTCTAAGAAGAGAGATATGAGATAAGAATCAAACTATCTATATAAGATTTAAACACATATATACAATTTATATTTAATCAAAATCTACCTAAAACAATGCTAAAAATGAAAGAAAATAAGCAAAAACATGAAGAGCAACAAGAGAGGAATACTAGAGAACAAGACTATGGAAGGGTGGCTAACCCTTCCACCTTTAACAAGATTCAAATCACATTTTAAAGCCCAAAATATTCTAAAAAACAGTATTGAAATGAAGAACAAGAAGCTTAAAAGAAAAGGAAATGGAAAGAGTTGAAGAATCAACCTCTAAAGAAGAAGAAGAGTTTCTTGGTTCACAAACTCCAATCCAAACACTCTCAAGTATCTGAAATCAATCTCAAAGTTCTAGCAAAAGCTTCAAAATCAAGCTCCAATGGTGTATCTATATTATATCTATATTAAGATGGTAGAGAAGAAGGTGAAATGACTTGCTCACAAAGTTTCTCCACTTTTTTGTCTCTTGAACACTGAGAGCAGGTCCTATATTTATAGATTTTTTGGCGTCTCATGTCGGAAATATCTGAAAAAGAACAGCCGTCTTGGAGCTCGTGCATGGGAGCAGCTACAACTGTCAAAATATCTGCTATTGGTAAATATGGCCGGCTGGTCGACCATGTGAGGGTACGGCTAGCCAAACAAAACTGGCTTGCCGGCCATATCATGGCCTGCAGTTCTTTGGGTGGTTAGCCTAAAAGAAAAGTGGTTTTGGTCAAGAAGGGGTGTACGGTTTAGGTTTTGAAGCTCAATAGTGAATTGTTTTTGTCAAAAATTTAAAGAATTTGCATAGTGTAATGTTTCATCATCGAGTATTCGGATTGAAGTGCCTAAGTCTTAAAGGCAGTCAAAAATGAGGTGTCTACACTCCCCAAGTCACACCATTCACACCAAGCTTTTTATATAATAGGGAGGCCTTGTACGGCTAGTGTGAGTTTACTGTTCTCCATTGCAAAATGCCTCACCAAACCTCTTTCCATTTCTATGCTACAAATGTTTCCGTCACATAGCCACAATGCCCTTGCCCAAAAGAACCACTCCTAGATCTCTTACAATCACTTCTCCAACTAGCCTGCCAGCCATACTACATTCTACTCGCAAGAAAGTTCCACGAAGATGGAAACGCCCACCTCCATACAATGGTGCAATGCACAAAAAAACTACAAACCTCTAACCAGAGATTTTTCAATCTCATAGGAACCAACGGGAGGATCTACCATCCAAATATAGAAAAACTCCATTCTCCAACAGCAAGTTAATAGTATATACAAAAAGGAAGTTGATTTCATAGAATGGGGAGAATTTTTATCCAAGGAAAAAGTCCTTCAAAAAATAGAGACGAACTCTAGCAGGAATTCTTACAGAAGTAGAATCAGAGGAACAATTCTTTGCACTCTGCAAGGAAAAATTTCCTACTAATTACGTAACAAAATATCCCCAATTAAAAACATTTTCGAGAGATCATTACAAATGAGTGAGGCCCCCATATACAAGCCCTTTTAATTCATTTCCTTTTCTTAATGAAGAAGTAAAAAATGGGCAAAAAAATAATATTTTGTTCGTAAGTCAAAATTTTGTAAAATAAGAGCTATATCAAAATTGTTGTCTCTCCATTTACAGTGAGGGCAACTCGATTAGATTAGGCATACACAAAAATAATATACATGATTTACATACTAACGAAGAACTCTCTTCACTGTAAATGGACCAAATCATGGTTAAAGGTATAAAATTAATTGGGAATGTTCAAAGTCACCACAAAAGCTATCACATTGCAAAAGCATATTCTTCTATACCATCAAATGTTCTTTGGTACCAAATAAATAACAAAATTGCCCCGTGAGTAAGTACAAAGATTCCCCATTCAAAATAATTCAGAAACACAATCATATTCTCGCCTTTGCATTTTGTCAGGCATTTGTTTTTATCTTTACTTTATAACCACACAAACCATTATACACGTGACACATGTAAACCACTACTCCATGAGGAATCTAAAGTACTCACACCACTCACACTTGGGCTTCCTTTACACTACAACAATACACGTGTCCAACATCCATGAATGGATGACCCAGATTCGTCCTGCATGGGGGGAGGGGGCGCTGGTAATATTAATACAACGCCACCCCAAGTCACACCATTTATACCAGGTTTTTTTTTTTATATATAATAAGGAGGTCTTTTACGGCTGATGTGAGTGTACGGCTGGTATGAATGTACTGTTCTCCATTGTAAAATGCCTTGCCAAGCCTCCTTCTGTTTCTGTGCAAAAAATGTTTTCCTCACATACCCACAATGCCCTTGCCCAAAGAACAACTCCTAGATCTCTTACAGTTACTTCTCCAACTAGCCTGCCTGCCCAAATAACAACTCCTAGATCTCTTACACTCATTTCTCCAACTAGCCTGCCTACCATACTACAATCTGGTCGCAAGAGAGCTCCACAAAGATGGAAACCCCCACCTCCATGAAATGGAACAATGCACAAAAAAAGCTCCAAACCTCCAACCAAAGATTTTTCAATGTCACAGGAACCAACGGGAGGATCTACCATCCAAATACAGAAAAACTCCATTCTCCAATAGCAAGTTTCCAATATATACAAAAAGGGGGCAATTTCATAGAATGGGGAGAAATTTCATCCAAGGACAAAAGTCCTTCGAAAAACATAGGCGAACTCTAGGGGGAATTCTTGCAAAAGCAGAATCAGATAATCAATTTTTTGCAGTTTGCAAGGAAAGATGTCCCACTGATTACGTCACAAAATACCCCCAATTGAAAATATTTTCAAGGGATCATTACAAACGAGAGAGGCCCCCATATGTATGCCCCTTTAATTCATTTCCTTCTCTTAATGAAGAAGTAAAAAATTGGGCAGAAAATAATATTTTTTTCGTAAGTCAAATTTTAGTAAAATACGTGCTATGTTAAAATTGTTGTCTCTCTGCTTACATAGAGGACAACTGGATTAGATTAGGCATACACAAAAATAATATACATGATTTACATATGAACGAAGAACTCTCCTCCTTCTCTGATAACAGGAACCAGAATAGCAGCCCATCCACCCAGTCTCCCTTTACCTCGAAGGACCTTTGAGAACAGGAAAAACTGCAAGGGCTAGAAGTCTCGGACGACACAACTATTTCTTCGGCCGAATAAGTTTCAAGGACTACGATCAAGACGCCGTCTACAACGTCATAGACGACATCAAATATTCGATAGTCCTAACTGAACAAATGAAAAATTTAGTTGGATGCGAGAGAGACTTCCACATATTCATTAAATTTCAACCAAATGTCACCATTAGAGGAGGAATTCCTTGTATTATATTCACTAATGGGGAAAATAGTTGGTTAGATGCGATGTCCCAAAAATGAGAGAATGGTTTGATGTAAATGTAACCACTGTAATGATTAATGAAAAATTTTATTAATTTTATTTATGTAACCACTTAAACTTTTATTTACTTATTACATTTCCCTTATCATCAACAACAACATCGTCATTCCTCTTTACACTTATGATTACATTTCATAAAACGTCAAAAAATTCTGGACCGTCCATAACAACAGACCACCTCTTGTCAACTTCGTCTTTTCTAGTAGCACCAACCTTCAAAATCGACGGACCATGATCAACATCACTAGCACCATCACCACCTCTGTGTACATCAATCTCAGACAAGCTGAGACGACTTCTACGTTTATCAAAAAATGAACCACCTTCCTCGAAACCCTCTAACAACAAATCTCTCCGCCTCTCCAGTAAACCAACAAACTTATAGTTTGCGATAGAATCGGAAGAACTTTGGCTGAAGCATAATGCCAAACATCAACATTTGCCTTCGTATATTTTTTAGATAAGACAACAATAGACGGGGCCCCCAAATGTGAATCTTCGACATTTCACTTCTAGAATACTTCAAATATCTCTTCATTTTACAATATGTTACTCCCCTTTTTAATAGTCAAAACTTTGAGTCGATACTTCACCATCCATGGAACTTGTTTTTCCTTAATGGAACAATAACCATTCTGATAATACACTAATTCACACTAACAATCTACAGGGAAAATAAAATACGCCTATAGACTGTCATTACCATCTAACCTCCGATCATACACATTTACTCTGACGAACCTACTTGCATTGGGCACACAAAGGGGGGAATATTTTATCAATGCATTCTTTTCCGCTAATAGTCACAGCCACCAAATATGTCGCACCCTTTTGAATACTCTCCACATTTCCCAACAAGGTGTCTTCGTAGTCCGTCCAAACATCCACTGGGCATAACCGATCCATAACCTCCATGCCGTGTCGAACATACTCTTTGTCCTTGCCACCGACAAGATTGAATCTCATTTTCTTCAGCACACAAAACCTATCAGATTAATTAGGATCAACAATTCAAGTCTTAGGATTACCCTTATCTTGTCAAGTATGGGGACGGAATTTGACAAACTATTATCACTTACGATGAAAAAAAGAAAGTGATGCACCACAGCTTCTTCTTTGGCGTCTTGTCCCAATTGAACATTCCCAATTAATTTTATACCCTTAACCACAATTTTGTCCGATTGACAGTCACATCTTTTATTTCCCAACTTAATCTCATTCAAAAATCTTGCCACACCTCTATTGTCAAATATAGCGTCCCTTAATTGTTCATCATACAATTGTAACTTCCTTACTCTCCTCTTGTTCTTTTTAATGTATTGGGGAATATTTTGCACATAGTAGCTGCAAACATATGCTACCTGAATAAGTGCACAACCATGGTAACTATGCTTATATCCCACATACCCACAATGCCCTGCCCTACCTTAATAGGTGCACGACCACAGTAAAGGGAGATTAGGCGAATGGTTTGTTGTTCTGGTTCCTGTTATCAGAGGAGGAGGAGAGTTCTTCGTTAGTATGTAAATCATGTATATTGTTTTTGTGTATGCCTAATCTAATTCAGTCATCCTCACTGTAAATGAAGAGACAACAATTTTGACATAGTTCGTATTTTACAAAATTGTGACTTACGAACAAAATATTAGTTTCTGCCCATTTTTTTACTTCTTCATTAAGAAAAGGAAATGAATTAAAGGGCCTTCTATATGGGGGCCTCTCTTGTCTGTAATAATCTCTTGAAAATATTTTTAATTGGGGGTATTTTATGACAAACATCTTTCCTTGCAGAGTGCAAAGAATTGTTCATCTGATTCTGCTTCTATAAGAATTACCCGCCAGAGTTCATCTTTGTTTTTCGAAGGACTTTTGCCCTTGGATGAAAACTCTCCCCATTCTATGAAATTGCCCCCGTTTTGTACATACTGTTGACTTACTTTTAGAGAATGGAATTTTTCTGTATTTGGATGGTAAATCCTTCCATTGGTTCCATTGAGATTGAAAAATCTATGGTTGGAGGTTTGGAGCTTTTTTGTGCATTGCATATTGCATAGAGGTGGGGGTTTCCATCTTTGTGGAGCTCTCTTGTGACCAGAATGTAGTATGATAGGCAGGCTAGTTGGAGAAGTGATTGTAAGAGGTCTATGAGTTATTCTTTTGGGCAAGGGCATTGTGGGTGTGTGAGAAAAACATTTTTTGCATGGAAATGGAAAGAGGCTTGGCGAGGCATTTTGCAAAGGAGAATAGTAAATTCACACTAGTCGTACACTCATACCAGCCGTACAAGTCATCCATATTATATTTAAAAAAACCTGGTGTGAATGGTGTGACTTAGGGGGTGGTGAAGAAGTAAAAAATTGGGCAGAAAATAATATTTTGTTCGCAAGTCAAAATTTTATAAAATATGAGCTATATCAAAATTGTTGTCTCTCTATTTACAGTGAGGATGACTGGATTAGATTAGGCATACACAAAAATAATATACATGAGTTACATACTAATGAAGAACTCTCTTCCTTCTCTGATAACAAGAACTAGAATAGCGGCCCATCTGCCCAATCTCCCTTTACCTCGAAGGACCTTCGAGAACAGGAAAAGCCTTCACACTCTACAAAGAAAGATGTCCCACTGATTACGTCACGAAATACCTCCAATTAAAAACATTTTCGAGGGATCATTACAGATGAGAGAGGCCCTCATATACAAGCCCCTTTAATTCATTTCCTTTTTTTAGTGAAGAAGTAAAAAAATTGGGCAGAAAATAACATTTTTCTTGTATGTCAAAATTTTGTAAAATACGAGCAATGTCAAAATTGTTGTCCCTATGTTTACAGTGAGTACGACTCAATTAGATTAGGAATACACTAAAATAACTATGTTGCCAAACGAGACCATAGAAACAAAAATTTGAATTTTCAAAACTAGAGAAAATTAGGGCACAAAATCATTCCTAAATAAACTTTAAAACATGTCTAGTTCTTTCTACTCCCTTTTATGATACACTCAAATCAATTGCTCAAAATATATCTCTCTCTCTCTCTCTCTCTCTTTGTCTCTGTACATATCTATTTTGTATATGTATGTAACTGTTTCATAAAACACAAATCATAAGGGTGTGCTCTATCGTTACCTTGATTTGTTGATGCGTTCCAAATTGAAAACAAAAAACTCTTCTTTTCAATTTTTTTTTAATAATGAAATTTGGTTTTAAGTAATTCTATTAGTGTTGAGATTGATTCATTCCCCATGCTTGGAAAGTTGAAACATTGAATTCTATGAGTTGGAGAAATTAAATGTTTTGCAAATTGCTCAATTAGATTAGGAATACACTAAAATAACTATGTTGCCAAACGAGGCCATAGAAACAAAAATTTGAATTTTCAAAACTAGAGAAAATTAGGGCACAAAATCATTCCTAAATAAACTTTAAAACATGTCTAGTGCTTTCTACTCCCTTTTATGATATACTCAAATCAATTGCTCAAAATAGCTCTCTCTCTCTGTACATATCTATTTTGTATATGTATGTAACTATTTTATAAAACACAAATCATAAGGGTGTGCTCTATCGTTACCTTGATTTGTTGATGCGTCCCAAATTGAAAACAAAAAACTCTTCTTTTCAATTTTTTTTAATAATGAAATTTGGTTTTAAGTAATTCTATTAGTGTTGAGATTGATTCATTCCCCATGCTTGGAAAGTTGAAACAATGAATTCTATGAGTTGGAGAAATTAAATGTTTTGCAAATTGCTCCGTTTCAGGTGTTCCTACTACATATTTTCAGTGTTCCAAATTTGGGGGCTAAATATTTAGATGGTTCTGATTTACATTGTCCTAATGGAATAGAATGACAATTCTTTATGGTGAATGATAATTTCATTTATAATATATTTTTTATTAGTTTTTAGTCAACCAAATATTATTTTGATGGAATGATCATATCATTCGACACTATTCTAGTGAACCTAACACGTACTTAGTGCATCAAACTCCAAAAAGAGATTAGCCAATGAACTTTAATTTTTAATTCATATGTATTTGTGGGTTCTTTCTCCTCCTAGGTAGTCCTTCAGTTTCATCAAAGTTCGGGAATGTTAATGCCATATGACCATTGGAGTAGAAGGCAAAAAGAACAAAGAAGAGCCTCTTCTTACAAGGTGTGTTTTGCATGTTTCATTATATAATATAATTATCTATTGGTTGTATATGACATGTTTAGTTTTCCAATTGTCAAGTGCTGATTGGTTTATTATGTAAATAGTGTTGGTTGGTTATTATGTAAATGCATGCTTATACAGAATATATATATGTGTGTGAAATTCAACCACTAATTACATTTGGTGATATAATTGAATGGACAAAGAAATAAGTTAGTAGGTATGATGGAAGATAGTTCATAGACGTATCAAATTTTTTTACATACTGCTTTTGCCAGGGTGAATTCTGACTTCCTTTTCCAAAATTCTTCAAACTCTGCTTTGGTCTTGACATTTTCTCCCACTTTATTTTCTCTTTTATAGGAAAAGTTTGTAGAAAAACTTTATTGGGAATTTTCTAGAATTGCTCAATATGAGACGTAGTTTTGGACAAAAAAAATACTTCCAATTAACAATGTTATCAAAGGTAAAAGGAAATGGCAATAGCTGACATGAAAGGTGGCTTTAAGCTTCTTAGATCCAAAATGTTATAAATTAAAGCATTATAATACAACCACTCATTTTATATTCCTCTTGTTCTATGAAATAGTCTTAGGCTACTATTTTGGGAGTATTCGAGTATGTGAGTGTAGTCACTACATGGAATTTTATAGGTTTGACATAGCAAAGTGAATGCCCACTAATTGTCAAAATACTGAGGGTGTAATTCAGCAATTTTCTTGTCATGAGCCACAGAAGAGACTATAATGATGCTTTGAATTCATGCTCAATTCTTGTACATTTGTTTGTGACGGAATTAATAAATTAAATTTTTTTAACTCCATGCCTTCTAAGTATAATTGTCTCAAGTTTTTCCTCTTATTAGTTTTGTCCATAATTGTATAGTACAAAGAAGTACATGGATATGAAAAGGCTTAAAAATAATGTTCAGTATGTATACTAAACTACTACTATTAGCTTAGTGATGATATGTTGAAGACAATAACAGGCACTTAAATACCTTTAGAAGATAAACTTACTAAGAATTTATACAAGATTTCAAATGTACGCATGAATGAATATATGTTCTTACCTTCTACCCACATTCTATCCTGTCAACTCCTATTATTTTTTTATTTTCTCTTTGTGATTTTACAACTTCTAAATGTGTCTAATCTCCCTTCTCCTATTCTCTTATATTTTCTTAATGTAAATTGCTGTATTGATTGGTTGAATATTATCAACTCCAACTGTATGCTTTTTTCGAGCACACGCATTTTCACCAAGTATAGATTGACTTTAGTGCTAGATGGTGTACCATGGCTTTTAGTATGTTCTACATACATACAAAAAGTGTTAATATTCACTTTGCTATTTTTACATATTGTTCATTTGAAAGTCTAAAATTATGGACAATTTGGCCACTAAAGCTTTTGTTATAAAAATTGTGAAATCAAATCGAGTACATAAATCCATATTATATAATTGAAATTGTAGGATAAAACATGATGGTAGGAATAACAATGAGGAGAACATCAATACATAACAAAATAACATAGTAAAAAAAAGCAAACCAAAACCTGCACTAGACAGTGTCTTTAAAATAGATTTGTTGCCTCACCGGTTGGGTGCTAGAGGTTGTTCGACGTCTGTCTCTCAAGATACGATGGTTGGACCGGCTACAATAATGCATCGACTGAGTAGTTTCGGTGAACAGAACTATGGCAACACTCTCTCACTAGAAAGAATATAAAACTGGAGGAAAACTTATGAAGACAGGAAGAGCAAATTTTCTCGGTAGAAAACTGAAGGAGAGGGGTCTCCTTTTATACACATGGAGGGGGAGAGAGGAGGAGCCTCCTGCAGCAAATGCAAACTTTAAATCTAAGAATTAATCTACAAAACTGATAAACATAATGCTGCAAAACTAATGGATTTAATCCATCACCATTATTGAGGAGTTTTATACACATGTGCAATGTGTATAACCCTGTAGCCTAGAGAACATGCTTGGTGCAAAAAATTAAGATGGGTAGGCCAAACCCAAACCCCACACTCAATCCAATCCAGCAAGCCTCAGCCTCAGCCTCAGCCTTAGTGTAGCTGGTTTCTCGTGCTCCTCAGAGGGGTTTAGTCTCCTCGGATACGATTGCCCTACAGTTTGGACACCTGTGGTTCTGAATCTAGTTTCACAAGTGCAATGTGAAATAGATAAACATAAATGAGAGTCCAAATCCAGAAAATCTTAGAAAAATCCATTTATCATCAGAGATGTCAAAAATGGACTGCATTGCCAGATTTTAGAGTTGCCACCTAAATATTTTTGGGAAATTTAGGAAACATATCGCTGTTGCCAAAGGCCACTTATCCGTCATAACCAAAGTGTCTCGACTCAAGAGCTTAAGTATGAGAGGGGAAGGTCATGAATTGAGCACTCCTATTCACCCGATCAAAGATCGGCCTCTACTAATTATGATATGATTTTTATGTACATTATATGCTCTTGTTTTGATTATTAATGTTAACTTACTACGTGAGGCACACAAGCATAGACTATTTCTCCCACTTTGGAATGCTTTGATTTCATGTTTGTTTAAAAGAATTTTGAATATGTGCTACTTGGAAAAGTGAGCTCATATGTGCATTAATTGAAATCATCACAATTTAAGTGAAATAGCCTTTATCCACCTGCATTCAAGAGGTATATCAAATAAGCACTTAGCCTCATGGCAATATGCTTGATATGGCAACACTAACATACATGCAATATGCTAAAGTAATAATTGCTCACCTAGTACTCAACCGAGGCAAGCCAAAATAAAAGAAAATAGGTAGGAAAATGCATGCTCTAATATGCAAGTTGCTAATGCAACACATACAAAATGCAACTATCGGATTCAGCTCCTTAACATGACATATGGATCAATTCAAAGCATATGGTAGGGCATGTATTCAAGTAAGAAATAATTGATGCTTATCAAGTATGATGAGCCAAATCCTAATGTATGCAAAAAAGATGTGAGTTATGATAATGATATGAAACCAATAATATGATACTACATGACAACCATATTAAGCAAGTAAATAAAAAGGAGAAAGAATAGGGGTTAAAAGACATACACAATATTACAAGTGTTACAATTTGGTCCTCGCACAAGAGGGTCCGAATGAATGTCCTAATTGGCTAATTATTACAACACCGAATTAATAAATAAACTACATTAACTATTTATTACAAATTCAAATGAATCTAACTAATTAATTACAACACACAAATATTAAAATGCTAAGTTGATGGACTAGAATGGGAGGCGAGAAGCCGCGCATAACCGAGAACATACTTATTCTGTTTGCAACTAGATTCTGTTCTATTTGTAGTCAGAAAATTATTCTATTTTTGCCTCAGGTTCTGCTTTATTTTGCCACAAAAATATCACTGCCTGTACAAAATGGTGGCCAACCACCCAATGGTTTGGGGATTACCCTGTTGCAACAAAGCTGAAACAGAGCAAAAACAGAGTGTTTCTAGGGGATGCTTATCCTCTCTGCCCATCCCTATCATGAAGATGATCAATGGAGGAGTAGATTTGATTCACAAATCAACAATTGTCATAAATTTTTTTCATGATGATCTATGAACCGAAAGGACAAAAACTCAATAAAAGAAAATGAAAGACCAACAACACCTCCTCCCCATCATGGAGTTACCTCAAGGGAAGGGGTAGACACGACTTCTTGAATCATTAAGCATCACTACAAAGTATGTAATGATTCAAGATATAATGTCCGATTGAACCCAACTCAATTTTGTTACCTTTTTTTAACCTCTTTTTATTCTGATTTTATTAGCCTCTTTTACATTACCTTTCTAATTCTTATCTTTTTTCATTTTTGTCCAAAAGTGATAATTAAGTCCACTAAGTCCAAAAGTGATAAAGAGTATCAAGCATTGACTTAACCCTAGAAATGAGCTTTTCAAGCCCTTTTCTACGAGGGAGAAATTACAAAGGAAGAGTCAAACTCATTTACAAGCGATAATGAATTCTAAGTCAAACCCACAATGAGTGATAATAATTAGTCAAACTCAAAGAGAGTGATAATGACTAATCAAACGTAAAATGAACTATAATTACTCAAAATCCAAACTGGATAACAAGCTATAATGACACTTTCCTTTATGATTTCCAAGGGTCTAAGCTAGAAAGCTAGTTCCTTAGAAGTAAATGCACCAGTGATAAAGAGAAGTGTCAAACAAGAGATTGTGTTTAGCATAAGAGAGATGTAATACCTTGGTAATGAACCTCCGAATAGATTAAACCATTAAGCATAGAAGGTCCCTTTTTTATTCTTGAATAACAAGCTTTTGTTAAACAACACTTTAATCAAAAGGAACAAAGAATGGAGGGAGGTTGCAGAGATGATTATGTAAAGGCGATTACAAGTGTGTATATTTACATGAAAACTATGGAAAGAAAGCTATCAACTCAAATTGATTAGTTTCTATAGCCAAAACGACCAAATCTATGAGGATTTACAACAACACAAGCATAAGATTCAAAGCATGAACTGAATAAACAAGCTAAACAACCCCTAAAATAGCACACAAAACAGTGCTAAAAATCAGTTTGAAAAGGTAAAAAAAACTTAAACAAAAATGGAAGTGAAGAAGCCTAGTAAACATGCCAAAGAAATAGTGACTAGCCCCTCCTCTTTTTGTGATTTAAGATCACATTTTTAAGCTCAAAAACACTCTGGAAAACAATGCGAAAAAGCAAAGAAAAAAGATAGAAATAGATGGTACAAAGGCTGAAAGATTACCCTTTAAAGAGAAGATGATTTTCTAGTTCACAAACCACAAGTTGAATACTGTCATGAGCTGAAATTTATGTTCAATAATCTCAGCAAGAGACCTCAAGTTTAGGCTTAGGAAGTGTATGGATAGTGTATGTATATTGCAAGAGAGAGAGGAAGAGTGTTTGGCAAGCTATAGGCACTTGGCAAATTTTTCTAACCTAAAACCATGAGGGATGGTCAAGTATTTATAGAAAAACACCATCTCACATCAGAAATATTTGTAATAAGCCAGTTGGTGCAAGGCATGTACATGGGGGGAACAGCTGGCTGTAAATATCTGTCTGCCACTAAACATGGCCGGCCAGCCATGAAGGTGGATGGTCGGCCAATAAAAATTACCCTACCGGCCACTTGTTAGCCTGCAGGCCTCTGAGTGGTTAGGTTAGAAAAGAAAAATCAGGTTTTGGTCAAAAAAAAGGGTGCAAGGTTTTAGGCTTTGAAACTCAAAACTGAAGAAATTGAATGGTTGTACAGCATAATATTTCATCATCGAGTGTTCAACGTGAGGTGCCCAAGTCTTAAGGGTAGTCAAAAATGGGGTGTCTACGCTTAGCTTCAAGCCCAAGTCCTAAGACCTAAGACCCACGAACCACAAACCAAGACCCGGACTAGGTACTGTCTGAGAGGGATGGCAGAGCGCGCACGCGCGTGTGTAGCAATTTTTGCATAACCAACTTGGACCATTGTTTTGGCCCAAGTCCATCCTTGAAGCATCCATAACTCCCTTCCTTTGAAAAATTTGGATGCCCCAAAAGGCTTACACTCTTAAGCAAAAAATGGGATTTAAATACCCATCAATGCTCTCCTCTACAATCAATGTGGGATAAAAGGTTCTACGCCTTTTCCAACACCTCTTTCATGAGGCCAACTTAATGAGTCAATTTCTCATTCAAATCTTAATGGTTTTTGGTCAATCTTTTTGTGGTGTAAAGATTTCATTACAAAAAATCTACACCCACTTTAATCCACCTCAATTGAGGATTGGCGCCCACTTTAATATTGCATTAAAATCACCACAAAAAAAAAAAAAAAAAACCATTATTTTCTAACAATCCCGCACTTGAATAAAAATTGACCGAATAACAACAAACAAACAATGCTTAACAACAAAGACTTAGAGAGAGTGCAACAGAATAACCCTGGTATCAGAAAGAGTAGCTTTTGGTTTTGAATCCCTCCTAGTGAAGTCTATCGGATTTATTGGCTACCCAATGAAGACGAAGTCTTAAACTGTTCTACTATTTATGTAAACCAAGACAATAGACTTCACACAAGAATTACTCTAACCATTGTTCTGTTCTCACAAGCCATTCAGCTTCTTCAGTTGCTTTGTCCAAAGCAATAAACTCAGATTTCATCGTTGATCTTGATATGCACGTTTGCTTGGAAGATTTCCAAGACACGACTGTCCCTCCGATGGTAAACACATTACCACTAGTAGATTTTGAGTTCTTTATATCAGATATCCAGTTAGAGTCACTATACCATTGTAGTACTGCTGGGTATCTGGTATAATGCAGCCCACAACCCCGGGTGTAGCATAGATAACCTAACACTCGCATAATGCCCCTCCAATGAGTAGCATTCGAATTACTCATGTATTTACTAAGCCTGTTAACAGAGTAGGCTATCTCCGGTCTTCTACAACTCATCAGATTCATCAAACTTCCAATGACCTCAGAATATTCTAGCTGAGAGACACTTTCACCATTATTCTTGGTCAAGTGTAGACTCAAGTCTACCGGTATCCTAGACACACTTGCATCTGATTTACCAAATTTCTCAAGTATTTTCTCAACATAGTGACATTGAGAAAGTACAATACCATCAAATGTTCTGGTAATCTTAATACCCAGAATTACATCTGCAAGGCCCATATCTTTCATGTCAAACTTAGAGTTTCACAATCTTTTGGTAGTTCTAATTATCTCATCATTACTACCAACAATGAGTATGTCCTCAATGTATAGACAAAAAATGACATAACCTCTGTCAGTGTCTTTAACATATACGCATTTTTCACACTCATTGATTTTGAACCCATTTGACAACATAGCATTGTCAAACTTTTCATGCCATTGCTTGGGAGCTTGTTTCAAACCATACAATGATTTCACAAGCTTACAGACTTTCTTTTTTTTGTCCTGGAGCTAAAAACCCCTCGGGGTTGCTCCATATAGATTTCTTCATCTAAATCTCCATTTAAGAAAGCTATCTTTACATCTATCTGATGTATCTCCAGACCATGTAAAGCTATTATCGTAATCACCATGCAAATGGATGTAATCCTTGTCATAGGTGAATATGTATCATAGTAATCCAGGCCTTTTCGGTGCATGTACCCTTTGATAACTAGTCTAGCTTTATACTTATCAATTGATCCATCTGCTTTCATCTTTCTTCTAAAAATCCATTTGCTTCCCAAGGCTTTACTGCATGGGGGTAGATCAACCAACTCCTAGTTATGGTTTTGTAAGATGGTGTCAATCTCACTCTTAATTGCTTCTTTCCACAAGGGGCTTTCAAGTGAAGTCACAGCTTCATGGAAAGTTCGAGGTTCTCCCTCTAACATATAGGTCAAGAAGTCTGGACCAAAGGACTTTGCAGTCCTAGCCCTTTTACTCCTTCTTGGTTCATCTACTTCATCAGCTTGATCAGCTACTTGATCATCCATAAGGCCATTGTCATCTTTAATTTCTTTCATAAAACTCAGAACCCCTTCATACATCTTCAAAGAAAGATGCGTTTCTTGATTCCATGATACTATTCTTGTGTATATCTAGAATAGCAGACTTAAACGCTAGAAATCGATATGTAATGCTATCATGTGCATAGCCAATGAGTATACAATCTACTAACTTCGGTCCTATCAGAACCTGCTTAGGTGTAGGCACCGCTACTTTTACAAGACACCCCCACATTCTTAGGTATTTATATACAGGCTTGTGGCCTTTCTACAACTCATATGGAGTCTTGTCTACATTCTTCCTAGGTATTCTATTAAGAATGTAATTCACGGAGAGAATTGCTTACCCCCACAAGTTCTGTGGCAACCCAGAATTTGTTAGCATTGCATTCATCATTTCTTTTAATGTCCTATTTTTCTGCTTAGCAACATTGACTAAGGGAAATAAGGCGTTGTTGTTTGGTGAATAATCCCAAATTGAGCACAAATCTCTGCAAACAGTGATTCATACTCGCCACCACGATCACTTCTTAAACCCTTGATCTTAAGGCTTAGTTGATTCTCAGCTTTATTCTTAAAAAGAATAAATTTATCAATTGCCTCATATTTCCTTTTAAAGCAAATACACATAACAGTATTTAGCGTAATCATCAACAAAAGTGATGAAGTACTTGTTGCCACCACGTGATTGTACGACTTTCAAGTCACATACATCACTACGCACTAAATCTGAAGGCTCAGTACTTCTTTCAATAGAATGAAACGAAGTTCTTGTCAATTTTACTTCTACACAAGTTTCACACTTGTGATTTGGATTAATATTGAAAGATGGTATGTCATCTAATTTGATTAATCTATACAAAGAGTAAAAATTTACATGACCCAATCTACCATGCCATAAATTAGGGGACTCAAGCATATAAGCAACAGAAGAAGAAGTTTTCTCATTAATTTTAGGGACAAGAGTTATTACATTGAGCTTAAACATACCGCCCTACGTATACCCTTTCCCCACATTGACTTCGCTCTTGATCAACATGACCTTATCGGTCTCAAACACCATGCTTACTCAAGAGTGACCCTAAGACAAGGTTCTTATGAATGTCCAGCACAAATAGGACATCATACATAGTCAGCTCTTTTCCTGAAGTCATTTTCAGGACCACCTCGCCTTTACCCTCAATAGTTGAGGTCGTAGAATTCTCCATGGACAACTTCTCACCATTTGAAATCCGTTCAAAAGTTGTGAACATCTTCTTCTTAACACAAATGTGGCAAGTGGCCCCAGTGTCCACCCATCATTCCTTCAGGTTAGACCCCACCATGTTCATTTCTGAGATGACAGTTGCCAGATGCATGTCGTTCACCTCCTTGGATAGATCCTCCATCTCAGCCATGTGAGCCCGACTTTTGTTCTGTGGAGGGTACTTCTTGCAAGGCTTCTTCTTATTGCGGTAGTCAACCGCCCGATGCCCATCGCTTCCATAGTTGAAGGACTTTCCATTGAACCTAAAAGTAGGTTCTTGCGGCTTGTAGACTGGCTTTTTTGAGACATCATCTCTTGCCCCCAACGTCAAGCTTTTGCCTATCGGTGGTTTTTTATTCACCCCCGAGGATTGGCCATGCTCAACCACATTTGCTTTCACCGTGGAGGTACTCCCCCATTTCTTCCTGTTGTCTTCTTTAATCTAGAGCCTGACAACGAGCTCTTCGACTACCATTTCCTTTTGCTTGTGCTTCAAGTAGTTCTCGAAGTCTTTCCAGCTGTTAGGCAGCTTCTCAATCAGCGCAGGTGCCTAGAATGATTCACTTATGAACATTCCCTCTGCATGAATCTCTTGGAGAATTACTTGGAACTCTTGGACTTAACTTATAATGGTTTTTGAGTCCACCATTTTGAAGTCCATAAGCTGGCCAACAACAAATTTATTTTCCCCAGCATGCTCGGTCTTGTACTTCTTGTCCAAAGCATCCCATAACTCCTTTGTCGACTTGTTGGCATAAAACACGTTGAAAACTGAATCTGCCAAGCCATTCAAAACATAGTTTCGTGATTCGTGATCCGTGATTCGTGGGTCTTGGATCATAGATCTTAGATCTTGGATGTTGGGACATAGAACTTGGGACATAGGCTTGGGCTTGGGCTTGGGCTGAGGCTTACTAGACTGGATTGAGTGTGGGGGTTGGGCTTGGCCCACCCATCTTAATTTTTTGGGCCAAGCCAGTTCTGTGGGCTGTAGGGTTATACACATTGCACGTGTATACAACTCCTCTATAATGGTGATGGATTAAATCCATCAGTTTTGCAGCATTATGTTTGTCAGTTTTACAGATTAATTCTTGAAGTTAAAGGTTGCATTTGCTGCAGGAGGCTCCTCCTCTCTCCCCCTCCATATGTATAAAAGGAGACCCCTCTCCTTCCGTTTTCTACTCAAAAAATTTGCTCTTCCTGTCTTCAGAAGCTTTCCTCCGGTTCTATGTTATTGCTAGTTTGAGAGTGTTGTCATAGTTCTACTAAGTCGGTGCATTGTTGTAGCTGGTCCAACCGTTGTATCCTGGGAGACAAATTTCGAACCCCCAGCAACCAACTGGTGAGGCGGCGAATCTATTTTAAGGATACTATCAAGTGCAGCCTTCGGTTTGCTTTCTTTTGCTATGTTATTTTATTATGTATTTTTGTTCTTCTCATTGTAATTCCTACCATGATGTTTTATCCTATAATTTTAATTATATAATATGGATTTATGTATTCTATTTGATTTCACAATTTTTATAACAATCTTAAAACAGATTCTCATTGTTTCCCATGAATTAGATAAATAAATTCATATATTAATATGGTAATTTATCTTCATCTTCTACAAAACCCAGTAACTCACACACATGTTTCCGAAAACAGTGCAACGTATATAATATTTGAACCTATTACATATACGAATTTATTTATCTAATACATGGGAAACATTGCGAATTTATTTTAAGATTGTTATAAAAATTGTGAAATCAAATAGAATACATAAATCCATATTATATAATTGAAATTATAGGATAAAACATCATAGTAAGAATAACAATGAGAAGAACAGAAATACATAATAAAATAACTTAGCAAAAGAAAGCAAACTGAAGCCTGCACTAGACAGTGTCCTTAAAACAGATTCGCTGCCTCACCGATTGGTTGCTGGAGGTTGTTCGACGTCTGTCTCCCAAGATACGACGGTTGGACCAACTACAACAATGCACCAACTGAGTAGCTTCGGCGAACAGAACTATGGCAACACTCTTTCACTAGGAAGAATATAAAACTAGAGGAAAACTTTTGAAGACAGGAATAGCAAATTTTTTGGGTAGAAAACTGATGAAGATGGGTTTCCTTTTATACACATGGAAGGGGAGAGAGGGGAAGCCTCCTACCACAAATACAGACTTTAACTCTAAAAATTAATTTGCCAAACTGAGAAACATAATGCTGCAAAATTGATGGATTTAATCCATCAACATTATAGAGGAGTTTTACACACAGGTGCAATATGATTAACCCTACAGTGCACAGAACTGGCTTGGCCGAAAAAATTAAAATGGGTGGGCCAAGCCCAACCCCCACACTCAATCTAGTCCAGCAAGCCTCAGCCTCAAGCCTCAAGACCTAAGCCCAAGCCCAAGTCCTAAGTTCCAAGATTCATGACCCATAGATCACAAACCACAGATCACGAACCACGAACCCAGACTCGGACCCGGTCTGGTCCGGGCGGGTAGCGTATGCATGCGTGTGGCAATTTTTGTATAACCAACTTGGACCATAGTCTTGACCCATGTCCATGCTTGAAGCATCCATAACTCCTTTCCTTCGAAAATTTTGGATGTCCCAAAAGGCTCACACCCTTAGGCAAAAAATGAGAATTAAATACCCATCAATGCTCTCCTCTACAATCAATGTGGGATAGAAGGTTTTACACCTTTTCCAACACCTCTTCCATGAGGCCAACTTAATGAGCCAATTTCTCATTCAAATCTTAATGGCTTTTTGTCATTCTTTTTGTGGTGTAAAGATTTCATTACAAAGAATCTGCACCACTTTAGTCCACCTTAATTGAGGATTGGCACCCACGTTAATACTGTATTAAAGTCACCAAAAAATCATTATTTTCCAACAACCTCCCACATTAATAAAAATTGACCGAAATGGCAACTGTTACCGATGTTTTTGCTGCTACTGCTAATGTTGGTGAGGCTCAGAACCCCGGGCAACTAGCTTGCTAACTCCTACTGCTGTGACCTCTGTGGTCAACCTAGTTACTGTGACCTCTGTAGTCAAAACTATTTGCTGCTCCTACTATTCCGGAAAGCCTGCTCAACCATCATGAGCACCTAGAGAAGTTCATAGGAGGTAATTTCATGAGGTGGCGGCAGAAGATGTTGTTCTACCTGACTACTCTAGGCCTTGCGAGGTTTTTGAGTAAAGATCCACCAGTCATGGAAGAGAATGAGCAAGACAAGCAGAGGCTCATGGCTCTTGATGCTTGGAAGCAATCAAACTTCCTTTGCCAGAACTATGTTTTGAATGGCTTGGCAGATTCACTTTTCAATGTGTTTTATGCCAATAAGTCAGCAAAGGAGTTGTAGGATGCTTTGGACAAGAAGTACAAGACCGAGGATATTGGGGAAAAGAAATTTGTTGTTGGTCGATTTATGGACTTGAAAATGGTGGACTGAAAAACTGTTATTAGTTAAGTCTAAGAGTTCCAAGTAATTCTACATGAGATTCATGTAGAGAGAATGTTCATGAGTGAATCATTCTAGGCAGCTGCGCTGATTGAGAAGCTGCCTAATGGTTGGAAAGACTTCAAGAACTACTTGAAGCATAAGCGAAAGGAGATGATAGTTGAAGAGCTCGTTGTCAAGCCCCGGATTAAATAAGACAACAGGAAGAAAATGGGGAGTACCTCCACAGTGAAAACAAATGTGGTTGAGCATGGCCAGTCCGCAGAGGTGAAGAAAAACCACCGACATGCAAAAGCTCGGAGTTGGGGCCGAGAGGCGGTGTCTCCAAAAGGCCAATCTACAAGCCGCAGGAACCTACATTTAGGTTCGATAGAAAGTGCTTCAAACATGGAAGTGATGGGCATCAAGCGGTTGATTACTACAAGAAGAAGAAGCCTTACAAGAAGTATCCTCCACAAAACAAAAGTCGGGCTCACATGGCTAAGATGGAGGAGCTATCACAAGATATGAATGACATGCATCTGGAAACTATCGTCTTGGAAGTGAACATGGTAGGGTCTAACCCGAAGGAATGGTGGGTGGACACTAGGGCTACTTGCGACATTTGTGTTGAGAAGAAGATGTTCACAACTTTTGAATGGATTTCAAATGGTGAGAAGTTGTTCATGAAGAATTCTGCGGCCTAAACTTTTGAGGGTAAAGGCAAGGTGGTCCTAAAGATGACTTCAGGAAAAGATCTGACTCTGAACGATGTCCTATTTGTACCGAACATTTGTAAGAACCATGTCTCAGGGTCACTCTTGAGTAAGCATGGATTCCGCATGGTGTTTGAGACCGATAAAGTCATGTTGATCAAGAGCGGAGTCGATGTGGGAAAGGGGTATATGTAGGGTGGTATGTTTAAGATCAATGTAATGACTCTTGTCCCTAAAATTAATGAGAAAACTTCTTCTTATGTTGCTTATATGCTTAAGTACCCTAATTTATGGCATGATAGACTGGGTCATGTAAATTTTGACTCTTTGTGTAGATTAATCAAATTAGATGACATACCATCTTTCAAGATTAATCCAAATCACAAGTGTGAAACTTGTGTAAAAGCAGAATTGACAAGAACTTCGTTTCATTCTATTGAAAGAAGTATCGAGCCTTCAAATTTAGTGCATGGTGATGTGTGTGACTTGAAAGTCATACAATCACGTGGTGGCAATAAGTACTTCATCACTTTTGTTGATGATTACACTAAATACTGTTATGTGTATTTGCTTTAAAAGCAAAGTTGAGACAATTGATAAATTTATTCTTTTTAAGAATGAAGTTGAGAATCAACTAAGCCTTAAGATCAAGGGTTTAAGAAGTGATCGTAGTAGTGAGTATGAATCGCCATTTGCAGAGATTTGTGCTCAATTTGGGATTATTCACCAAACCACAGCTCCTTATTTCCCTCAGTCAAATGTTGTTGCTGAGCAAAAAAATAGGAGGTTAAAAGAAATGATAAATGCAATGCCAATAAATTTTGGGTTGCCACAGAACTTGTGGGGGAAAGCAATTCTCTTCGCGAATTACATTCTTAATAGAATACCTCAGAAGAATGTAGACAAGACTCCATATGAGTTGTAGAAAGGCCACAATCCTGCATACAAATACCTAAGAATGTGGGGGTGTCTTGCAAAAGTAGCGGTGCCTACACCCAAGCGGGTTCGGATAGGACCGAAGTCAGTCGATTGTATATTTATTGGCTATGCACATAATAGCAGTACATATCGATTTTTAGTTTTTAAGTCTACTATTCCAGATATACACAAGAATACTATCATGGAATCAAGAAATGCATCTTTCTTTGAAGATGTATTTCCTTGTCATCTCCAAGAAGGGGTTTTGAGTTCCACGAAAGAAGTTGAAGATGGCAATGATCTTATGGATGATCAAGTAGATGACCAAATTGAGCAAGTTGATGAACCAAGAAGAAGTAAAAGGGCTAGGATTGCAAAGTCCTTTGGTCCAGACTTTCCATGAAGCTGTGGCTTCACCTGAAAGTCCCTTGTGGAAAGAAGCAATTAAGAGTGAGATTGACTCCATCTTACAGAACCATACCTGGGAGTTGGTTGATCTATCCCTATGAAGTAAAGCCTTGGAGGGCAAATGGATCTTTAGAACAAAGATGAAAGCAGATGGATCAATTGATAAGTATGAAGCTATACTAGTTATCAAATGGTACAAGCACCGAGAAGGCCTGGATTACTTTGATACGTACTCACCTGTGACAAGGATTAAATCCGTTTGTATGGTGATTGCGATAGCAGCTTTACATGGTCTGGAGATACATCAGATGAATGTAAAGACAGCTTTCTTAAATGGAGATTTAGATGAAGAAATCTACATGGAGCAACCTGAGGAGTTTTTAGCTCCAGGACAAAATAAGAAAGTCTGTAAGCTTGTGAAATCATTGTATGGTTTGAAGTAAGCTCCCAAGCAATGGCATGAAAAGTTTGACAACGCTATGTTGTCAAATGTGTTCAAAATCAATGAGTGTGACAAATGCGTATATGTCAAAGGCACTGACAGAGGTTATGTCATTTTTTGTCTATACGTTGATGACATACTCATTATTGGTAGTAATGACAAGATGATTAGAACTACCAAAAGATTGTTAAACTCTAAGTTTGACATGAAAGATATGGGCCTTGCAGATGTAATTCTGGGTGTTAAGATTACCAGAACATCTGATGGTATTTTACTTTCTCAATGCCACTATGTTGAGAAAATACTTGAGAAATTTAGTAAATCAGATAGAAGTGTGTCTAGGACACTGGTAGACTTGAGTCTACACTTGACCAAGAATAATGGTGAGAGTGTCTCTCAGCTAGAATATTCTAGGGTCATTGGAAGTTTGATGAATCTGATGAGTTGTACAAGATCGGATATAGCCTACTCTGTTAACAGGCTTAGTAAATACACGAGTAATCTGAATGTTACTCATTAAAGGGGCATTATGCAGGTGTTAGGTTATCTACGCTACACCCGAGGTTATGAGCTGCAATATACCAGATTCCCAGCAGTACTAGAAGGGTATAGTGACGCTAATTGGATATCCGATATAAGGGACTCGAAATCCACTAGTGGTTATGTGTTTACCGTTGGAGGGGCAGCCGTGTCTTGGAAATCTTCCAAGCAAACATGTACATCAAGATCAACGATGAAATCTGAGTTCATTACTTTGGATAAAACAACTTGTGTCAACCATTTGTATTCATTGTGACAGCCAATCGGCAATTAGATGTGCACAGAGTAATATGTGTAATGGAAAGTCTCGTCATATCTGTCATAGACGTAATTCTGTACGACAACTACTCTCTAACGGAGTTGTTACTTCAGACTATGTGAAGTCTAAAGACAACATTGAAGATCTGCTAACCAAAGAGTTAAATTGAGTGTTAGTAGAGAAGTCGTCAGAAGGAATGGGCTTAAGGCCTTTAGCATAAGGTGTTACCAGAATGGAAACCCAACCTAGTTGACTGGAGATCCCAAGATCTAGATTCAATGGGATAACCTAATTGCGTGTAACGGTGGTATGTCACTGAGGAGGTTAAACCTCTAACCATTCCTTTTATTAGTGATACTTGCAATTGTAGAGGTTAAGCTGGGCTTTTAATGACTCTAGAGTGTTGAGCTGTTGAGCTGAGTATAGCATGATACTCAAGTAGAGTCACCTATGTGAGTATGAAGTGTGGTCGCTTCTATAAGAATTGACAAGGCCAAATTCTTTAAACCACTCACTAATCTAGGCTAGTGTTCTAGGGCCAAACCGGACAAAACAGTCAGAATAGAATGATGGTTGGAGTAATTCATGTGTAAGGACTATTGTCTTGGTTTACATAAACGGCAGAACAATCCAAGACTTCGTGTTCACTGGGCAGCCAGTAATTTGATAGTGTAGCTAGACTTTTTCTCGCCTCCTTTTGGAAGTTTGAAATAAGCCCTACAGTTCTGACTCCCGCAGTTCTGAATCTAATATCACAAATGCAATGTGAAATTGATAAACACCAAAGAGTCCAAATCTGACAAATCTTTTGGAAAATCGATTTTGAATTAAATTGCCAAAAATGGACTGCTTTGCTAGATACAGAGTCGCCACCTAAATATTTTTGGGAAATCTAGGAAACCCATGACTCGTGCCAAAGGCCATGTGTCCGTCATCACCAAAGTTGCCTCTGCTCATGAACTTCGGTAGGAGAGGGGAACGTCATGAATTGAGCACCCCCACTCGCCCGATCAAAGATCGTCCTCTACTAATCATGATATGATTTTTATCAACATTATATGCTCTTGTTTCGGTTATTAGGATAGCATTTACTATGTGATGTGTGCACACAAGGTATAGACTAACTTGCTCAAATTGGAACAATTCAATTTAATGTTTGTTTTTCGAAAAAGGTTTGATTTTTCCACTTAACAAAGTGGGCTTAAAGTTTGTGAATTTGCTACTTGACAAAGTGGGCTTAAACGTACATTCATTAAATCATTCCAATTGAAGCAACAAGCCTTCATCCACGGGCACTCAAACAGTTTAGAAAATAAGCACTTAGCCTCATGGCAAGCATGCTAGTCATGGTAGTCACTCACACTCATGCAAGTATACTAAAGCACTAAAAACACACCTAGTACTCCAAGCTAAGATAAAACAAAAGAGTTAGAAAAATATGCATGATACCTAACTTATGCAAGATGGCTAATGCAACTCATGCAACAATGCAACTAATAGGATCCGCTACTAATATGACATATGACTCAATTCAAGACATGTGGTCTAAACACGTATTCAAAGAATGTATTTAAATAACGATGCAGTTGGAATGATGCACCGAGCCTCGATGCATGCAATACAAATGAATGAATGCAAACATAAGGTATGCTAAATGAAACATGATGCTCCCAATCTAACCATCATAAGCTGGTAAATAAAAGGAAGAAAGATGTGGGGTTGGAAGATATACATATGATTACAACGTTGATACCCTTGCGCAAGAGGGTTCGAATGAATAAACTAGCTAAGCTAAGCTACTTAACTAATTATTACAAAACTTGAATGAATTAACTAACTATTCTAATATAACTAATCATGTACAACAATTAAATAATTTAACTAGGTTGCTGTCCAACACTGATGGCCTGCTGGCCCGTAATAGTGGCCGGCCGGCCACTGATGATACACCATTCCTTGTTGGAACAGAGAGCAAACAGGGCAAAGAGAGGGTATTCTCACAGGTTGTTTGTACTGTGTATCCCTCCTTATCATCAAAACATCTCAAAAGAGTGATACATTTGGTCCTCAAACCATCAATCAAGCAATTTCATTGCATGATGGCTAAGGAACCAAAATATACAAGTTAATAAATGCACAAATAAGACTCACAACCTTCACCGTATCATGCATGATCAAGGGCAATGGAGACTTTAGAAAAATTGGCACATTTCATCACTTTGAGTATGAAATGCCCCAATTTTCCTTGTGTTCAATTAACGTCCGATTGAACACATCAAAACACAGCCAAATCTTTGCACAATTTTAGTTTCCATTTTTAGTTACTCATTTTAATTTACCATTCCATTCTTTAACCAATTAAGTCCATTGGTGAGTTAGTCCTCTAAAAGGGAAGGAAGTGTCAAACAAAGGGTAGTTTAAGGCAAGAGAGAAGCATCATGCCATTGATAATGAACCCTCAAAAGAGGATTAAACTATTAGGCACGGACCTCAATCTCAAACTTAAACTATCCTAAGGTTTGAACAACCCTCAAAGCAAACAAAAAAAGTCAAGACATGAGGGAGGTTGCAGAGATTATGCTTGCTGAAATTAAGTGAGAAAAACACTTAATACATGCAATCAACTCAAACAAGTGGTGTTTAAAAGCCTAAAACGCCAAGCTTGTGAGGGCACTTACACTAGAAGCATGCAAAACAAGACTCGAATGCACTAAACAGCCAAAAATAGAGTTAAAACAATCTTAAACAGAGCCTAAAACATGCTGTAATTAAGCTACAAAAGGCTAGAAAAATAAGCTTACATATAAAGCTAGGCTAGAAAAATAAGCTTACGTATAGAGCTAACTAGGCTAGCAAACAAGACACAAGGAGGGGAGGCTAACCCCTCTAAATTTGGACTTCAAAACATGATTTTTACCATTGAAATTACTCTAAAATTCAGTGTTCAACAGTCCAAAAAAAGATAGTTTGAAAGTGGGAAACAAAGGTGGAAAGACCTTATAAGCAAGGAATAAAGAAGGGTGAACCACCCCCCTAACCTCAAATGGCCTAAAACCACCAATTTCAGCCCACTAAAATAGAGTTTTTATAGCCCCAAAACAACCCAAAAACAGTGGGAAAAAGATAGAAAAACAAGTATGCAAAATAAGTTTAAAAGACAAGTATTATACCTCTTGAAGGAAAGATCAACTTTAGGCAACAATTCAAGCCAAAATCACTTTCTAGAGCTCCAAGAAGGCCTCAAGGAACCTCAGCTCAAAGATGATTAACTTTGGTTAAGGTGGTGTAGGCAAAAGTGCGGTGTATATAGGCTAATATGCACAAATTTGCAAGAGAGAAAGATTTTTTGCTCTAAAAATTCCAACATTTAAAAATGGGGGAGCAGACCCCCTATACATTGAAAACATGCATTCTATACAAGAAGATCAAGCCTTACACGTGGGTGCAGATGCATGCATCTGTACAAACAGTTGGCATAAAATATCTATAAAAGCAACTAGTGGCTGTCGGCCACTATTAGTAGCGGACCGGCCACCACTAATGGCCGATCGGCCATATCAATGGCCGACAACCAGGAGACATGGCCGATAGCCCATGGTGGTGGCCGACAGGTTACAAGAAGGTTGAGGCTGGAAACGCCAAGATTTTGGTCCAAAAACAAGGTGATAGGGGTGCAAGGCTCAAAGCTGCAGCATTCCGCCGAGGACCTCGAGCACTTGGCAAGCAAATGCAATCACAATCATCGAGTGCACAGATGATGACATCCAAATCTTGAGGACGGTCATGAATGGGGTGTCTACTGTTGCCCTCTTTGACAGAACTCAGAGTCATGAAATGACGTGAGTAAATGTCAAAGCCCGAAGACGACCCATTTTGACAAGGCCGTAAGACTTGGACAAACAAACAAGGCAAAAATAAATTCTTGCACCCATAGGCTGCCTACGTATCCCTTTGCAAGGAATCAAACTAGCGTAGTTCTGGGGAAAAATGAACATGACATGCACAACGCAACTTGAAGGTTGGACTTATAAGCTTCGCAGAGCCAGTGATTTTGAAATCTTTTGATCATCTGAGATGATGCAATAAGCAATAACAAAATTACAGTAAGTAAGGATGATACAATAATCAAGATAACATAATATGAATGAGCAGCGTCATGCAAAAAGAAGATAAAACCGCGCCCTACCCGTGCCAAAACAAGAGGTGAGGAAAGAAAACGCCGCTGAGGATTGTGTTTCATGCATCCCGAGAAACTGACCAAATCGCTCAAGGTTGTGTTTCACACATCCCGAGATACAAGAGAAACTACTTGGGGGCACGTTTTACGCATCCCGAGATAAAAAACAAGAGAAATTGCTCGGGGGCACGTTTTACGCGTCCCGAAATAAAACATGCCCAAGGTCGTGTTTCACGCATCCTGAGATAAAAGCCACTTAGGGCCGCGTTTCACGCGTCATGAGAAACAAAAACCGCTCGGGGCCGTGTTTCACACGTCTCAAGATAAAACCTGCCCAGGGCTACGTTTCACCCATCTTGAGAAATAAAAACAGCTTGGCGAAATGTTTCATACTTCCCAAGATAAAACCCGCCTAGGGCCATCTTTTATTTGTCCGGAGAAACAACCACTCGGGCGCATACTTCGTACATCCCAAGGTAAAACCCGCCCAAGGCCGTGCTTCACGCATCCTCACAAGCAGCCACTCGGGTGTATACTTCATACGTCCCGAAGTAAAACCCGCCAAGGGTCGCGCTTCAAGCATCCTGAGAAACAACCACTCAGGTGCGTACTTCGTACGTCCCGAGATAAAACCCGCTCAGGGCCGCGTTTCACGCGTCTTGAGAAACAACCACTTGGATGCGTACTTCATACACCCCGAGGTAAAACCTGCCCAGGGCCGCGTTTCACGTGTCCTGAGAAACAACCACTCAAGGTGCGTACTTTGTATGTCCCGAGGTAATAGCCGCCCAGGGCCGCATTTCATGTGTCTTGGGAAATAACCACTTAGGTGTGTACTTCGTATGTCCCGAGGTAAAACCACAGAGGGGTGTGCAATAGATGCACCAAGTAAACAAGTACGATAGATGCAAGAAAATGAATGAGTGCGATAGATGCACAAAATGAACAAGTGGGTGTGTGCGATAGATGCACAAAATGAACAAGTGCGTGTGTGCGATAGATGCACAAAGCAAGTGAATGTGTGCAATAGATGGACTCATGATGCTAGTTATAAAGCTACGCAGGTTCTCCTACCAAGACATGAATGACTTATCCGGAACTCCTCAGAATGAACCGTACATACAATATCGTTTGCCTGTCTAAGAAAGAAACTTAAAAAGTGCGATACAGTAAGAATGCATGCTCTATACAAGACAAACAACCGAGATACAATGTTCAGTGAATGCATGTTCCATGCAAGAAACAAAAGCAAATTCTATGCGTGAAACAAGAGCGAAAGCATATTCTGTGCATGATTTATAACTGATGCGAGGCATACATACAACATATATGTGAAATGCATATCTTATGCAACAATGTATGTGAAATGCATGCTTATGTAACAACATATGTGAAATGCATGCTTATGTGATTGCATGAGATGCATATTCTATGCTAGGAACACAAGCATTATTTGACAAAAACAAATTCAGCGGCACCTTCTGATTTACCTCTCGGAAGGGTTACAATATGTTTAAAGGATACACCCCGTTCATGTTGGACAAGTAATGAACATCGTGCGTCAAAAACACAGTTTTGAATTTCTGTGGTGACAATCTGAACACAACAGTGAACTTTCCTTTCGCTTCTTGCGAACCAAGGGCACAAAGCAGCATCAAGATTCAGTGGGGGTCCACTGGCCACATGTCGGCCACCAGGGGAGTGTGTCGACCACCTGTCGGCCACCTCTGAAGCCTGTCGACCATCGATGGTGGCCAGTTGGCCACCGATGTCAAATTCGGGGCAATTTTGTCCTTTTGCCTCGAGTCTTTATATACACACATCCACACTTCATTTCCACACTTCTCCAAGGCCAAAAATCCTCCCTCTATCTCTCTAAACACTTTCCCTCTCTAGATCCGAGCTTTTTAGGCATTTTCCAACACCCTACGCACACTTTATTCGCTAAACCATCTTAGTTCTCTTCATTTTAAACTGATTGAAATTTGATTTCGATGCTTCTTTCCTCATTTTCGCCCTTCTAGGCTCATTCCCCTCGAGTTTCTCTCGAGTTCCGTGCACTTTTCCAGACTTTGACTTTTCTTTTCATTTTCTCTCCCCTAGGGTTTGACTTTTTCCAACTTTGCCCTTTTTCCTCTGTTTTTCTTCACTTTTCATTGACTTTCCACCCATTGTCAGACGGCAGACGATATTCCACATGACGAAGCCCCTCCAGAGGTTCCACCTTCACTAGCACCTCCTACCAAGGCCGAGGAGCCGATGATAGCTGAGGCCGGCGAGGCGGCAGAAGATATTGAGGCAGAGTTTGAGGCAGAGTTCGCCCTGGAGCTTAAGCCAGAGTTGCCGCCACTGGGGGTATCACCCTTTGATCCAATGAGGTATCATCCTTAAACACACATCTTGCCTCCTGGAGGCATCAGACACTTCATTGAGTTTATTCACGACGTGCCTGAGGACCTCCTGCTGAGGGAGCCGGTAGTTGAGGTATGAACTCTATTTACTTGCATTTCTGCCTTCCTTCACTTGCATTTCTTGCACTGCATTTTCTGATTGTATTTTCATCATTGCCTTACCCGATTCACCTGTTCTCTTCCACAAGGCAACTCCCGCGCATATAGGAGCTATAGGGCTACGACCGCTGGGGATTGGTACGACGAGCTCCCTGTAGGAGTCCGCGATATTGTCGATGAGGCCAGCTTCGGCCTATTCTGCTCTGGATTGACAAGGGTTATAACGAGCCGCCCATTTCTCGAAGCGCTCGTGGAGAGATGGTGGGACACCACCAACTCCCTCCATCTCTCCACTGTTGGGGAGATAATGATGACTCCTTACGATTTTGCCATGATCACGGGCTTAGGTGTAGGGGGTGATCCGATCCCATTCGATTCAGACATAAGCAAGTGGAAAGCAGCCATGGTCGAGTTACTAGGAGCGTGCCCACCTCTCTTCAGACGGCCATGGTCCGCTACAGCTGGTTTGCTGAACATTTCCGAGGAAGCCAGCCAAAGACAGTAGAGAAGATAGAGCAGTATGCTTGGGGCTTTCTGATGTTCCACCTCAACACCATCTTGTTCACAAACAGGGTGAACACCGTAGGATTGTACCTGTTGAGCGCCTTGGTTAGCCTTCTCCGGGTGCGTTTCCACAACTGGGGCAGAGCTAGCCTTGCCAGTTTGTACAGCTACATGAGCTCCACCTCCCGTCTGCGGGGAGACTTGATCAGAGGCTACTGGCGAGCCTGGGAGGTATGCATTTCTATTCCCTCTTTGTACTTTACACATTCTAGTCTGCATTTCTTGCTTTACATCTGTTTCAACACATGTGCTTTCTGCTTTGCGCTTTCTACATCTGTTCATGCTATATGCTTTCTGCTTTGCATTTTATGCTTCCATTCATCCACATTGTTGATCACATATCACTGCACTTTCCTTGTAGCTATGGGTATATGCATATTTTTTGACTCTCGCCCCAGAGTCTGTGGAGAAGCTCCTACTAGTAGTTCCATATTCGTGGAGGTATGATGGCCGGCTCCAACGTCGGACCCGTGAGACCTTCAACTTCTTTCGCCGCTATTTCGAGGTAATCCGAAACTCATAGCCTTAACGTTGTTCTGATTCATTGCCTTGACAACTGATTGTGATTAATAGTCTGTATATACTTTGTTTGAAGATCGCGTAGTAGCCATGGGCGATGATGCCAGATGGCACGAGGGATGAGTTTGTCGGGGCTTAGAGCACTTCCCGCTTCTGCATTCTATTGGAGGGTCCAGTCTGCCGAACCTGGTTCTAAGCGAGCAGTTCGTACGCCAGAATGTGGGTCTACCTGACCCGATCATTCCGATGGCGCCGCCAAAATCTATGAAGACAATAGATAGCCTATCCATTGAGGAGGTCATCGAGCTTGTGGTGGGCTTTGATGCTGACTACTTCCGAGCCGAGGGCGATTATACGGCCTTCATTTAGATGCATCTGATGCTACCTTTGACCGATGTTCGGGGAGATGTGGGAGCGAGAGCTCCTATTGCAAGAGAGGCGCCTTGAGTGACCTGGGCAACCAAGGCCCATGGTAGAGGGGCTTCCTAGGCGAGGTAGAGAATTTGCTAGCCAGAGCTTCCCACTGCATTGACATATTGGCGGCACACCGGGGATTCTTACGAGGTCCCGATTGAGCCTGTAATGACTGGTCACAAGGTTGTCGGGGTTTTAAGGCTCGACTTAGGTATGAACCACACTTTTCGTTTGCACCTACATTTCAGTTCAGATATGTTCATTGCAGACACTGATGACCCAAATGCATGTGCAGGCCTCACAGAGTACACGATAAGGGCTCTTGAGCTGATAGCCTCCCTGATGGGCATGGTACAGAGGAGAGAGGCACTGCTCAACCTCTACGGTATTCAGGTAATTTATTCAGTTTGTACTTCATGCTATCATCTTTCTACTGATATACTGGCATTCTAACTGTAGATCTTTCCCAAACTGTATCTCACGCACCATATCTGATACACTGCACTCACACACTATACGTACACATTGTATCCGACTTTTGCATACACTCACGCTGCGTATCATGCTTGCAACTGATACATACACCGAAACTGATATATTGACAACTGCCATTTTAGATTCCAGCTATTCCTAGTGCACTGGTAGGAGCTGTAGTACCAGCACCAGCAGTACCTCTCCCAGCAGCAAGAAGAAGAGAGAAACGGGCTCCAGTATGTAGCCAAGACAGAGCTAGGGGCACTCGAGATGAGAGAGGTCCTTCAGAGCCCATTCTGAGTGATGATGATGCTGAGACGAGTGACTCTGAGGAGGCAGTGAGTCAGCATTCAAAGTCATCTAAGTGTGGAGACGATGTTGGCTCTGGTTTCGAGAGTAGAGGTACTGATGCCAAGATCGATTTAGGGGCAGAGAACGGAGATACTACCGGCTCTGGTTCAAAGACTGATTCTGGCAGCAGTGCTTCTGACATTGGCACCGATGGAGACAGCCCCCTGAGTCCTCTCCTCCAAGGAAGAGGACGAAGAGGGCCGCTTGAGCCTGAGGCGACTAGCGCCAATTTTTTTTTTTTGTATTTTTGCTTAGTTTCTTTTTTGTAGTAGCATTAACACATGTATAGCTTCAGACAGGTTTTACTTTGCTTTAAAACTTGTACTCTACTTTTGTAAAAACTATGATCAAAGTAAAACCTCACAGTTTTATGAAAAGTGTGATTATTTTGGCATCATGAGCACCATATGTGCATGAAATGGACAGGGAATTGAAACCAAGAGCACTTGATTGAAATGAAATGCTTAATTGGGTAATGAACCGACCAACAATCAAAATACAAAATGCAATATACAACTCGATAAGAAAAGACAACAACTCGATAAACAAAATAACTCAAATAAAACTCAACAAACTTGCTAAAACCGAAAAGACTCAAAACAAGACTTTGAAATAAAGAAAGATGAAAACAAAACACACACCTCCAACACTGCTCAACACACAAATGGACGGCAAGCCTAGAAAGGGGATTGTTGGCCAAAGGTAGGGGTTGTCGGCCACCAATGGTGGCCGGTTGGCTATCACTAATGGCCGGTCAGCCACCAATGTAAGGACCCTCTAGATTGTTGACACCTGGCTTCCACTCACTGCCTTATCTTCTACAAAAGGTTAAGCTTCGTCATTTCTTCTCCACAAGTCATTCTAGGTTCTATTTTCGCCACAAATGGAGCCATTTTTTGCCCAAAACCTCGCGGACTGGATTGTAACTTTGGACAGCTAGAAAAAAGTGAATTTCTGGGGTTTTGGAATAAATGCACTTTTTTCGCTAAGTCGGACTCCACTTTGTTTTCCATTCCTTCATGCCACAGCTAGATGCTGGAACCCAATTACACATGTCTTTAGCTTCGGGGCACAAGAAATGTGCCAGACAATTGAAGAATTTTAAGCACTAATGGAATCCTAATGCAATGAGGAAATCATGCCTCAGTCCCGTTTTGGCCACGCTCAACCTCTGGGACGGATGTGTGGACTCACTATACATGAGGCTCGATCTTTGGCCCACAACGGAGAACTAGACATTCCCAGTTTGATCCGTTGATTTTCCGACAAAGGTGACCGTGGCGATCGTCTTTGGTGGGGTTTTCGACAGCATGCCCTTTGCTTATGTATGCTAGCTCATTTTCTTCTTGCCTCTAGTTTTGGCGAATCTAGCATTTGTTTGATCGAAGTAGCATAAGGCCTGAAAGAAGGCAAGAGTTGCATTGGCTTGGCATTGGCTGAGACTTTGATGGGCTTAGACGTCTTCCATCGGCGAGAGACTAGCAGATTCGTGGGAGTCCATTACTTCTTCAGGTAATGTTTCCCACCCTTCTCATATTTAGTTCTCACATCCCTCGGCACTCATGCTCTATTTTTCTCTCAAAGCCCTTTTCTCACTTTTCTTTCAACATACACCTCTCTATTCTTTAATCTCTCTTTTCTTTCATCCCTTCCCTAGTGTGGCTTATGAATAAGCTGAAGGTAGTGGACTCTTGGCCTGAGTACTCAGCTCGAGGCTATTTCTTCTACCACCGACTTGTGGATTTCCCAAACGAGGGGTGGTAGTATAAGTGGATAAACAACAAGTCTACTACTAACATAGCCTGGTGCTGCCCCTAGCTTAATCTAACCGATATGAGCTACAACATGGCTCGACAACCTGCCATTCAGCTGATAGGCCTGACACACTGTGTATTCTACTTCCCATTCCGATTCAGACGTCAGTTTGGGCATGATCAGACCCGCCTAGAAAAAGGTGTAGAGTACCCAGTTTCATTCCCCATTAGAGGTTCACATTTGGCTAGATACCTCATTGCTTGGAGGATGAAAAAGCTTCTGGCCCCTGCCCCTAGTTTCAATTACACCCTTTTTGGCAAATGCCTGGCTTGGGTCGAGGAAGAGGCATGAACTGGGCCCACTTTGGCATCAGAAGCTTCCACAAGCACGAGCGAGGGACGCAGGAGCACCTGGCTCATCTATGCCCCTAGTTTATTGCTTTGATCTTTCTTTTCAAGTTTTTTAAGATGTAATAAAAGAAACTTTGATTTGTATCAAGAGTCGGAGAACTTTGTATTGAAATTAATGAAATTAAAGTTGTGAGCACTGAAAGTTTTCCTTTTGGTCCAAAAATGGTCTAAGTTGTAAAAGGTAAAATTTGAACAAAATCAACTTTTATTAAAACTTTCCAAAACCATTTTCGAAAAGGTCCACCACTTCACACGTACGGAATCAATCTTCGAGATGTACAACCTCGAATCCATAAGATCACAAATTGCCCCTTGACTAAATAACACTGCTCAACATTGTAAGTAGCTCTCAAAATGAAGATCACAACCGAACCCTTAAGTAAAGAATAGACAAAGATGACCTAATCAAGCACATGGATAGGATAGTTGATTTGGAGTTGTTTATGGCTGGACTTCGAGATGAAGTTGCCTACGTATCCCGAAGATGGGAATCAGGCCTTATGTAGTTCAGATCGAGTTCACTCGAGTATTAACACTCTCCTTTTGCACTCTAACTTTTGCCAAGGCCGTCCTTTAGGGTTTTTAACCTTGCGAGCTCAGTTTTTCTTTATTTCTAATTTTTGTGCTCTAACTTTTGCCTAGGTCGCCCTTTCGGGTTTTCGGCCTAGTGAGCCTCTCAGGGATAGTATTTCTTCAACTTGTCCATGTTGATCGGTTGGGAAAATTCTAGGCCATTCAAGTCCATGAGAATAATAGCTCAACCCGACCAGATGGTCTTTATGATGTAAGGACGAGTCCAATTGGGTCTGAACTTGCCCCTTTGGTCATGGATGGGAGCTCGGTTGTCTTTCAGCACCAAATCCCTTTCTTTGAGATTCTGGGACTTAACTTTCTTGTTGAAAGCCCTAGAAATCCTGCATTGATAACCCTGAACATGATACAATGCTTTCAGCCTTCTCTCATCAAACAACATCATTTCTTCAAACCTTCTTTGTTGCCAGTCCGCCTCTACTATCTAACACTCAGCTATGACTCGTAGCAATGGGACTTCTATTTTGATTGGTAGAACAGCTTCCATCCCATAGACAAGAGAGTAAGGAGTTGCCCCTGTAGACGTCCGGATTGAAGTTCTGTAGCCCCAGAGTGCAAACGGTAATTTATCTGGCCAGTCCCTGTAAGTCTCAAGCATCTTCTATAGAATATGCTTGATGTTCTTGTTGGCGGCCTCAACAGCTCCATTGGTTTGCAGCAGGAATGTAGATGACTTGTGAAAAGCCACATTGTATTTCTCCAACAAGTCGATCACCTCCTTCTTGAAGTGGGAGCCATTATCTGAAATGATCTCATTTGGGACTCCATATCGGCAAATGATGTCGTTTCGGATGAACTTAACCACATGCGCTGCTTTCAACATGGCATAAGACTGAGCTTCTACCCACTTCGTGAAGTAATCAATTGCCACCATAATGTATTCATGCCCATTCGACCCTTTTGGTGTGACTGCCCCAATGACGTCGATTCCCCATACTGAAAAAGGCCATGGTGGAGTCATGTTGTGCAGCTTCGATGGCGGAATATTCATGTGATTTGCATGAATTTTGGCATTTGTGGCATCGCCGAACAAAACCAACACAATCCCCCTCCATGGTAGACCAGTAGTAACCTTGCCAAAGAATCTTTCGGGCTAACATTACTCCGTTCATGTGCGCTCCACACTCTCCTCCATGGATGGCCTCCATCAAGCGCCTTGATTCCTCTGCTTCAACACATAACTTGTGCATTCTCAGATGATGCCTCTTTTACAGTTTACCTCTACAAATGATAAATTGAATGGCCATCCGCCATATTGCCCTCTTGTCCTTGGCATTTTCCCTTGGTGGATAAACCTCTTTTTCCAAGAAGTTCCGGATATCGTAGTACCAAGTGTTTTGATCTTGCGCCTCATCTATTACGGCGATAGTTTCATAGGCTGGCGTACGTCTCTTCTCAATGATGATCGGACGCATCCGGACTCCAAGCGGGATGTCTATCATAGAAGATAGAGTTGATAAAGCATCAGTGAGCCTTTTATTCTCTCTCAGTAGATGCGTGAAAGTCAGCTTCTCAAACCTAGGAATCAGAACGTCCAGGGTTTGGTAATAGATCTTCATCTTTTCTTCTTTGACCTTCCAGTCTCTGTTTGCTTGAGAAACAAGTAGGTTCGAGTCCTCGATCACATCTAACCTTTTTGCCTCTAGTTCCAGGGTGGCTTCCAAACCAGCGATACACGCCTCATACTCTGCTTCGTTATTGGACACCTTGAACCGGAGTTTGAAGGATAAGGGTATATGGGAATTGTCGGGTGCTATCAGCAACACACCTATCCCATAACCATACTGATTAGACGCTCCATCAAAGTACATTGTCCAAGTCTCTTCCTCGACTTGCAGAATGGCTTTATCTGGGAATAGGTATTCTACTACTTCATCCCCTTCTACTGGGTGATCTTCAAGGAACTCCGCTACTGCTCTCCCCTTGACCGACTTGTGGGTGACATACATTAGATTAAATTTGGAGAGAAGAAGTAACCAACGGGCTAGCCTACCTATAAGTGCTGGTTTCTCAAGGAGATATTTGATGGGATCTAATCTTGAAACCAGAATTACTGAGTGAGCTAACAAGTAGTACCTCAACTTCCTTGTAGCCCATACCAAGGCTAGGCAAGCTTTCTCCAGTGGGGTGTAACAGGTCTCGTATTCCAACATTTTCTTGCTCAACTAATAGATGGCTTTCTCTACCATATCCTTAGATTCCTGAGCAAGCATGCATCCCATTGTAGTATCCGTCACTAACAGATACAAAATCAAAGGCTTCCCCAGCTCTAGCGGCGACAACACAGGTGGATTCTAAAGGTACTGCTTAATCTGCTCAAAAGTGAGTTGGCATCAATCATCTCATCAGAATTTTATTCCTTTCTTCAGGAGACCAAAAAGTGGTTCAGAAGTCAAGGTTAATTTAGAAATAAATCATCTTATGAATTGCACTTTACCCAAAAAGCCTCACACCTCCTTTTCAGTCCTTGGTGGTGGCATTTCTAAGATGGCCTTGATTTTCGAAGGATCTACTTCGATGCCTCTCTGTGTAATCAAGAAACCCAGCATTTTCCTTACTGTTACACAGAAAGTACACTTATGCGGATTCAACCTCAATCTATATTCTCGGATCCATTGAAAGAATTTCTTCAAGGCAGTGTAGTGGCCCTCTCTTTCTTTGGACTTGACAATCATGTCATCCACGTACACCTTGACCTCTTTATGGATCATGTCATGCAGAACTATGGTTGCAGCCTGTTGATAGGTAGCCCCAGCATTTTTTAGCCCAAACTGCATCACCGGATAGTAGTAGGTTCCCCATGGTGTAGTTATACCCGAAAAATCCATCCATGAAGGAGAGCAATGCATGACCCGTGGTAACGTCCACCAATTCATCTATATACGGCAAGGGAAAATCATCCTTCGGACTAGCCTTATTCAAATCCGTGAAGTCGACACAGACTATGATTCTGACATCCTTCTTTGGGACTAGAACAATGTTGGCCAGCCACGTTGGATATTCAGATACAAGCAAGAACCCTGCCTTAATTTGTTTGGTAACTTCTTCCTTAATCTTCAAAGCCCAATTCAAGCGTATTCTCCGCAACTTCTGTTTGACGGGTCGAGCGTTGGGGTCGAGAGGAATCCGATGCTGTACAATCTTAGGATCGATTCCCGACATGTCTTTGTAGGACCACGTGAAAATGTCTTTGAAATCTTTTAATAAAGAGACTAAGAGCTCACGCTCCTCCGAAGACAACGTGTACCCGATCTGGACCAAACGTGGATCTTTCTCAGTACCCACATTAAAAGCAATGATTTCATTCGCAAGGGGTTTTGCAAACCTCTCCTCCTCCCGATTAATCAAAATTTTCAAAACCAGAGAAATTCTTTCCTCATCATTTTCATTAAAATTTTAAAAGTCTTGATCAATGCAATAAACAAACGGCATAGAGAAATATTCAAAATCTGCAATGGCATTTTCATTCATAAAGTCCAGCTCTTCTAGTTCTTCGGTTACAACCGAATCAAAAGCAAAAGAAAAAAACAACCTGGACAAGACCTTAGCATACGGGTTATCACTCCCAGGAATACCGAACTCGGACTCGAAAGAACCAGAATCTGATTCCAACTCCACAGGCTCTGTGGAATCAGATTCTAGTTCACTACCCAACTCAGAACTACTAGACAGGTGGCCTTTCTCCAACTGCCAGACGAGAGATGGTGCTTCAGATGTATCCAAAATGCTGCTAGAAATGTTCACACCCAGTTGGTCCCCAATCATGGAGATGGTCAGGTTATCTCCCAAGCTCTCTAAGTCGACCGGAGGATCTAAAAGGAGATATGCTAGTGCTGCCCCTACTTTGAGCTCGTTGTTGTCTGAGTCACCTTCTATGCTCTGTTTAGCTTTAGCAGTTGGTTTGGCCTATTCCTCAACATCACTATTTTGCAGCTACAAGTCAAAGAAAATTTCAAAGCTGGGAACATGCTGCTTCTCAGAATTCATCTAGGGCTCAAGAAAGCCACAAAATGGGAAGTCTTCTCCCTCCCGAACAAAATGGCCATTCAGTGTTCCCCAGATCAGCCTGTCATTAAGCTCATAGTGTTTCCCAACCTACTTGGCTCTAGCTCTGTCTACCATCTCTTCTCTTTTCCAGACCTAATCCTCTTTGGTGGACGTATAGCCAAGACCGAAGGCATGCGGATTATGTGGCACATCGGCCAATGCTGTGACACCCTTTTGGCCACTTCTTCCCAGCCCCATTCCAGGAACATTTTGGAGCTTGTTCATGAAATAAATTGATTAGGTGCTGACATACAAGCCCTTATCAGCTGCCAATATGTTTTGCACCGCCCGGGCCTCAGCTAGAGTAAACCCTGAAAGGAATACATCCTCTTCACCATGAACAATTTCTAGCACAGGTATAGTTACCTCTGGCAAAGGATGTATGGATGAATTTCTGAACACAATAGCCACCCTCTTCCCATGGGGGTATTTCAGCATTTCGTGGACGGTAGAAGAGATTGCTTTCACCTGGTGCAACCAAGGCCTCCCTAGCAGTAGATTGAAAGTGGCCGGCATATCTAGGACATGAAACTCAACATCCTATTGTGTTGGGCCCACTTGAACTCTAATCTGTACCATACCTATAACCTCTCTGCTCATATTGTCGTACGCCCGAATCACCTCGACTGTAGGCACGAAATCTATTGGTTTCAGACCAATGGCATAAGCTGTACGAGATGGACAGACATTGATAGCCGACCCAGTATCGATCAATACCACTGGCACCCACTTTTCTCTGCACTCCGCTGATATGCATAGAGGTTTGTTGTGTGCTGAGCCTTCCGGTGGCAGTTCCTTCTCGAAAAAGTTAGAGTTGGGATGGCACCACCTGGGAAACCTAATCCCACAAGTTGTTCCGGGGTGGTGTCAATGGACAATTTGGCATTATCCATTGCTGATAACACGGCCTGTCGATGCACTCAAGAAGCCATGAGCAGACCCCAGATTAAGATACCAGCTTGGATCTTTTTTAGCAGTTTCAGCAACACCTCTTCCTCGAACTGCTTTTCTTTCTGTCTTTCTACCTCCTTATCTTTCCCAGAGGCCTCGGCTTGGTCTAAATATGTGGGTTTGAAATACAGCCCACACCTTGTCATGTGGTCAATCTCTTCAAAGTACCAGGTATTGTTTGGCAGGTCTTCACCCCACTCCTCATCGGTATGGGTGAGGAGTAAATCGTCGTCCTTCTACATACTCCTCTGGCAACCGACAAACAATTGTTCAGCTCCGGTCTGATCATTCTCGCATTAGAAACATTCCGCACAAGGTGTCAGGCGTTTCCAGCTTCCTGTTTGTCTTGATCCCTTTCTTGCACAAACCGCTTCAACGCGGCTTCCTGTTCTGTATTCGTGGTACTCACGGCGCCCAATTCCTGAGCTAAATTCTTGATGTCGGTGCTTTCTGGTAGTTTACCCTTTTCCTCGGCCATTCCAGCCACTGTAACTATTCTTGCTTCCGTTTTATCAGGTTTTGGTTTAGTTCCTTCCTCTTTGTTAGGCTTGTCACTAAGCCACCCGGAGTTTTTTGTCGACCCATTTAGATCAAACCAGTCAATCTGCACGTCCCCCTAATTTTGTTCGTCGTAGAATTGAAGATTGTCTAAGTCTTCTTCCAGCTCCGCTAGATTGTCCAATCCCTGACTTGGGCCATCCTCTCTAACCACATTGACCTCTGTCGCTATCGACAATACCACTTCTGGTTTAGCTTGATCAACTAACACAATGTAACAGCACGGGTTATACACCCCCTCAGATAAGTCCGCAGAGCTTTCAAGAAATGGACTAGCATCCTCCTCTAAGGCCAACTTCCCTCCTTCTACCACTGTCATCACCTTGGGTTCGGGTTAATATGTGGACATTTCCATCATGCACAAGTTCGTGCTTTCAGGGATGAACACTGCCGGTTTGGGTAGGTGGGAAGGGTTAATATATACACTGGGGTCATAAGGGATGGCCAGAGCATGTATTAGGTTTAAGTTCTGGGGGGAGGGGGGAACTTGGTTGTGCGCTGGAAGAGGGTGGTTACATTTGGCTTTTGGGGTGGTGCTATTACCATGTTGTCAATGAGATCTTGAATCTCATGACGTAGCCTGAAGTATTGGTCAGTGTCATGACCGTACTGCCGGTGAAAAGCACAGTATTTGGCTGGGTTGTGTTTAGGTGGGAGAGGATCGGGTAGTGGGTGGGACTCTAACAGTTTGAGATGTCCCTTTTTGATCAACACCCTTAGGGCTTGGGATAATGGCATATAGAGTGGGATAAAGGTCCTTTGGGATCGGGCCTGGTTGTTTGAGGTTTGTGGAGTTATGCTGGCGAAAGGGTTAGCTGTCTTGGCTGTGGTGGTGACAACACTCACATCAGATGGCCACGAAACTGTGCTTCTACTAGTGGTTGCATTGGAACTGCACATAAAAAGCCTCTTGGCTTGTTCCTTCTCATCGATTATTAGCCCCTGTTTCATTGCATCTTCAATCTAAACCCCTATCTCATGGAGCTCAGTGAATATGAACAACGGCAAGACGATCAACTTCCGTAATAATTTCCCTTGCAGATTATGGACCACCATCTTGATTTGATCCTTTTCTGACGGCCTAGTAGTCATCATCGAAGCCTTGGCCCTCCACCTCGTTACAAAGTTTGAGAAGCCCTCCTTTGGCTCCTGACGGGTTACCTTAAGATCACGGGTTGTGACCTCAATCTACGTGTTGTATGAGTATTGTACGATGAAGGCCTCGGCCATTTTCTCCTAGCTCCATTTCGCAGAGTCCTCCAGCTTTATATACCAGATAGCCGCTATTCCTGACAAGGTCCGGCCGAAAAGTGACAACTTTTGGAGTTTGGTAAGGCCCATCGGTTGCAGGATATCAAAGAACAACCGCAAATGGACCATGGGATCCCGAAAGCCATCGAATCGGTCTATGTGTGGCATTTTGAACCGATCCGACAAAGTTATTGCAAAGTCGTTGTATCCATCTTTGATGTCGGGGATTGTGTTCATGCCTTGTGTCCGCTTGAAAAGCTTCTCTAGCTTGTTGACCTTCAGTACAGTCGGGTCAACTTCGAATTCAAATAGAGGCTCGATTTGGTACACTGGTGCCTTGGAGGCTTGCGGTGGGATGGGGTCTATTGGATTGCACAAATTCTCTTGAACATTGGCAGTGATTTCGGGTGCTGGATACCCGCAGGAGGTGCATGGGAAGCAGAAGTCGTTGCCGACTGTGGTTGCTTTTGCTGCAGCCTGTTTATTACTTCAACTTGATGGGCTATAACTTCAGCTTGGCGAGTAGCATCCTGTTGCATGGTTTCCACTATTTGTTGGAGATGACGAACCAAGTCTTCCATACCAGAAGGGTACTGAGTCATCTAAATAGGTGAGTAGTCTCTTGCTAGCCTAGATGTAAAAGATTGAGCCTGATTGGATGAAGGTGATTGCTGAACTGGTGAATGGTGCCTAACTCTCCTCCGTCTAGTAACCAGTAGAAGTGAAGCAAACACAAGTTGTCCCCTAACAAAATCCCCAGATCTGTAAAGTCTCCTTATATAGGTCCAGAGTGCTGTGCGGGTAACCGACCTATCCGAAGTAATTGTGATAAATTACCTTGCAAAAAGAAATAAAGCAAAAGGAAAACAAAAATCAGAAACCGCATAGCACCTCAGCTCAGATGTTAACCATACACAGATGTAATCAAAGCTACAGGACTGCACTCAAACACTGATTTCTGCCCCCCAAATCTGATACCCAAACTTGTAGATGATACGCACATTCCTATAGAGTTTCACTCTAAAAGTACATACCAGTTAAGTAAGAACCAAAACACCCCTATGAGGCGGTAGGGTTACCCTGTCCTAGTTTCGTCAGAAACTAGGGTTCACCATTCAAGCAAAGTGGTTTCACACAATCCTTCATTCGGGTAAGCATCTTGTCCTAGTTAGGAACAGTCTCTATGGCTTTCGATATGCAACTAGTCCAAATGGTCAAAAAGGGTACCTCAGCAAGACTACCTAATATACCTCTCGCACCTAACATCGAAAAGTGAAAGGTGGAAGAGCCCGTGACCAGTCAACCTTTTGGCAAGCTTTTCAGGCAAGCCTTCGGCAAATCGTCCAAGAATAACAGATAGCAAACACAGTGACTTAACCGCACCAATGCAAATGCAATGCAAAGAAACATATAAGTGTAGATAAAACATCATATCATGAGTTCGAGTCAAGTTCTCTAAATCCCCAGCAAATTTGCCAGAAACTGTAGCTTGACTTTTTCGTACCTCCTTTCGGAAGTTCGAAATAAGCCCTACAGTTCAAACTCTCACAGTTCTGAATCCAATCTCACAAGTGTAATGTGAAATTGATGAACACCAAAGAGTCCAAATCCGGCAAATCTTTTGGAAATTTGATTTTGAATCAAATTGCCAAAAATGGACTGCTTTGCCAGATACAAAGTCGCCACCTTAATATTTTTGGGAAATTTAGGAAACCCATGACTTGTCCCAAAGGCCCTGTGTCTGTCATCACCAAAGTTGCCTCGGTTCGGGAACTTGGGTACAAGAGGGGAAGGTCATGAATTGAGCACTCCCGCTCGCTCGATCAAACATCTACCTCTTCTAATCATGATATGATTTTTATCAACATTATATGCTCTTGTTTCGGTTATTAGGCTAGCATTTACTATGTGATGTGCACACACAAGGTATAGACTTACTTGCTCAAATTGGAACAATTCAATTTCATGTTTGTTTTTCGAAAAGGGTTTGATTTTTCCACTTAACAAAGTGGGCTTCAAGAAACAAGCCTTCATCCACGGGCACTCAAACAATTTAGCAAATAAGCACTTAGCCTCGTGGCAAGCATGCTAGTCATGGCAGTCACTCACACTCATGCAAGTATGCTAAATCACTAAAAACTCACCAAGTACTCCAAGCTACGATAAAACAAAAGAGTTAGAAATATATGCATGATACATAACTTATGAAAGATGGCTAATGCAACTCATGCAACAATGCGACTAATAGGCTTGGCTACTAATATGACATATGACTCGATTCATGACATGTGGTCTAACCATGTATTCAAAGAATGTATTTAAACAACGATGGAGTTAGAATGATGCGCCAAGCCTCGGTGCATGCAATACAAATGAATGAATGCAAACATAAGGTATCCTAAATGAAACCCGATTCTCCTAATCTAACCATCATAAGCTGGTAAATAAGAGGGAGAAAGACGTGGGGTTGGACAACATAAACATTATTACAACGTTGATGCCCTCGTGCAGGAGGGTCGGAATGAATAAACTAGCTAAGCTAAACTACTTAACTAATTATTACAAAACTTGAATAAATTAACTAACTATTCTAAGCTAATTAATCATGTACAACAATTAAATAATTTAACTAGGCTAAGCTATTAAATATTACAACACAAACTAATTTAATTAATCTAAACTAATTAAATAAGTACAAAACAAACTAATTAGCATCAGCTAATTAAGTACAACAAATGAATGGCTAAATGCTAATTAAATTAATTAACTAGTCTGGGAAGCCAAGGAGGCCCATGCATGCTCGGCTTCCACCCGAAGAACGCCCACTGTCTGCCCTTGGAAACCTCTGTTGCACAACCCTGGCACTGATTTTCCTCTTCCAGATCAACTCTGCTCTATTTAACACACATTTTGCTCCAAATTCACCGGTGGCCGGCAAGCCAGAAGTGGTGGCGAGGGGTTACCGTCCAACACTAATGGCTTGCCGACTAGTAATAGTGGCCGGCCAGCCACTAATGATACACCATTCTTTGTTACAACAGAGAGCAAACAGGGCAAAGAAAGCAAATTCTCACAGGTTGTTTGTACTGTGTATCCCTCGTTATCATCAAAACATCTCAAAGGAGTGATACATTTTGTCCTCAAACCATCAATCAAGTAATTTCATTGCATGATGGCTAAGGAACCAAAATGTACAAGTTAATAAATGCACAAATAAGACTCACAACCTTCACCCTATCATGCATGATCAAGGGCAATGGAGACTTTAGAAAAATTAGCACATTTCATCACTTTGAGTATGAAATGGCCCAATTTTCCTTGTGTTCAATTAACGTCTGATTGAACGCATCAAAACACAACCAAATCTTTGCACAATTTTAGTTTCCATTTTTAGTTACTCATTTTAATTTACCATTCCATTCTTTAACCAATTAAGTCCATTGGTGAGTTAGTCCTCTAAAAGGAAAGGAAGGGTCAAACAAAGGGCAGTTTAAGGCAAGAGAGAAATGTCATGCCGTTGATAATGAACCATCAAAAGATGATTAAACCATTAGGCATGGACCTCAATCTCAAGCTTAAACTATCCTAAGGTTGAAACAACACTCAAAGCAAACAAAAAAGTCAAGAAATGAGGGAGGTTGCGGAAATTATGCTTGCTAAAATTAAGTGAGAAAAGCACTTAAAACATGCAATCAACTCAAACAAGTGGTGTCTAAAGGCTTAAAATACCAAGCTTGTGAGAACACTTACACTAGAAGCATGCAAAACAAGACTTAAATGCACTAAACAACAAAAAACAGAGTTAAAATAGTCTTAAACAGAGCCTAGAACATGCTGGAATTAAGCTACAAAAGGCTGGAAAAATAAGCTTACATATAGAGCTAACTAGGCTAGCGAACAAGACACAAGGAGGGGAGGCTAACCCTTCTAAATTTGGACTTCAGAAAATGATTTTTACCACTGAAATTACTCTCAAATTCAATGTTCAAAAGCCCAGAAAAGGATAGTTTGAAAATGGGAAACAAAGGTGAAAAGGCCTTATAAGCAAGTAATAAAGAAGGGTGAACCACCCCCTAACCTCAAATGGCATAAAACCACCAATTTTAGCCCACCAAAACAGAGTTTTTATAGCCCAAAAACAACCCAAAAATAGTTGGAAAAAGATAGAAAAACAAGTATGCAAAACAAGTTTAAAAGACAAGTATACCTCTTGAACCAAAGATCAACTTTAGGCAACAATTTAAGCCAAAACCACTTTCTAGAGCTCCAAGAAGGCCTCAAGGAACGTCAGCTCAAAGGTGATCAACTTTGGTTAAGGTGGTGTAGGCAAAAGTGTGGTGTATATAGGCTAATATACACAAATTTGCAAGTGAGAGAGAGAGAAATGTAGAGAGAGAGAGAGAGACAGAGAGACAGAGAGATTTTGCTCCAAAAATTTCAACCTTTAAAAATGGGGGAGGAAATCCCCTATATATAGAAAACATGCATTCTATACAAGAAGATCAAGCCCTACACGTGCGTGCAGATGCATGCATCTATGCAAACAGCCAGCACAGCTGGCATAAAATATCTGCAAAAGCAATTGGTGGCCGTGGGCCACTATTGGTATCCGATCGACCACCACTGATGGCCGACTAGCCATACCATGGCTGACAACCCGGAGACATGGTGGATAGCCCATGTTGGTGGTAGACAAGTCACTAGAAGGTTAAGGCTGGAAACACCAAGGTTTTGGTCCAAAAACAAGGTGATAGGGGTGCAAGGCTCAAAGCTACAGTATTCCGCCGAGGACCTCAAGAACTTGGTGAGCAAATGCAATCACAATCATCGAGTGCACAGACGATGACATCTAAGTCTTGAGGATGGTCAAGAATGGGGTGTCTACAGGTAGAAATCACTATAAGGGGTTCAAAGTCAAAAGCAACCCTCTCCGATACCAGGGTTATTTTGTTGCACTCTCTCTGAGTGTTTGTTGTTAAGCGTTGTCCGTTTATTGTTATTGGGTCAATTTTTATTCATGTGGGGGATTGTTGGAAAATAATATTTTTTTGGTGACTCTAATGCAATATTAAACTAGGTATCAATTCTCAATTGAGGTGGATTAAAGTCAGTGTAGATTCTTTGTAATGAAATCTTTACACCACAAAAAGAATGACCAAAAACCATTAAGATTTGAATGAGAAATTGACTCATTAAATTGGCTTCATGAAAAAGGTGTTTGGAAAGGTGTAAAACCTTCTATCCCACATTGATTGTAGAAGAGTGCATTGATAGGTATTTAAATCCAATTTTTTTCCTAAGGGTGTGAGCCCTTTGGGGTATCCATATTTTCCGAAGGAAGGGAGTTATGGAGGCTTCAATGATAGACTTGGGCTTAAGACTATAGTCCAAGTTGGTTATGCAAAAATTACCACACGCGCTCGCCGCCTACCTGCTTGGACCGGATTGGGTCTGTGATCCGTGGATCTTGGGACTTGGGGTTTGGGCTTGAGGCCGACAAACTTCTAAATAAAATAGCCAATGCATAAGGATTCTATTTAGTTCAAAAGCCTTTCCATGCTTAGGTATTCCTATTCAACACAAATGTTGATAGTCCAAATATTTTTGTGTTGACATCCCAAATACTATTCATTTAGTTTTGTATTTGTTTTTCCAATCCTTTTCGCATAGGTATTCCTGTAAAGGAAGTTAGTAGAAAAACACAAGAAAATACACACCAAACAATCTAAAGAAACTTTAAATATAATAAATTACTTGAAACCATCTAACAAACTATTTAATAATAAAATTAACTAATCAAACAAAATGCTAGATGAGTTACAAAAATAAATTTATTACTCTAGGAATTAAAAGTTCATAGTCATGAGTTCTATGTATAAAATTATTACACAAGTTACAAAACCTTATGACTCCTAAATAATTAAAATTCTAGCCATGAGTTACATATGAATTTAATTCATAATAAACATGTACACTTATAACTCTAAATAAATAAATAAAATTAATATGCAAGAGTTACATATGAATTTATACAAAACAATAACCATGTAATCAATAATTCTAGAAATTATAAACCAACTAACATGCAAATTAGATTATAAAGTTATAAATTAAAAAGATATGCAACCCATGGTAGAAACAATGTATCATGCTCATATACTTATATTAAAATCCTATACGTATGCAAAATTATATTAGAGGTCAAAAAAAAAAAAAAAAAACATTCTTATGAATTGAAAAAATTAAAACTTAACATTGCATGTCTTAATTCCAATCATGCATACCTAAAAAAGAAGAAGAAGAAGAAGAAGAAGAAGAAGTGGGCAATACAATTCTTTGAAACAGTTCCGATTAAGTATGAATTAATATTTTATATTTAGATACTAATAATAACAAACAACTACTAACGTAACAGTAGGCAATTAAAATGAAAACAATGGCATTCAAATTATATGAATTTAACATTCCAATCATGACTATCATAAAAGTTATGGGCAAAATTAATATTCTGCAAATATGACATGAAAACCAAAGAAAGAAAGGCAATGTAACCAAAGCAATTCACAATGACATGCTGGGAATTAAAAACTACTTGACTTCAGATATTTTATTACTATGGTGCTAACGCAATAGTATCCAATTAAAAACTACTTGACATATTTTATTACTATGGTGCTTACGCAACAGCATGCAGATTCATATATTAATATGGTAATTTACCTTCACATTCTACAAAACCTAGGAACTCCCACACTGGTTTCCGAAACAATGCAACGTACATACTATTTTAACCTATTACATATATGAATTTATTTATCTAATTCGTGAAAAACATTGAGAATCTGTTTTAAGATTGTTATAAAAATTGTGAAATCAAATAGAATACATAAATCCATATTATATAATTGAAATTATAAGATAAAACATCATGGTAGGAATAAACATGAGAAGAACGGAAATACATAATAAAATAACATAGCAAAAGAAAGCGAACCGAAACTTACACTAGACAGCATCCTTAAAATAGATTCGATGTCTCACTGGTTGGACGGTGGAGGTTGTTCGACGTATATCTCCCAGGATACAACATTTGAACCAGTTACAACAATGCTCCGACTGAGTAGCTTTGGCGAACAGAACTATGCATCACTCTCTCACTAGCTCTGTGATTCTCTCTGGATTCATTAAGTTTCTGTGATTTTGTTTTTTGTTATCTTGAAGGTGAATATGAGTTTGTAGATGTCTTTAGACTTTTATTTGAGTCCAGAGAAAATTATAATTTTTAGAAATTTCTCTGGACTTTTATGTTGTTCTTGTGAAGTGTTTTATGTTAAACAAATTATTTTTCTTGTTTTTTCTTTCAGTTTCAATGGACAGTACAGTGTTGTTGCCGTGCAAATATGGGAATGATATATTGTCATTAATGTTTCATGCGAATTGAATTTTGGGGAATTGGTTGGCATTTTGTGTAAAACATGGGAGAATTTAAAACCTGAGACTATGTGTATTTCATATTCTATTGTGGGCCATCCAAATTTTATGGTTCGAAATAATATTGATTTTTTGAATATGTTGAGGGTTGTTTGTGCATGCGGTGTTGATATAGTTGATGTTTCAGTTACTAGATGTAGTACTTCTGATGAAGAGGATGAAGTGGGGACTAATTGGGTAGATGTTGTGGATGGTGAGTGTGATAGGCTGGTTGATATTGAAAGGAATTCACTCTCTAAGTTTTGTTCTCACCAAAAAAATGTGTTATTGTCAGCTGGTTAGCGAAATAATATTACGAGTGTTGGACAAAAGTTTGAGGGTGGTGTGGTTGAGTTCTGTACTTTTTTATGCAAGTATGCTATTGAGGTTGGTTTTCAGTTTACGTATGTTAAAAATGACAAGCTGAGGTTTACGGCAGAATGTGCATATAAGGAATCAAGGGGATGTATGTGGCTTATACATGCTTCAGTTGAAAAAACAAATGGGTTCTTCTACATAAGGACTTTGAACAATGAACATACATGTGGTGTGGCGGTTCGTACGAGTAAACATGCTAGGATGACTTCCAGCTTAGTTTCTAGGCCAATACTTGAAGAGGTAAGTGCAAAACCTTTAACTCGTCCAGTGGATGTTTTCAAAGAAATGAAAGACAAGTATGGGGTCTCAATCAGTTATAACTGTGGTTGGTTGGGTGTTGAAAAAGCAAAATGTAGTACATATAGGGATTCTTATTTGTCATTTGATCAATTACGGTGGTATTTTGATGAGGCATTGAAGAACAATCCAGATAGTCGTTTTGAGTTAGATTTTGAAGATAACAAGCATTTCAAAAGAGTGTTTGTGGCTTTTTATGCATGCATTGCTGGTTTCAAATATTGTCGGTCATTGCTTTTTCTTGATGGAACATTTTTGAATGGACGATACAAAGGAGTTATGCTTGCTGCAACGGGGAAAGATGGGAATGAAGGTAATTGTAAATATATCTAATTTAATATAGGTATGTGAATTTTCTATACATGTGAGAATTGAGTGAATGTGATTTTTCTCTGACACTTTGAATTTTCTATGGTTTTGGCCACTGTGTGGATTTTGTATGGTTGTGGCCACTGTGAGAATTTTCACTGGATTTTGGTCAGTGTGTGAATTTTCTCTAGATGTTGTCATTGTGTGAATTGTATCTGTAGGTGGTTACTAAGTGAATTTTCTCTGGATATTCTGATTGTGTGAATTTTCTCTATAGTTGGTCACTGAGTCAATTTTCTCTAGATGTTGGCAATGTGTTAATTTTCTCTAGAGTTGGGCACTAAGTGAATTTTCTCTAGATGTTGGCAGTGTCAAATTTCTCTGGTTGTTTTTTTTTTTTTTTTCCTGCATGTGTATATCTAATATGCTTGTTCCAATTTGTTTTGTAGGTTTTTTTTCCAGTAGCTTTTGCTATTGTTGATGCTGAGAATAAAGACAATTGGTGTTGGTTTCTTGAACATTTATAAAAAGTATTGGGATCAGAAAGGGTGATAAGTTTCATATCAGATCGACCTTGTGGTGTTGTGGAGGGAATTGCTAGGTTTTTCCCTAACTGCTTTCATGGATTTTGTCTTGAACATCTAAAGAGATATTTGAGGGATAAGTTGTCATGTGGAAACACAAATTTGGTTAGAGAGACGATTGTGTCCAAGTTTTTAGACTGTGCATATGCACCAACAAAGGCATCATTTCATTTCAAGTTAAATGAATTAAAAGTGAGGGAGGAGACATTGTGAGTGTTTTCTTGAGAAGTTTACCATATGAAAATTGGAGTGATGCATATTTTGCGGGGAAACGTTATGGTGAGATGTATTCAAATGTTGTCGAATCATTCAATTCATGGATATGAGAAGCTCAGCACTTGCCATTAACAAATTTGGTGGACATGATACGGTTGCAAATCATGAATATGAGATCTGATAGGAGGCTGCTCTCTATAAATGGAATAAAGTTTTGTGTCGTCGTATAGATAGTGTATTGGAGAAGTTTTTTTTCGATGGGAGGACATGGAATGTGAGTTTATCATCTGATAATGTCTTTGAAGTGCATTGTTTTCCTTCGGTTATGGTTGATCTTGGGTTGAGAACTTGTTCATGTCGAAAATGGGAAATAAATGGGTATCCATGTCAACATGCTGTTGCTGCAATTTTTAGGAGTGGAAAGAATTTGAATTCATTTGTTGAACCATTTTTCATGTTGATATGTATCGTCAAGCGTACTCATTTTCGATTGGCCCAGTTCCAACTGTTGAAAAACCTTTGTGTAGTATTGAAGATGCTATGATTTTACCTCCATTGAGCAAGAGACCAGCTAGGAGGCCGAAGAAGAACAGAATTGCTTTTATTGGAGAGTTTAAAATGGTGATTAAGTGTAGTCATTGTGAGAGTATTGGTCACCATAATAAGAGGACATGCAAGGAACCTTTGTTAAATAGTTGAAGATAATACATTTAATTGATTGAATAATACATTTGATGATTACTTTGTGTATTTTGTTTTGTAGAAGGTATTTTTTAGACAGTGTATATAATAATATCAATCAAATTCATCCAGAGAAATTTTCCAATATCAGTTAAAGTGTACATTGTGTTTGTTGATATATACTATAGGTAGTGGGTTTATAATACCTGTCAAACTCATCCAGAGAAATTTTCCTATGGCAGAGAAAATTCTCTGTGTATTGTGTTTTGAATCTTCAAATTCATCCACATAAATTTGACAATGGCAGAGAAAAGTACTGTGTGGATTGTGTTTTCTAAATTTGATAATTGTTTTGTACTAACACAGTGCATTATAGATTGCATGATCATATAGGCACCTTCTTTGGCACGATACGAGTTAAATTTCTCTGTGAATTTCTGATAACTTCATATCAGTCATTTCAAGAAATGTGCACACTAGATAGAGCATACACAAAATTATTGCAGTGAGTACAACCAAGAAACAAAATTAAGCTCTTTTGAAATTTCTTTGAGTTGAGAATTTCTCTAGACCAGGGAAGAATTTATCTAGAATCACTTCAACTCAGAAATTTTTCTCAAAGCCAATGAAATTTTCCTCACCAACCCAAAGAAATTCCCCCTCTCCAAATCACTCAACCAAGAGAAATTCACAACTCAGAAATTCCATTTTCTGTCACCATTCGAATCTATCAATTTTTGGTAATATCATATCAGAGAAATTTCTGCAAACAATTGTAGACGTCCCCGAACGTCCCGGGAGGGAATCCCGTTTTGTTCATTAGGCTCACTGCAGTTCGGACTCAATGTCACGGTCCTATATCTAATCTCGCAGAGTGCAATGCAAGACCGATGAATCATCAAAGAGTCCAAATTTGGCAAATCGTTTTGAAAAACTGATTTTTAGAAAGAAGTGCCAAACATGGACTGCTTTGCTAGATAAAGAGTCGCCACCCAAATATTTTGTTTTAGGGGAATTTAGGAAAGCCTAACTCGTGCCTAAGGCCATGTGTTCATCATCACCAAAGTTGCCTCAGCTCGGGAACTTGGGTACGATTGGGAAAGGTCACTTCATGAGCACCCTCGCTCGCTCGATCAAAGATCGGCCTCTACTAACTATGATATCAAGTTTTGAAAACATTATGTACTCTTATTCCGGTTTATTAGCCTAGAATTACTATGTGATGTGCACAACATACAAGTATAGACTGGATCACCTGAGTTGGAACAAAACATTTCATGTTTATTTTTTAAAGCGGTTTGCTACTCGCAAGTAGGCTAAAATGCGGATTTTGCCATCCTCAAGTGGGCTTAGAAAACATGGTGATTTGCCACTATCTAGTGGGCTTAAAACTCGCAATCAATAAATTGTTCCAATTCAGATAATCCAACCTTCACCCATAGGCATTCAGGCAGTTATATCACATAAGCACTTAGCCTCATGGTAAGCATGCTAGCATGGCAGTCACTCACATACATGCAAGGGTGCTAAAGCATAAACACTTAACGAGTACTCCAAACCAACAAAAGAAGCTAATTAGAAATCATGCATGAATCCTAACTATACTGAGATGCATAATGCAACACATACAGGTATGCAACTAAGATAGGCTCGGCTACTTTAAGATGGCGTATGAAATGCTACGAAAATCATCTATTCAACTTGGAATTGAAATACGATGCAGTTAGTATGATGCGCCGAGCCCGGTGCACGCAAAACAGATAAATGGGTGCAAACATACGAACATGAAGGATGCTAATTGAAACATGCCCTAATCTAACCATCATAAGGTGGTAAATAAAAGGGAGAAAGACGTGGGGTTGGAAGACATACATCGCACACACGCACACTTATTACAACATTGCCCTCCTCGGAGGGTCCGAATAAATAATACACAACCGAATGAATAACGAATTACAACTAATTATTACACAACCCTCATTAATTAACAAATTAACTAAAATAAATAAGCCAGCATGCCAAAACATATGAAATGGACTGCCTCAGCTCTGTTCGAAATGATGAAAGATGCATGCATGCTCGAGTCGCCTTGCCGGAAAATCCATCGCGATGGCCTGATTTGCCTCTATTTGCAACTGGTCGCAGAACGTGCATAAAACTCCGTATACATCTTGACCTTTTCCGCCGGTTTCGATTCTCGCAACAGAGAGCAAGAAAGGGGCATGGCAAAGTATTTTCAACATATGTGTGCACGACCACTCTTCCCGTCATTGCACAAGCTCTAGGGAGTGTAGTCCTCAATTCTCGTGCCACCAATCACGCATCTCAATGCATGATGGCTGAGGAGTCGAATTGCATGACTCGATGTGAAATGAATGCACAAATAGACACCTAAAGCCAACAACTCTATCATAGATAGTCAAGAGTGTCGGCGACTGGGAATTGAAGCACGTTTCATCACTTTGAGTATGAAACGTCCCTCGTTTCCCGTGTTTGGACTAAACCGCACTCCAAACACTATGCAATAACTAGAATGGCATGGCATGCAAACACTATGCAACAACTAGCATGCAATCCTAAATGAAATGCAACTAAGACACGCAAACATGCAAGGAGTGATATGCAAAGGTGCAACTAGCATGCACAATGCTATGAACTATCAATGGCATACTCGGTGCACATGACATAATATGGCAGACACATTGCAAGATGGACTTAAACCAATATGAGTGGACCTCAACCACACTCAAATTAGTTGGCAAACATGATGAAATGAAGCAACAACGCTTATGCAAACATGCCCAAATGCAAGGGACCAAAACTAAGGCACCAAGTGCAACTGGACCAAGGCATGGCAAGCATGTAATATAGCGTACAACAACACATTTTCTAGCTCTGAAATGACATACAAAAGGGTCCTGAATCATGCAAACACCTCACACAATGCATGCCAGATAGCCCGAATACCGAAACTAGTGAAGTGCATTACTCTAGAGGTATGCAAAGCAATGCAGAAATAACCAAACTAACCCCAAAAAGTCCCTATGCAGGCCAAATCAGTAGCAAATATGGACTAAAATGATGGCTTGAAATGGATAAAAGTGAAGCTCATGCAATGGCCCATAAATGAGGTATTTAAACACAACTCTCAAACATATCTAAGGAGTGGAAAACATGGGAGCGTGGAAACCTTATATGCTCTGAAATGTCATACAAAATGATGCTAAGACATGGATACACCTCAACATAAGCATGCAATAGGCTTCAAAACTCGAGGCTAGGCAAGGGTATTGCACTACAACCATGCATAGCAAGCATCATTCGACCCTGAGGCATAAAAACAGAGCTAAGTCAGTCCAAAACATGCACAAAATCAGTTTAAGGCATGGCCAAAAAGTGCTAGAATCAAGGACCAAAACAACATGCAATGTGAGCTAGTGAAGAGGATTTACACTACAGGCATGTGAGGCATTGAAGAGGTCACTAAACCAGCAAAATTTAGAGGTATGACATGCCAAATAAAGCCCAAAAACCCACTGAAACATGGTCTATGCATGCAAGAATGAGATGCTCCTTTGATTGGCCATGAACAGGGTTGTCCTACACATGCAAGATGGACACCCAATATGACAAAACCACCTTTGGACAGAGGTTATGCAGGTCCTAAAAGTCATAGAAAAGGACCTAAAACAAGCCTTGAAAGCATGCAAACATAGGCTCCTTTGATATGCTAAATATGCTAGAAAACAAAACAAGGGTGAGAGGGTCACCCCTCTCTGATTTTGGCTCTCAAAGCTACATCCCAACCACTAAAAATCTGCTGGATTTCAGTGGCTAAAGGGCCAAGCAAAGCTCAATACAAAAGCCTTAGGGCATGGCTCAAAACAAGGCAAACTGAAGCATGCAAGGGAGTAGATGACCCCCAACAACAAAATGACCTTAAACAAACATGTTAAGGACCTCAAAATAAGACTTTTTTTAGTTTACACCAAAGCTCAAAAATGCCTGAAAATGAGGCTAAGAGATGGATCAAAATAGGGCTTAAAAAGGGAGAAAGTGTGTTACCCTTGAAGCTCAAGAAGACCAGCAACTTCTGGACCCAAAAACCAGACCTTCAACCTCTGAAAATGACCTCCAAGGACCTCAAAGCAATGGTGGAAGTGTATGGCTATGAGGTGTAATGATAAAGAGTCAAGAACTATGCACTTTGGAGCCAAAATGGTGAGATATAGAGAGGGATATATGTTTTGCCTTCCAAGAAGTTCTGAACCCTTGCAAAGGAAGGAGAGGCCTTCCTTTATAGAGCCAAGGGTACAAAGCTTCTCCTAGAAGCTTAGAACCAAGAGTGAAGATCCTTCATACACGTGTATAGAGGATGCAGCTTGTACCTCCTAGCTGGCACAGCTGGAACGCATTTAGGGAGACAAAAAAGATGGAAGCTGGCCGACCAGTTCAAGTGGTCGGCCGACCACTTTCCCTGGTCGGCCTACCAGGTCAAAAGATCCAAGGTGGTTGGCTATCCCCTATGATGAAGCCCCAGAAGTTAGCTTTCCAATGGCGCCAGCCTTGCATTAAAATTCCAACTGTGCAAAAAGTTATGCCTGTTTTGGTGAAGCCGTGCAGATTCGGTCCAACCGGATTGATGCCCTACTTCAACTAACTATATCTCCCCCGTCCAGACTTGGCTTTACGAGATTCTTGAGTGCAAAATGAAGCCCCAGAAGTAAGCTTTCCAATGGTGGTAGCCTCATAGCTGAAATCCAAGTATGCAAATGAATAGGCCTGATTCAGCGAGGACTGCTTGTCCCTCTCTTAGCGATTCATGTCCATTTCTCTCCCAACTGGGTTTCTTCCCTCTTCTCTTCTTTTCTTCAACTCCAAACCCCTAACAAGGTGTTTTGAAAGATTTTTCAGAGATTTCATCTCTCTTTCGTTCATTTTCACTTTGCCCTTGCTCGGTTTATCGAAAAGTGCGACATTTAACAAAATGCGAGTGTCGGAACATCGTAGAACTTTTATTTTCAAAACATTTTGAAAGAGAGGGTTTCAAGTCTAAAATCTTTTGATCAAGATTGTTTTGGTCCAAAAGGGGTATGAAGTTGAGATTTGACTCTCTCCTTGCCAAAGAAACTGAACCTTTGCCCGGCACACCTTCATCACCAAGTAAACCATCAGTAGCGCCCAAGTCTTAAGGGCAGTTAAAAATGGGGAGTCTACAACAATTTTCTCTCTGTGGATTGTGTTGACAATCACAATAAAAAAAAATATATATATATATAACCGTTCATAGGTATGAAATTTACATTAGTCAAAATAAAAAAAAAATGAAATTTACATTAGTCAAAAAAGGATATATACTTATATGTCAAGCATAATCATTCCTTCATTGTATGAACAAAAAACTGAATGGTTAACACTGTGTGGATATATACATATATGTGAGACAATTTTCTCTGTGTGGATATGTACATTGTCTTCCTTTCACTAGTTTTACTATTACATTTTTGGTTCTTCTTCTGGAGCTATTTCAATTGGTTCAGTCCATGATTAGCCAACTTCGGTCACAAATCTCTCTATGAGTTCTACCCTCATCAACCTTGTCTCTTGTGTGGACAATTTGGAGCTGATAGGTTCATGCTTGCTATATTGTTTCATTATATAGTAGACAAAGAGGCCACAATCCAGACTGCATACAAATTGTAGGTATGGTTAGTTTTAAGAAACATGCAAATCAGATTATCTTATTTATAGATGTATGAAAATTACGAATCACTTTCTTGTTCTGGAGCATTGTTGACATACTCAAAGTTGTAACTTGTGTTTTGTGAGTTTATCAATTTGAAAGAGGGTTGTGATTGAGCCTCTCTTTCAAGGCAAGCTTTCAAAAAATTCTCCACATAATCTTGCTGCAAAAAAAATAATTTTTAAATTACAGAGAAATTTATGGACAAATCAATGGGATTCTATGAAAATTATCATCATATAAAGATTATGATGGATTAGAGAAATTTGCACTCGTTACCAATTGTTTTGCATCTTTGATATATTTGTCTTCTGCATCATCCCTCCTTCGCCTCAGTGAGTTGTAGAACCTCTATAAATTGTCTTGTTTGTCCAGGACAAGCAAGGTCCAATGATTTCCATGTGTGGACTTCTCTTTACCTCTAGTATTTATTGGGAAATGGAGGAACCTGTAGTTCCTCCATGCTATTTCAATATGCTTGTCAAATAAGGACACTCGAAAAGCTTGATTTTCTGTCATCTTGATGAAATTCTGTGTTCAGAGAAAATCAAAAAATGGCTTTGTTATGAGAAAGTTAAAATGACAGGAATTTAAGAAATATACACAAAGAAATTTTAAATGCACACAACTAGCTAGAGAAAATTAGACTAGTGACACAACTGGCTTCAAGAAATATTTTAAGAAGAGAAAGTAGTAAGTAAATTCCAGAGAAAATCAAATAAAACAGTAGTAACATACTAAGCTCATGATGTGAAAAAAAATGAGATTGGTTGTTGTCTTTCTCTCATTTGGTCAGCCAAAAGGATCTCTCCATAGCCATCAATAAACTGAAAAATATGATTTAAGATTGTAATACTGGTTTATAAAGGCTGATGGAACATTGTAGAGAAATTTTGATGAAAGGGAAAGACTTACATTGTTGGCAATTTCTTTTTACTTTATTAGGTTTCCAATGTCTTCGAAGGTAATGAGATTCAACTCACTTGTCCAAATTAAAGCCCTACAAGATAACAAAGAAGGGATTTAATTGTTGTTAATGCAATATAAGTTTGTAATTTGTTGTTTGTTATCTTCTATTTTGTTTTTTGTACTTACTCAAGTCCAGACACATTTGATATGTGATGCAAAATGTCTTTTACATGATCTTTTATCAATCTTGTAATCAGTAGAGTTTGTGGAAAAACCCAAGATTTTCTGATGTTTGTAGGTTGAGGCAAGACGTACGCATCAGCATCAAGTACTTCTTTATCCTTCATGGTTTGCTCAGTTTGCTTTGCAGCTTGTTTTGAAGCTCTAGTCACTTTCGCAACTTTGGGATATTGAAATTTTGGATCGTGCTGCTTTTCCTTCCTTTCTTTTGCCTTCAAATTTTTTATCATTGACGTCGGATCTTTTTTGACTATAGACAATGAAAATATTAGTAAAAATGAAATTTCTCTGAAGTAATAGATGATATTTCAATATCTAAATTTATTTGATTCAATATTTTCTAGTTACTATAGCAATCCCGGTTGTCCCTTTACTGTTCAGTTGTATTCCAGACTCGGTTCCATGGAGTTGGTAGTTGTAATTGTCTTGTTGTTGTCCTTTAAATCCATTTGTTTGAGTTTTAGGATATGTTGGGCTTGGTTGTTACAGGTTGGTTAAGCCTTGGTTTCATTTCCTTGTTGCCCAGTTTTTAGGTGGCCCGCTCGAGCGGGTCTTATTGCGCTCGAGCGGGGTTTACACACTCCCAGTATTTCGTGCCTTTGCAAAACATCTGCAGGTGTGTTTTTCATGCTTGACCGGGTTTCTTTACCCTCAAGCAGTCGCGCTCGAGCGGGTATGTTGGTGCTTGAGCGGGTAGTGCTTTGTCTGTGAAAGTTTTCAGAGATGAAAATCTACGCTCGAGCGAACTGGTTCTTCGCGCTCAAGCGGGTGTGTTTTGCTTTTGTTTCTTGGTGCTTGAGCGGCTCCAGATTTGTGTGCTTTACGCTCGAGCGTTCTATTCTCCGCTCGAGCGGGTCATGCGTATATGAGTTATCCGCTGGGTGATTTTAAATCACTTTTCACTTTTCTTTCTCTCTCTTACTTTTTCAAAAAGCCATTTTTGAGAGCTCCTCTCTCTAGAATCTTCCTTCTCTCTAGGGTTTGATCTAGCTAGAGTGTTCTCCTTTCCTTCGGCCTTTGTAAAGAGTGTATTGATCGTAGAAGGCTTCGTTTTGATCCGAAAAGTTTGGAGTTTGGAGGAACTTGGTTTTGGTCTTCTTCTGCATTTGAGCTCTAATTTCGAGGTAGGGATATCCTACTCCATCTTATGAGCTTTGTCTTTAAATTTTGGTATTTCGATATGTTGGGGGTTGTTGGATAATTTCGAGAAAGTTTGGGGTTATTGTGTGATTTTCTAAAGAGGGGTTTTCAAAGTTTAAAACCTTTATGTATGTAATACATTGTAAAATCGACTTAGTGTGGGATTATTGAGGAAAATGGAACCTTAGGGTTGGTATTGTGATTATGGGAAAAACCCCTAATTGTTGATAAATTAATTTGTATAATTAATTTTGGGAAATGAGAAATTGAATAAGAAATTTTCAAATTGGAAAGGTTTGGGATTAAAGGGTGTAGTTGGATTAATTTGTCGCTCACCTAGGCAAATATTGATATTTTATCCATTTGGTGCATTTATTTCTAGTTTAGAAATAACTGCTTGGGCTATCGGTGGAGGATAGTCTTGATTGTTGTAAACAATACATGATGATTAGGCAAACTAAAACTAATCAATGGAATGTGTCATCGAATATGACGATTGAAAAATACATTAACATTATGTATTGATTGATTATTTATATGATTTGTGTTTATATACATTGTGTTGTGTGGGAGGAGATAGGGGGTGTACTCCACGGTTTAGGGGAAGATAGGAGATGGACCTTTAAACCAAAATTTGTGTGATATTGATACAGCACTACAATGTGTATCATGGTGAAGTACAGAAGTGTGGGTTTGATCTGATATAGCACAAAAATGTATATCATTATCAATCGTGAAGTATAGAAGTGTTTCTATGTTATATCGATACAGCACCAAAATGTGTATCATTTGTAAAGTACGGAAGTGGTTTATGTGTTATTGATACAACACCAAAATGTCATGAATTTCGAAAGTGTTTTAGTAATGAGTTATAATCTCATTAAATTATTTGGCCAGGTTCTGAGCCTTGTTTTCAAACTCAAAGTTGAATAAGAAATGGAAAGTGAAATGTAACATGGTTATGATTGTCATGAAATGGTAATTTGGCATGATTTGGAATATAAGTATGGACCATCTGTTCAATGCTATTATTTTAGTCATTGTTTATAGTTGGTTTAGTATATTTCTACTGGACTGTGGCTCACTCTATATGGGACATCATTTTCAGGTACATGTAGCATGCCACCTCCAAGGACGTAGCTTGGGAGGCTTGGGACTGTTGGACTGTTTCGTGTTTTTGGTTGTATTACATGTATGTCAAGCCAAGGGCTTTCTTTGTATAGAGTTAGCACTCCTTTTTGTAACCAAGTGTTGACTTGGAAAGTTGTAAGCCCTTAGGGCATTTACTTTTGATGTCAACATGTAATACATTTTGTAAAGATTACTTTGATGGAATACAATTATACTTTATTTTCTTATGTCTAAGCATGCTATTGTTGGTTGATTTATGGGTTTATTTTGAGGGCGTTACAACTTGGTATCATAGCATACCGGGTTCGAATAATTTGGGTACGTGGGAAGTGATTAGTATCACAATGGGTTTGTTTTGCTTGTTAGAGACTTAGATGTAATGTTATGTGCATATGTGATAACATGTTTATGTGACTACTTGGGTATGGGATTTAGTTTCTGGGATGTTGATTGGATCCTTGGGTTCCTGTGAGTCTTGTTGGAAAAGCACTTGATCAATGCTGTTTCTAACAGGAACTCTAGTAATGCCTTGGGACTATCATTATCTGGGAACAAAATTCGTAAGTGCTTATGTGTTTATGTGCTTACGTGGAGTGAATTACAGTTGTCCATGTATTACGACGCGAGTGTTTAGCTTCGGCACATTTGTGAATGTGCTAACGTTCTTCATTACCTTTATTAGGATGTTAGGACGAAGACGAGATGGTAGGCATGGTAGGCCTAGGAGGCAATAAGTGCTTATACCGGATGAGATTCCGGCGATGCAGGAGGGAATTGGTCAGGCCAATGTGGCCGAGCCAGCAGGTTAAGAGGCTATGGACGCCTTAGCTCGTGGGATAGCCGATGCTTTGAGGGATTCTATGGGTATTCTCAAAGCTGAGAATCTAGTTTAGGCTCAAGTGCAGGCCCCGGTTGTTGATGTAGGGCCTTCTTTCTTGAAGAGGGAGTTCTTCCGGTCTAATCCGAATGAGTTTATTGGGAATCCAAATGAGCGACTTAAGGCTGATGAGTGGTTGGAATAGATGAGTAAGACGTTCGAGATGCTTGGCATCGAGGATGAAGCATTAAAAGTGACCTTGGCATCTTTCCAGCTTAAGGGGGATGCGGGTCAGTGGTGGAAGTTCACGAAGGGTTGTATTGGTGGCACGTGGGAGGCCTTTTTAGATGCTTTCCAGGAGAAGTACTTATCTCCAGTAGTTAGGGAGAAGCTGAGAGACCAGTTCTGCAAGCTTTTGCAGTTGAGTTCTTCAGTGGCCGAGTTTGAGGCTGCTTTTACTAGCTTGTCCAGGCTTGCACCTGAGCTTGTGGCGTCCGAGGAACGCCGGTGTATCGAGTTTGAGAGGAGATTGAGGCGTGGACTCAAGATGAGAGTTGGCGGGTCTATGCATCGAGATTATGGACGTCTTGTTGATGCTGTAGCCCATATGGAGATCATGATGCAGGAGGAGGAAGGGGGATAGAGAGGCTCCAAGAGGAGTCAGGATGGTCAAGGTGATGGTAGGAGACAGAGGGGTTCTAATCCCCAGCAGTCTCAAGGTGGTTTTGTTAGATCGACCTTTCCAGTGCCGAGTGCGGGCTCGGGGAGAGGCAATCAGGGAGATATCACCTGTTACAAGTGTGGTCAGCTGGGCCACAAGTCTTCAGTTTGCCCTTGAAGGAGTCGTGAGCTATTTCTTCTTAATTTGGACATGAGCGAGTCGAGGCGGGGCCAGCCCTTGTCTTGTTATCAGTGTGGTCAGCCTGGGCACTTGAAGAGGTTTTGTCCACAGTTGAGTGCCACTTCGGGCGCGTCTGGTTCTAGGCAGACGCAAGGTTTTCAGCCAGCTCAGTCTATGCAGGCCTCGAGGGCCAATTCGAGAGCTTCGTCGTCCCAGTCTGTCTGACGGATCGTATGCTCAGGGTGGCGAGTGGATCGAGGCCTTGGTAGCGTGTATCTTTGTTATCGCGTAGGACTGGTCGGTTCCATCGGTTGTGAGAGGTACCTTTTGTTTTGCAACGGTTGCTAGTGTATTGATTGATCTGAGGCGTCTCATTCCTTTGTATCTCTTTGCATTTGCATCTGTTTTGGAGTTGGAGTTGGCACAATTAGCATCTCCTATATGTGTTGTATCACCTGTTGGGGGTGAATTGATTTTGAAGCACGGATGTAGAGGTTGTGATATAGAGGTCGCCGATCATCAGCTTCCGTTCCCTTTTGTAGTTATGCCCATGAAGGGTTTTGATGTTATTTTGGGTATGGACTGGCTGTTATCATACCGGGCTGTTATCGATTGCTACCGCCAGAGGGTCACAGTATGTACCTTGAGCGGGGAGTGTTTTTCATTTCTTGGGGGATCGGGTTGGTAGTGTGTTGCCACCGGTGTATGATCTGGGAGGACGGAGTGAGCTTAGTGGTCTTCTTGCTAGCCTTTTGAGTAGTGAGTGTGATGAGACCCAGATTGTATTACCGAGAGTGGTTTGTGAGTATTCAGATGTTTTTTTCGAGGATCTCGTTAGTTTGCCACCTCACCGTGAGATTAAGTTCACCATTGATTTAGTGCCCGGCACGGCGCCAATTTCTATGGCACCTTACCGTTTTGCCCCAGCCGAGTTGAGTGAGTTGAAGATTCAGCTCTAAGAGTTGCTAGATAAGGGCTTTATTTGCCCTAGTGTTTCACCGCGTGGAGCACCGGCCCTCTTTGCTAAAAAGAAAGATGGTGCCTTGAGACTTTGTATCGACTACCGGAAGTTGAATCGGGCTACGGTCAAGAATAAGTATCCTATGCCTCATATTGATGATTTGTTTGACTAGTTGAAGGGTTCCCGTTGTTTCTCTAAGATAGACTTGAGATCGGGTCACCACCAGTTGAGGGTCAGGGAGGAGGAGATCCCGAAAACGGCATTCCGTACGCGGCATGGCCATTATGAGTTTCTAGTGATGCCACTTGGGCTCACCAATGCACCGACAGTCTTTATAGATTTGATGAACCAGATCTTTCGGGAATTCTTAGATCGTTTTGTAGTCATTTTCGTGGACGACATTCTTATCTATTCGCCTTCGGAGGAGGAGCACAAGGAACACTTGAGAGTGGTGCTTGAGTTGCTTAGAGCCCATAAGCTGTATGCCAAGTTTGGGAAGTGTGAGTTCTGGCTAGGGGAAGTCAAGTTCTTAGGCCACGTAGTATCCGGGGAAGGGGTGTCTGTTGATACATCCAAGATAGAGGTAGTGCAAGATTGGGCACAGCCTAAGAGTGTTTTTGAGATCCACAGTTTTCTGGGACCAGCTTGGTATTATCGCCGGTTTGTGAAGGATTTCTCCAGGCTAGCTTCGCCGTTGACTAGGTTGACGCGGAAAAGGGTCAAGTTTGTATGGAGTGAGACTTGTGAAAAGTTGTTCCAAGAGTTGAAGGTTAGATTGACCACCGCTCCGCTCTTGATTATTCCGGAGAGAGGGTTGGGATATGCGGTCTATTGTGATGCCTCACGAGAGGGTTTGGGTTGTGCGTTGATGCAAGAGGGGAAAGTGGTAGCCTTTGGCTCACATCAGTTGAAAATTCACGAGAAGAATTAACCCACACATGACCTAGAGTTAGCAGCAGTAATCTTTGCCTTGAAGATGTGGAGGCATTACCTATATGGTGAGAAGTTCGAGGTGTTCACGGACCATAAGAGTTTGAAGTATCTATTTACACAAAGAGATTGAAATCTGAGGCAGAGGAGGTGGATCGAGTTCATTGAGGACTATGATTTTGAGTTGCACTATCACCCGGGAAAGGCCAATGTTGTGGCCGATGCCCTCAGTAGGAAATCCATTAGTGATGTAGCTTGTAAAGCCATCCAGGAATGGGAGATGTTTATAACAACCCCATCACGTATAATGATTAGTACTTAATTAATTAAGAGGATTTGAGGTTTAATTGCCGAGTATTATAATTTATTTGGGATTTATGAGAATTGTGGAATCTGACTCGTATATGATTTTATTGAAGGTTTATTTTGGGAATTAGAAATTGAGGGTCCAAATGGCATAAGTAAGTGAAGTTAAGAAGTCAAATCAATTTAATGTTAATTATGGACCCATTTGGGAGTTTAATTAAATGTTCGATTCAATTTAGTAAAATTGAGATTCAATTAATTAGATCCGAATTGGAGAAAATTAAGTTAATTAAATCATGAAAGATTAAGGATTATGAATATTGCGAATTAAATTTAATTATGGGGTGTCCTATTTGAATATATAATTTGATTGACGGAACCTTGGAGTCTGATCAGAAATTGAAGGCCTAAATGATTTGGGGAATCAAAATTGGAGGAGTAAATAATCTAAGAAACCAAAATTGAGGATAGAAATAAGTTTAATTTAATATTTGGAGCCTTTTAGGAGTCTGACTAAAAATCTGATTCAGATTGATAAATTTAATTATAATTAATTGGGCTCTAATGGAAGTCAAATTAGACTGATTAAATTATGTGGGACTTGTGGTTAGTTATGATTAATTAAACTAGGACTAAGATTAATTAAAATTAGATTGTGTTTAATTAAGCTAATGAGTAATTATGTATTAAGCTGTTTTATTTTTTATTCAATTATAGGATTGTCTAGAAAGTGCAAGTGTGTGTACGTGTCCCATTGTCAAGAAGTGCATGTGTGGGTATAACTAATGAGTTAAAAGTGTTTGGGTTGGCATTTGTTGGTTATATGCTGAGAGAACACAGCCGAGAGAGAGAGAGAGAGAGAACTTCTTTATCTATATACATGCAGTTGTGGTCAAATCTGGTGAGAGCAAACCGTGGAGAAAGAATTGAAGAAAAATAAAAGGGGAAAGAAGGAAACCTTGTGGAATATCAAGATTCAAGCTTAAAATTGTGGAAAATTCATCTTCAAGTAAGAAATTTCATTCTCTTCTTAGTATTGTTTAAATAATATTGACATAAATTGATTTAAGATGAATTTTGAGAAGATTAAAATGAAGATTTGTAGATCAATAATATAAATGGACAGAAATTAGATTTTTGCATGTAAATCAAGTTAGGTTGTAAATTATGAGTGATGATTTCTTAAATTTGTTAAACTTGGACTCAAAATCATGTAATTAATAGGAATTAACAAGAAGACCAAGAAATTTTGAGTTATGTTTTAAGATCATGGATACATATTTGGAAATTAAATAGTTAGAGTTTGATTAATTTTATTCTTCACAAATTAAAACCCATCCTTGCATGCATGTGGATAATCATGGAAAATAAATTAGAAATTAATTATTTTAAGTTTAAATTGTGTTTTCCTCATGAATTTGGGCTTCATCTTTACATGCATCAATGAAATTATAGGAGATTTGAGGAATTAATGTCATGTTTGGGTATAAGAAGGACAAGTTGTGGTAAATTATAAATTCATGAACATTTGAGCTTAATTTTTGAACAAGAGGGATTTTGATGTAGATGGTTTGACTTTGATTATAATTTCACACATGCAAATATTTTTCTAGGAGTTTTATAATTTCAATTTGGTAATTTAAGGAGACAAAAAAGAGTTAGGAATCAATTTTATGGGATTAGAAGGAAATTGATAAGGAAATGACGATCTGGAACTAAAATCAAGTTTATGGGAATTTGGAACTAATCTTAAAGTTTTGATTTTATAATTAGATTTTTAGTTAATCCATGCATGTGATGTAGTTTAAGAATTTTATTCAATTTAGATGTATTTTAGAACATCCATGTTATAAATTAAGTTTTTGGGTTAACAATTGAGTTAAGTTGAACTTCTAAGAAATTGATTTGTGTAATTCATAATTAAGTTGATTTTGTTATTAATAATAAAATTGGGTCTATTTGTATTACATACATTATGGAATTTCAAAAGGTTGGGAAGTCTAAATTATATTTTAGAATTGTGGGTTGATATTGATAAGGTGAATTAAAACTAAAATTGAGCAATTGGAACATGATTTTGAACGAATGTTTTCTAATTGAAAGTGTTTACTAAATCATATAATGATTCTTCATTTTTGTGCACCAAAAATATATGTTTTGAGGCTTTGAATACCATATTTGAACTTAAACGGCAATTTTGAAATTTCCAGAATTTACACTGTCCGCTCGAGAGAGGAAAGTCTCCCTCGAGCGTAAAAATCGAGCTCCCAGAAGTTTTCTAAATTTTACAGTCTGCTCGAGTGACCAAAGTGGCGCTCGAGCGAAGACCCATTTTCAGCACATTTTGGAAAGTTGCATTTAGTTCATATTTTTATCCTCATCTCTTTCCAATGCATTCTAAACATGATTTATGACTCAATAAAAAATAATAGGCTACTAATCAACATAGATTAGTTAGTTAAAGCATGAATCATTGATCTTGTGGTAATTAATTAAGAAGCCAAGTAAATGATCAATCTATTTGGAAAAGAAGGACTTAGTGATAAAAGAATATGTGAAATAAGGACCCGGTTTATTAGATTGAGAAAGAATAAACGTAGTATAACTTCGGACTATAAAGACTAGAAAGGACAAGTTTAATTAAGGGAATAATGTTGTGTTTCAATGTGTATATGTGATGTGCTTGTATAGGTCACGCGCCATTGTCTGCCTGATTTTCCTGATATGTCCGGTCTGTCTGATTTGCTTTTGCAGCCCACGGTGAGTAATAACATTGTAAAGATATGTTCATCTGTACTTATTTTCTATGCAATAAAATGAGATCTGTTTTCTGAAATGATATGTTACGTACAATGAATGATTGTCCAATTTCTGACATGTATTCGTGACATCCTTAGTATCATGTGCTATCTACAGCCGTGACCCCGTATCGGAGGTTCCTCGTGGAACTTTACGCTTTATGCATCCTGTTATGTTACGCATTATGCATCCTGTTTGTGCACTGATGCCCGTACCGGAGGCCCGCCATGGGGGCTTAGCTGTCTTGTTACCCGGATCCGGAGGTTCCTTCATAGGAACTATGGAGGTTATTCATAACGTTACGCATTGCGCGTCCTGTTTAGTTATGCTAATGGATGTATCACGTAAATGTAACTATGACTTAAGATTCCTGTCTATATATGATCTGATCAAGTATGAATTTGATAAAGCTGAATTATGATTTCGATCTGATCAAGCATGATTTTGATACAAACTGAACTGATTTATGAAATCTGTATGGACTCATTCATTGAAACCCTTTACTCTGTTATTATTCACTGGGCTTTAGCTTACTGTATTATTTATGTATGTAAGTGATCAGGCGCGTGACCAGACTTAGAGGCATCTGTCTAGAATTTGTTTTGTCAGCCAACCAATGTGCCTCCCGTGGAGGTTCCGGATGTGTCAAGTGATTATTGCTTAGTAACTTAAAGTTTAAGTTCTATTTTCTTGTTTGGTTAACCAAGTCTTGGGTATTTTGTAAATAGGGCTAAGTCCCTTTTTGGTCTAATCTGTGTATATATGATGACTTAAAGATAATGTGCATATATGTATATAAAAAGTTTAAAATTTTTCTATCTCATATAAGTCTACACAGCTCAATAGACGTTGTATATTCTTATTTGCTTCATGACCTTAATATTATGTTAATGCATTCGTGCCGTAGGTAATCCTCGTATTACTGGTCGGTTATGGTGCCAAACCTATAGGGGCGGGTTTGGGTCGTAACAATGTTGGGGGCACTTGGCGAGTTTGATTTGCTTTTGGATGAATCTGTTGAGGCTGCAGCCTTGTTTTCTGTTGTCGCGCAGCCTACACTTGTGACTTGAGTGTTAGAGGCATAGGGAGGTGACCTTGAGGTAGAAGCCCTCCGGGAGAAGATCTCCGATGGGAAGGTTGAGAAGGGTTTGTCTGTGTATCCTGACCTGAGTGTGAGATACCGAGACCGTTTGTTTGTGCCGGAGTCTTGCCGAGAGGAAGTACTCCGAGAGTTTCACCATTCACGCCTTGTGGCGCATCCAGGAGGCACAAAGATGTATCGAGATTTGGGTCGCCAGTTTTGGTGGCGGGGTATGAAGAAGGATGTGGCGGTTTTCATTTCTAAGTGCCTTACTTGTTAGCAAGTGAAGGCCGAGCATCAGAGGCCAGCGGGTTCGTTACAACCCTTGCCTATTGCTGAGTGGAAGTGGGAGCATGTCACTATGGACTTCGTTGTAGGTCTTCTGAGGACTCAGCGAGGTAGTGATGCTATTTGGGTGGTTGTAGACCAGTTGACTAAGTCGGCGCACTGTATCCCTATGCACGTGAGAGATTCGATAGATCATCTTGCCGATTTGTATATTCAGGACATAGTGAGGTTGCACGGGGTCCCAGTGATGATCGTCTCAGATAGAGACCCTCGTTTTACTGCTAGGTTGTGGCAGAGTTTGCAGAGTGCCTTTGGTACTAAGTTGACCTTTAGTATGGCTTATCATCCTCAGATTGACGGGCAGTCTGAGCGTCCTATCCAGATCCTTGAGGATATGCTTTGAGGTTGTGTCCTTGACTTTAGTGGGACATGGGAGAGGCACCTGCCTTTGGTGGAGTTTGCCTACAACAACAGTTTTCATCCGAGCATCGGTATGGCACCATTTGAGGTCATGTATGGTCAACCGTGTAGGTCTTCGGTTTGTTAGGCCGAGGTGGACGATGCACCTTTGTTGGGTCCGGAATTGGCTAGGGAGACGACCAAGAAAGTCGAGCTCATCCGTAAGAGGATTGTTACAGCCCAGAGTCGCCAAAAGAGTTATGCCGACCGTAGGATGAGGCCTTTGGCATTTGAGACGGGTGATCATGTTTTCTTGAAAATATCACCGAGGCGAGGTTTGATGAGGTTTGGGAAGAGTGGGAAGTTATCCCCTCGGTTTATCGGTTCCTTTGAGATCTTTGAGAGGATTGGGGAGGTTGCTTATCGTTTGGCTTTGCCACCGCAGTTATCCGGAGTGCATGACGTATTTCATGTTAGTATGCTTCGGAAGTACGAGCCAGATCCATCGCGCGTGTTGGATTGGACGGACTTAGAGGTAGATGAGGATGCCTCGTATGAGGAGATACCAATTCGGGGCATGGATAGGCAGGATCAAGTCTTGCGAGGCAAGACCATTCCCTTGGTGAAAGTCTTGTGGAGACATCACGGAGTGGAGGAAGCCACTTGGGAACGTGAGTTGGAAGTCCGCGAGAAATATCCGGACATATTTGTTGATGTATAATCATGTCTTGAGATTTTCTAATATTATTGAACCTTAAGAGCATTGTATATGTCTTAAGTTGTAAAACATGGTAAATGTTTTAGTTTATGGAAATGTTGTAGAACTTGCCTTAAAATGGAAGTTTGCTTTGGCATTGTGTATGCTAAATATTTTGTGGAAATGCAAGCATGATATTAATGTTGCAAATGTTATAGAAATGTGGAGAATGTGTTGAAATTGGTAAATTTCAAAGGAATGCATGTTGATAATGCAGGTTGTTATATACAATATGAATTGCCTCTTGAGAAGAGATGAGATTGACCGGTGATGGGTCGGGATATTTAATATTATGCTATAATATTGTTGGGAATGGAGAAAACTTGTTTTTTTGAAAACTTGTATTTAATTTCGGGGATGAAATTCTTTAAGAAGGGAAGGTTATAGCGATCCTGGTTGTCCCTTTACTGTTCAATTGTATTCCGGACTCGGTTCCGTGGAGTTGGTAGTTGTAATTGTCTTGTTGTTGTCCTTTAAATCCATTTGTTTGAGTTTTAGGATATGTTGGGCTTGGTTGTTATAGGTTGGTTAAGCCTTGGTTTTATTTCCTTGCTGCCCAGTTTTTAGGCGGTCCGCTCGAGCGGGGTTTACACTCTCCCAGTATTTCATGCCTCTGCAGAACTTCTGGAGGTGTATTTTTCATGCTCAAGCGGGTTTCTTTACGCTCGAGCAGTCGCGCTTGAGCAGGTATGTTGGCGCTCGAGTGGGTAGTGCTTTGTCTGTGAAAGTTCTGGGAGATGAAAATCTACGCTCGAGCGGACTGGTTCTTTGCGCTCGAGCGGGTGTGTTTTGCTTTTGTTTCTTGGCACTCGAGCGGGCCTTCTTGCGCTCGAGCGGGTCCAGATTTGTGTGCTTTACGCTCGAGCGTTCTATTCTCCGCTCGAGCGGGTCATGCGTATATGAGTTATCCGCTGGGTGATTTTAAATCACTTTTCACTTTTCTTTCTCTCTCTTACTTTTTCAAAAAGCCATTTTTGAGAGCTCCTCTCTCTAGAATCTCCCTGCTCTCTAGGGTTTGATCTAGCTAGAGTGTTCTCCTTTCCTTCGGCCTTTGTAAAGAGTGTGTTGATCGTCGAGGGCTTCGTTTTGATCTGAAAAGTTTGGAGTTTGGAGCAACTTGGTTTTGGTCTTCTTCTGCATTTGAGCTCTAATTTCGAGGTAGGGATATCCTACTCCATCTTATGAGCTTTGTCTTTAAATTTTGGTATTTCGATATGTTGGGGGTTGTTGGATAATTTCGAGAAAGTTTGGGGTTATTGTGTGATTTTCTAAAGAGGGGTTTTCAAAGTTTAAAACCTTTATGTATGTAATACATTGGAAAATCGACTTGGTGTGGGATTATTGAGGAAAATGGAACCTTAGGGTTGGTATTGTGATTATGGGAAAAAGCCCTAATTGTTGATAAATTAATTTGTATAATTAATTTTGGGAAATGATAAATTGAATAAGAAATATTCAAATTGGAAAGGTTTGGGATAAAAGGGTGTAGTTGGATTAATTTATCGCTCACCTAGGCAAATATTGATATTTTATCCATTTGGTGCATTTATTTCCATTTTAGAAATAACTGCTTGGGCTATCTATAGCGACCCCGGTCTTTTCCCATTTGATTATTATATCCGGACTTATGTTCCACGGATTCCGTTGTCATATTGTTGTTGTTGTCATCCTTTAATTCTATTTGGTCGAGTTTTAGGATGTGTTAGGCGTGTTTCGAACAATTGGGTTGAGCCTTGGTCTAGCTGTTGGTTGCCCAGTTTTTAGCCTTTCCGCTCGAGCGGACATCCCTACGCTCGAGCGGGGTTTACACTCCTCCAGCAATTTTTGGTCCCTGCAAAACTTCTGCAGGTGAGAGATCTACGCTCGAGCGGTTATCATTGCGCTCGAGCGGACCTTATTTTGTTCTTTACGCTCGAGCGGTGTATTGTGCGCCGGCGGACTGTCGAGTTTAAATCATGGCGGCGTGTTTTAAAACGATTTTTGACCCTTTCAGTTTATAAAACGCTAGGTTACGAGTTTTCTCTCTCCCAACTCCTCTTCTCTCTTAGGATTGATCTATTTAGAGTGTGAATCTACCCTTGTTCCTTCATTAAAAAGGTAGAGGAGAGTGAGGGCTACATTTTAATCTGAGAAATTGTGGATTTGGAGCACTTTGGAGTTTTGGGCATCATCTTCATCTTCTTCTTTTGAGTTATTTCTTCGAGGTAGGGATTTCCTACTCCATTTATATGTTTTAATCCTAAGTGGTGGTATTTTGGTACGCGGGGGTAGTTTGGTAATTTTGGGAGAAATCTTAGGGTTTGTCATAGATTAATTTATATAATTAATTTAAGGGGAGATTGTGATATTGGGTTTAATTCATGAAATTGGGGAATTGTGAGGTAGATTGATGTAGTTGGATATTTAATCACTCATCTGTGAAATTGAGATTAATTGTGTTGTTATATTTATTTCTTGTTTAGAAATAATTGTTTTGGGCTATCGGTGGAGGATAGCCATTGATTGTTGTAGACCTTGCATGCGGCTTAGGTATAACTAAAATTGAGTCATTTATTTGACTGTTGAGTTAATACAGAACATTTGTGTATTGATTATGTGTTGTATATGGCAAATATCGATTATGTTACATATGCATTTGGTTTTGGAGGAGATAGGGGATGAACTCCACGGTTTAGGGGAAGATAGGGGATGGACCTCTAAACCGGATTTTGTTGGGAGGAGATAGGGGATGGACTCCAGTAGCATCACATATGTGTGTGCTTATTGATAATAGAAATATTTCTATTTGTTGTTAATATGGTACATCACCACCATGTGTGTCAGTTGAGAAGTATGGGAGTGGATTTGATTGAGATGGTTATAACACCAGCACGTGTGTTTATTTTGTTATAAGAAAGGTTTAACCTGATTTGTTATCCTTGTTGAGTTGTTTGGCGGGTTCGAGCCATGCGTATAAATGAAAAGTGTATTGTGTCATAGACCATGTGTCATAGACAACGTAGACATTCGTGTCATAATATTGCAAATTGAATATTTTGTGTTAACCATGTATCGGGTGCTACTTCTTTAGTTAATTCTTATGCTTGGTTTAGTATTTTTCTACTGGGCTGTGGCTCACCCTATATGGGAACTTCATTTTCAGGTTCAGGTGGTTCACTACCTCCAAAGACTTAGCTTGTGAGGATTTGGACTTGAAGATTTGCTTTATTTGTTTTATTTGTTTCATTTGAACTATGTAAACTTTCAAGCCTAGGGCTTTATTTGTTTTTGAGTTAGAACTCATGAAATCGTGTCCAAGTGTTGGCTTGGCAAGATGTAAGCCCTTAGGGCATTTATTATGATGTTTTTATTTCGTAGTACTCTGATGAATGGAATAAGATACTTTATTTCCGTATAATTCCGCATGTTAATATTACGTATTATGGGTTTTTTTTTTAGGGCGTGACACTATCGGTGGAGGATAGTCTTAATTGTTGTAAACAATGCATGATGATTAGGCAAACTAAAACTAATCAATGGAATGTGTCATCGAATATGACGGTTGAAAAATACATTAACATTATGTATTGATTGATTATGTATATGATCTGTGTTTATATACATTGTGTTGTGTGGGAGGAGATAGGGGATGTACTCCACGGTTTAGGGGAAGATAGGAGATGGACCTCTAAACCGAAATTTGTGTGATATTGATACAGCACTACAATGTGTATCATGGTGAAGTACAGAAGTGTGGGTTTGATCTGATATAGCACAAAAATGTATATCATTATCAATCGTGAAGTATAGAAGTGTTTCTATGTTATGTCGATACAACACCAAAATGTGTATCATTTGTAAAGTAAGGAAGTGGTTTATGTGTTATTGATACAACACCAAAATGTCATGAATTTCGAAAGTGTTTTAGTAATGAGTTATAATCTCATTAAATTATTTGGCCAGGTTCTGAGCCATGTTTTTAAACTCAAAGTTGAATAAGAAATGGAAAGTGAAATATAACATTTTTATGATTGTCCTGAAACGGTAATTTGGCATGAGTTGGAATATAAGTATGGACCATCTGTTCAATGCTATTATTTTAGTCATTGTTTATAGTTAGTTTAGTATATTTCTACTGGGCTGTAGCTCACCCTATATGGGACATCATTTTCAGGTACAGGTAGCATGCCACCTCCAAGGACGTAGCTTGGGACGCTTGGGACTGTTGGACTGTTTCGTGTTTTTGGTTGTATTACATGTATATCAAGCCAAGGGCTTTCTTTGTATAGAGTTAGCACTTCTTTTTGTAACCAAGTGTTGACTTGGAAAGTTGTAAGCCCTTAGGCATTTACTTTTGATGTCAACATATAATACATTTTGTAAAGATTACTCTGATAGAATACAACTATGCTTTATTTTCTTATGTCTGAGCATGCTATTGTTGGTTGATTTATGGGTTTATTTTGAGGGCGTTACAATTACCATAGACTTTTGTCTTTTGTTTCGATTGTTCTTTGTGTGCCATTTGTTCTTGTTGGATTGTTGGTTGTTGTTCCACTTGCATTCCAACTATACACAGTGAAAATCAAACAAGCCCCAAAAATCGAATAAGAAAATAGACAGAGAAAATGAAATGAGCAGTAGAAATCAATAGAAATAAGCGGCAGAAACTAATGTGTTTAGAGAAATATAACTTCTAGAGAAAATTACCAATGACATAGAAAATTATAATAAATAGAAATTTCTCTGAGTTATGTTGACACAAGGACATAACTTTTTGTGGCTCAAGATTTTCATTAACCTTGTGGTTAAAGTTGTGTTGGTGTTCGATATGGTTGTGTTGCTAGTTAGACGGATAGTTCTTGAATTTGTTCATGCAATTTAGCATTTTCAGTTTCAAGCTCCGAATTTGAATACCTCAACTGTTGAATTGTTTTTGTATCGTCTTCTTTTTCAACCTCCAACATCCTTAGTTTCATTTGGATTGTGCTTTCTTTTTCTTGAAGTTTTGAGTTAAGTGATGTCACAGTTCTTATTGCAATATCCTTTTCAGCAAGTAATTCAATCCAATTTCTCTCTTCTTATTTTAGATTGAGAAAGTGCCTTTAGTCTTTGACGTAGATCAGCAATTTGGGCATCCTTTGATTCCTCATATTCTTGAGGCTGATGCATTGTTGAGCCACAAATGCTATCACGTTGTTGGTCCATCGGCTCATTACGTTCTTCTTCATCACTTTCCTCATTCTTTTCTTCTTGTTGTTCATCTTCTTCTTTCTGCTCATTTTGTTCTTTGTTTTCTGCTTCTATTTCTTCACTTTCTTCTCTGGCTTCTGTTTCTCCACTGCTTGCTTGATCTTCTTGTGCATTGCTGGCTTCGTATTCTTCTATGTTGCCTTCTGCTTCTTCATTTCCTCCTTCTTCAGATGGATCATGTAATGCCTGATTGAATTTGACAATTGCCTTTTTTGATTCTTTCTTCGTCTTTTTACCAAGACAGAACTCCTCTGATGGGTTTTTGACTAGCTGCTTGTTATCTATCTGTAACATGAGGCTCTTTTATTAGAGAAATGTTACAAAATTCACTGAGAGAAAAAATTCAAATAAGGAAAATAAAATTCATCTAAATGATACTAAGGGGAAACAAACTTCAGAGAAAATTGTATGGGCCGGAGAAAATTAGAGACAAGGAGTTAATTTTATGAGGCAGAGAAAGTCATGAAACAAGCAACATATTTTAGATATCAGAGAAAATCAATCAAGGCATATAAGTTAATGTTTGCCTATAATTGTGTCAGAGAAATTTGGATTCCAGAGAAAATTCATTAGAAGGGTAGAAATAAACAGTGTTTATCAAATATGCAAGGCACATAAGTTATGGGCCAGAGAAAATTACACACAAGGAGATAAAATTTTATGGGCCAAAGAAAATTATGAAACAACAAACATAATTCAGATATTAGAGAAAATCAATAAGGGCATATAAGTTAATGTGTTACAATTGTGGTTAGAGAAATTTGGATTACAGAGAAAATTGCTTACAATGGAAGAAATAAACCAGTGGAAACCAAAGAAGAAAACATAAACTGATAGTTCAGAGAAAATTGATCTTAATGAATCAATGCACAAGGAGTGAAACAAAGCAGTGGTCAGAGAAATTTTGGAATTTCACTGAGATTTCAGTAGCGATAGAAATCTAACCTGTCGAGGTGCAAGAGAGTGGACTGGTGTCTTCTGCAGCTGTTTCGTCAAGGTTTGTAGGTTCCACTTGGCATATCTTAGGAAGTCAGTTGTGTTACTGTCTTCCGAGTCAATGATATTTGCATGTTCACATAGCCAATACTGTGATGAAAATTAAAGTAACTAAATTTTTGTAAACGTACAAATTTGTAAGTATGATAACTGCAAATTTGAATGGATATTATACTTACCAGCAATGCAATGACACACCCCGTAACTTTTTCTGGAGTTTTGTGCAATGCTATGATAGAATCAATCAATGTTGATGTGATTGCTTCTGGCCAATCATACTGTTTCATTGATTCAAGAGGTTCCACATACTTTATAAAAACCCACCCTATTGAATTCCCACTTGTTGCAAAAAATAGGGTGAGACACAAGTACAATGTAACAATGATTGCTACATCTTTGAAGTCAGTTGGTTGCTTGCCTTTCATTGCTTTGACCAAGGCATTTTTAAGAACTGGACCAGTGAGCCTTGTGTCCTTTTGGAATTTTCTCCTCAGGAATGCAGATTTTGGCTTTTTAGAGTACCTTAATGACATGGCTCCTTTACCTCTTTGCAAACCAAAAATCAAGGTCATGTCATTTGTTGTAAAGGTCAACTTCTTTTTACCAACTGTGAATACTTTTGTTTTTTTATTGTAACATTGGATTATTGCAACTACATCATCATCAGATTTCCTAGATTTCTTTGGATCCATCCTTCTAGTGGTTAGAGCTTGGATTAAATACCAGAATGGGGTCTTTTGAAGCTTTGCAAGTTGGTTTGAATTGAATTTAAGTGTTTGAAAAAAGGAGACAACAGATGAGAGGTTGGATCAGTATTGAATGCGGTAGTGAGCTCTCTTTCTTTGGAGTTTAACAGGTTTTTTGCCCCTTGAGTTTGAGTCTTTTGAAGTTGGGGTACTCATCTGGATGCTAGTTGCTTCATCACCTTGGACTTGTGCGTTTTGGCGAGGAGTTTGTGGTGTTTTGCTGTTGGTTTTTGATCTTAGATCATAAGAAGACTGAGAGAGTTGTTCTTGCTTGCTTGGTGTTTCCAGTGTTTTACTGCTGGTTTTTTATCTTAGCTCATAAGAAGACTGAGAGAGTTTTTGTTTCTTGCTTGGTGTTTCTAGTGTGTTGCTGCTTTTACGTTTTGCCATTTCTAGACAATGATTAAAACATAAAGATGTCAACATTAAATCCCAGAGAAATTTGAACATGCCAAAGAAAATTGGACATGTTAGAGAAAATTTCAGAGAAGGGAAAATTACAGAAAATTGGACATGCCAGAGAAAATTGGACATGTCAGAGAAGATTGGATATTAAAAATTAAATGTCAGAGAAAATCAACAAAGAATCATAAACATGGGAGAGAAATTTTCAATAATTGTTAAAATTACATATAGAAGTAAACATACTAGAGAAAATGAATGACAGAGAAAAGCAAGCCAAAGAAAATTTCCATTCCATAATTAGCGAGATAAAATAAACAAAGTAATGTAAACATGCCACTGAAAATTACACCACATTGAAAGCAAGAATTGAACAAAATAAACATACTAGAGAAAAATACACATTCCGGAGAAAATTATACATTCTTGAGGAAATTTCCATTCCAGAGAAAATTTCAATTCATAATATTGAAATGCCAGAGAAATTTACATACACAACCAGAAAAAATTAACCATGATAGAGACACACAAGGGAGGAAAGTGACGTGATGTTGCCAGAGAAAATTATAAATACCAGAGAAACTTAGACAGAGGCAAGAGAGTCATAGACATTCCGTAGAAAAATACATATTCCAGAGAAATTTACAAAGCAGAGAAATTCATAGACAAAATCACAGAAACATGTTCAAGAATAAGATCAAAACACAGAGAAATAACTTTTTTTTTTCAAAATACACATGTCAGAGAAAATTTAAATAAGAAACATTCATTCCAGTCCATAATATTAAAATGTCAGAGAAAATTAAACATGATAGAGACACACAAGGGAGGAAAGTGATGTGATATGGTCAGAGAAAAATTATAAATATCAGAGAAACTTAGACAGAGGCAAGAGAGTAATAGACATTCCAGAGAAAGATAGACATTCCAATTAAAAATACATATTACAAAGAAATTTACAGAGCAGGCAAATTTATAGACAAAATCACAAAAACATGTTGAAGAATAAGATGAAAACACAGAAAATTGCTTTTTTCAAAATAAACATGCCAAAGAAAATTGGAAGAAGAAACATACATCAAGCAAAAACCAGAGAAATTCAAATGCCAAAGAAATTTACAGATAAAATTATACAAACATGTTCAAGAATAAGTTCAAAACACACAGAAATAACTTTTTCAAATTCAGGTAGCTTTTTATTACGAAATTGAAGCCCTAATTTATGGAAGGTTAATATAAAATGCAATTAACTGTGTTTCCAGAGAAAATATGGTTGTATTGTATAAAAACTTACCAGAGTTAAGATGAAACTTGAATGACGAGCTGATATGGCCTGAGATGAAGATGCGACGTGATAAAGATGAACTGAGATGACGATGAACGACGAACAGTGAAAACGGGGTCAGAGAAATTTGTGAGGAAGGAATCGGAACGATTTTTGCAGAAGATAATGAAGCTCTAATGTCGATGGTGAAGATGAAATTGAAACCCTAGTTTTGCTGTACTGTTGTTCGTGAAGATGGTGGATGCTTGAAATGGAACTCAGATGTCGGAAAGTTTCATTTCTATGTTGATTTTGGGAAGGGTATTTTGGTTCACAAAATAATTAAAAACGCGCGCCAAGTTGTTCATGAACCTAATGCATCACTATTTTTTTTTTTTTTTTTTTTGTGTCCTTTATCCTCTAAATTATTATTATTAGGGACCTTAAAAAAAATTCCCCATTATTTTATTTTTATTATAAATTAATTTATAATTTTGTTTGGAATTGTAGAGTAAGAAATAAATTTATAATGATGCAAAGAATTGTATAGAAATAGGAGATATAGAAAAATAATAATGTGCATATATATTATAAATAAAATAAAAAATTACTACAACAAACAAAATTATATCGTAAAAAGTGTAATGATTTATGTCATATAACAAAACATTATAAAAGATTATATATGGCATACAAAATATGTCATAAATTTATTAAAAATAACTTTTTACGACATACAAAATTATACAGTAAAAAGTGTAATGATTTATGGTATGCCAAAATTATGTCATAAATGACAATAAGCTTTCCAAGACATGTTAATAACGACATTTGTGTGCATACCGTGAAACAATTTTTACGACATGCATTGTAAGCCATAAAAATTTAAGAGGTGTCTCCTTCAACTATTTATTACTATAAAATTAAGGCAACGCAAAAACAAACCTCCCATTGAACTTAGAGTTCAGTGAATCGTACCAATTAAATCTCAATTACTCACCTTCGTCATAATTTTCTTGATCCTTTGGCTGGATCAATAAAGCTCTTGTTTGGCATAATGGGTTGGGGCGGATTGGGGTTAAAATAATTATAAAAAAATAAAATAGATTTTTTAACATGATAAGACAATGTCATATATATCCAAATCAAAATCATTTTATTTTTTATTTCGCAAAAGTCAAAAAAATCAAAAAAACTCATCTCAAACAAAAAATTTTAACTTCAACCTAAAATAACAAAAAAATAAAAAAATAAAAATTTAAAAGTCAAAAAATTAATCAACATTCCAAATGAACCCAGAGTTCTATTTCTAGAACCCATATTAGCTGGATGTCATAAAAAGACATAGCTAGTAAAGTCTAAACAGGTAGTAGGTGGGCCATCTTTTTCCTTATTTTTATTTATTTATTTATTTATTTTTGTTTGGTCAATCTAATTCACAAAATTTGGAATCATGAGTAGACTAGTTGGAGAAGAATATGAACTTGCATGTATTATTCCATATTGAATAGAAACATAGAATAAAGAAAAAGAAAAAAGTAAAAGCAACATACAATTGTGATACAACACAATCAAATCAAAAGAGCAAAGACAAGAATAAATGAAGAAAAATACTTCAGATCATTAGTTGGAGACCACTAATTGATCACTAATGACGTGGTACTATGTAGACTCCACCAATGATGTGATAATTTGGCCTTTGTTTTTTTTTTAGTGCTACCAAATTAGAGCACTGAATCAGTGCTGATAAAAGAATCATCCCCACAAATCACCCACATATTAATAAAAATACACACCAACTTATCCAAAAAATTGCCTAGTTTCCAAACTTGGATTTTATGGCTTTCACATCTTCATCTACTTGGAAACCTTTAGTCAGCACATCATTAGGAGTCAATGGTAGGATCATCGCACTCGGCAACTGACTATTGAAAGTGGTAAAAGACATGGCCTTTTCCTTCCCAACATTCTTCTGAAAATGCACAAGCCCTCTCGGAATCACAAAAATCTAACCAGCAGTCACAACCTTGGAATGATAAATGTGGTGAAGTGAGCTTAGGAATACTTTCTCTCGTTCAAACAGACTTCTTCTATCTCTTTCTCTCTTTTTTGTTGCCCCTTCTTATTGGCTCTCACTCATCCTTTTATAACGTTCCCAGGGGCCTTCCAGGGGGCCATTTTCTGTTATGGGCCCTCACTTTCATTCTTGGGCCTCGGTGCAACCCACGGGTTATATGGCTCCAACGACCGTCTAACTTGGTCTTACTCGGCAATGGCTCTTATTGGATCTAACATGGGCCGATTTGAGTTCGACCATCTGCAACGTTCACGGGTCTGTTCTAGAGCTGATTTAGGCATGCCCCTCTTGCTGTTTCGGTCATCCTCCCATACCCTTATTTATTCAGCTCCCACAATTTCCCCATAGACACCCAATTAATATATATGTAGTTGGTATGGATGGCAACCATATCTGGCTTTGGACCTCGAAAATCGGGAATACGATGCAAGCTCACCTTTTAGTACTGATATGTCAGGACAAGCACGATATAAAGTCATCATTGCTTCCCACCCCTTCGTATTTGACACTCATTTAATGTGATTTAAAATATAGTTTTGAATATTGGCTCTTTAAATCTCTTCACACTGTTCCTCCTCCATTTAAACTTCTACGATTTCAACCTTGCTTTCCATCGCCCTTTTTTTTCGTCCTCATGTGAAAGTCCTCTCTCTTCCTCTTTTGTTCGCATTCCAATTCCCTTGCGTGTGTTTTGTTATTTAGTTGTCTGGTTCTATTTCGTCTTCTTAAATGGTGATTTAGTTGAAAGCCTTCCTCTCCGAGGATCAAGTCGTCGCCTTCTGTCGTCACTTTTCAATTCCGGACGACGTCAAATTATCCCTAGTTGCAGATAATGTGGTTGACATGGAGAGGGTTGACGCTAACACCATTGTCTTTCGTCTTCTGTCAATCACCGAGGGTGGAGTCCGTTTCCCCCTCCATCCTTTCCTTAGGACTGCTTTACGCTACTGGGGCCTAATTCCTTCTCAACCTAATGTGAATTTTTACCGTTAATTATGAGTATAATAAAGTTGAACCGCCTACTTAGGCTAGACCTAGGAATTCTAACCATTCGACATTATTATGTTCTGCCAAAATCAACTGGTCGCCAGGGCCGTTACTTCCTTAGGGCCAAGAACATAGATCACCATTTGGTGACCATGCTGGCCAGCTCTAGCAAATGGGTTAACGACGTTACGGTTAACGTAAGAGGCAACTGAGAATTCGGCGAGGGAGAAGGCCACCTAGACCTTATGCCAAGACGGAAAGGTGAGCCAGGTGGCTACACATTCTAGTTTGAATTTTTATTCGGCTCTTGAGTTCTTTATACTAACCAAGCTACTGCTATGCAGGCAACGATTTGAAGAGAAGCCTCACGTCAGCAGATGAAGCCATTCTTGCACAAGTAAAAATGGTCCTTTGCTACAAAGGGTGAGCAAACCTTCAAGGCCAGGGCCGTGCAACTCATATTCTACTAAACTACGATCCGACCTACTCAACATTTTCAGTGACTGACCATATCCTTGTGCCGAGGAGAGAAGAACATCTGACGGTACTCATATTCCCCAACTTCAATAGCTTAAGGAACATTGGCTTAGAGGGGTCGAACGTCGAAGAGGCTATACCAAAGGGCCGTTCGGAAGGAGAGAATTCGGACGCCGAAGGGGTTGTGTCAGAGAGCCCTTCGGAACAAGCACTAAATAGAGAAATTCAGTCGGCCTTTGTGCAACTCCACTCAGAAGATAACGACCTTCCCTCTACTTCTGGCCGAGTAGCTGCTTCTCTAGAGGACGATATTTTTACCGAGTTAGGAGATTTTCCTAGGGCTGACACCGAAAAAATGGGCAGAGAATCCCTTGCATAGTTCGCTAGGAGGAGAAATGCCGAAAAGATGGCGGCGAGGAAGAGAGCCGGCATTACTGGTGGAGACCTAACTCTCCCTCCAGCAACCCCCCCTCCAATTGTCAAAACTTACGAACTGATTGTCGCTAAGTCGGTTCCTGATCAACAACAAGCGGACGATCAAGGTTCCAAACAAGTTTGTCTTAGGGGCGAAAAGCATCCCACTGAGATTATTGCCGAATTGCCAGACGAGCCTGTCAACAAATGGCAAAGGATTGAAGCGTCCTCACAAGATTCCGCCGAGCCATTTATTATCCGGCCAAGGATGAAGAATGCGTCGGTTATGATAAGTGGTTTGGCTATCAAAGATCCCGTCGTGGCCTTGAGTGTGGCCTCGGTGGTTTCTCTGCCAATAAACAAAGCCATCTTCCGCTCAGAGCTCGACATGGTTTCAATCGCTTTGATGTCTCAATTGGCTATACTGGTAAGTAACATTGGTACCATGTGCTTGTGTTTAACCTTGTTTGTTTATGCAGACTAAAGTTTCCTTGCTTTATGATGTTTATTAGGCGGCGGGAAGCATAGCTGAACTTGACCGTTATCATTACGACGTTATAAAACAACTTGGTATAATAAAAGGCCAATTGGAGAATGAAAGGAACAAGGCTACCGCGATGATGGCCGATTTGGTGGCAGCGACGACAAGGGCTGAGGCCGAGGCCAAAAAGGCCAAAGATGAGAGGGAAAAGGCCGTTGCCGAAGAGATGAAAGTGCAACGTGCCGATCTCCTTAGGTGGGCCACCGAAGAGAGGTCGACCCTTCTAGACGGCGAGCTAAAGTTGGCCATAGTAGAAAATGCCAAATTGATAGTCGATTTGGAGGAGCTGAAAAGGGCTCAGGAGCATGCAGAGGCAAACGCAGCCAAAGCATTCGACGCCAGAGAGCTTCAGGCCAAAGAATTGTACGCAGATGAAGCGTTGAAATTTGAAAATTGACGCTTCAAGCACGGCTGGCTCAAGGCTCTAGCGGCTACTAAAGTGACTCTTGACTAGCCGGTTCTATATGAGCAGTTGGAAGTTGAACCTCTAGAATTGGACCCAGAGGATTTTGAGGATAGTTGAAAATAGGCTGTTTATTTTTGCTTGTTCCTTCCAATATTAGTGATGTTTTGTATTAGGGCGATTTTCATTGACAAAATGATGCTTGTATGTATACATTTTATGAATGAAAATGCTTGTTCTGTATAAAGTGTTAGCTAAAAGAATGTGATGCTTGTTTATATATATATAAAATAAGTACAAAGCTAACAAACTAAGCACCAAACAACAAACAAACGTTCTGAAATAGTCCAAAGGTCAAGTGGTGCAGTGGATGAATTCGGCTAACGATGGATAAGCAAAATCAATTAACATATCTGCCCTTGTCCTAATTGAGCTTGAGTCCATTGCCAAAAACATAACAACCTCATGGTCAAGTGGGGTAGTGGATGAATTTAGCTAACGATGGATAAGCCAAATCAATTAACATATCTGCCCTTGCCACATTTGAGCTTGAGTCCACTGCCGAATACATAACAACCTCATGGTCAATTAGGGTAGTGCATGAATTTGGCTAACAACGGATGAGCCAAATTGATTAACGTATTTGCACTTGCCCCAGTTAAGCATAAGCCCACCACTAAATGTGTTCTGAATAGCGACGATGGCGGCAACCGCGAGCGCATCGTAAGTGCTGCATTTTATAATTAATGAAGGGGACATCGTTAAGTAAGCTCTGCGCAGCTCGCAAAAGGTCTTATCCAGTCACGTGGTGAGCAGCGAACAGAGTGAAAGAGGCGAAAGCATTTGTGTAGTGACCTGCAACAACCAATTTGGGCGTATGTCTAGCAGACTATTCTTCAACAGTAAAGGAAAGGGAAAGAGTTTGGCTGAACTAGACGCGAAGATGGATCGTGGAGTAGATAGCGGGATTGCTCGAGCAATCACCATAGCATCGAGGGAACATGAAAGGCGACGTTCACCCCGACGATGAAGCAGGTCCCCAAGAAAGAGTGAGGTGGAGAGATAGCCCAGAGGCATAGTGCATCAAAAAGGTAGCGCTAGGGTTGTAGATGCACAGGCGTCCGTGTGACAAGAGCCGGGTAGGCCACCATGCCCCTTAAGCTTTGCTATCTTTATTGGCAACAAGCCCATGACAGAAGCGAACTCGATCGTATATGATCCGAATGTGGTAGTAGATTTTACTTGGCAGATATTTCCACCCAAAATACAGTAATCCGTGACTGGGCATGGCGACTATGAAGTTTTCAGAAATGGTATTCAAGGGTCTATCAAAGGACTGTACTGTGCATACGAGACCGGCATGTGCCTCCGGGCCGCCTAGAAAGAGATTTTTCAAAAGGATGGGCACATTTGGAAGTTGGAACGCCGGGTAAAGAAGGTGGAGGCTGAAATGCGCAAAGCCAGGGCGGCGGAAAAGCATCCTGTGGGGTCGGTAAATACGGCTGTGACTGATAGAGTGAACCAACAGCTTACTGATCATGCTATAGCCGATCGAGATATGGCAGCCCTGTTTGCCAAAGAAGCCATACGATCTCGGGCTTATGAAGAAGGCTTCTTCGACAGATGAAAAGTCGGCATTGAAAAGACCAAAGAGAAGCTGGCCAATGATGTTTGCCGATGCGAGAATCGTGGTTTTAAACATGGATGGATCAAGGCTCTTCAGGCTGCTAGTATTAACCCGGCATCCCCACTGTACAAAACATGCAAGTTCCCATTCGAGGCCTATGACGCCGAGAAAACTGATGATGAAGAGGTGGATGAGGGAAATGCCATGGCTATCCCTTTGAGAGCCTGAAAAACTTGAGAGATTTGTAGTTTGTAACAAACATTGTTATTTATTATTATAATAAACTCCTTACAGTTTCTTTTGTGTCCATTATGTTTTATGTATTTTGTATATGTTATGTGCCATTGTGAAGAATCTGTATTTCAATTTGGAGAAGCCTAATCCGAATTCGAAGGCTCAGTTTGCTGATCATGGTGAGCACAATGGGCGCTCCGAATTCGGAGTCTGGTAATGGCTGATTATGCCAAGCACAAAGGACGCTTCAATTTCGGAGGCTTATTCAGCCGATCATGGCTAGCAAGAAGGGCGCTCCGAATTTGGAGTATGGTAATGGCCAATTGCGATAAGTACAAAGGGCGCTCCGAATATGGAGGCTTATTCGGCCGATCGTGGCTAACACGAAAGGCGCTCTAAATTCAGAGTGGCCAATTATGCCAAGCACAAAGGGTGCTCCGAATCCGGAGACTTATTCGACCAATCGTGGCTAGCACGAAGGGCGCTCCGAATTCGAAGTCTGGTAATGGCCAATTGCGATAAGCACAAAGGGTGCTCCGAATCTAGAGACTTATTCGGCCGATTGTGGCTAGCACGAAGGGTGCTCTAAACTCAGAGTCTGGTAATGGCCAATTGTGCCAAGCACAAAGGGCACTTCAAATCCGAAGGCTTATTTGGCCAATCGTCGCTAGCACGAAGGGTGCTCCAAATTCAGAGTATGGTAATGGCCAATTGTGCCAAGCACAAAGGGTGCACCAAATCCGGAGGCTTATTCAGCTGATCGTGGCTAGTACGAAGGGCACTCCGAATTCAGAGTCTGGTAATGGCCAATTATGCTAAGCATAAAGGGCGGTCTGAATCCAGAGGCTTATTCGGCCAATTGTGGCTAGCACAAAGGGCGCTCCAAATTTGGAGTCTAGTAATGGCCAATTGCGCCAAGCACAAAGGGTGCTCCGAATTCGGAGGCTTATTCGGTCGATCATGGCTAGCATGAAGGGTGCTCCGAATTCAGAGTATAGTAATGGCCAATTGTGCCAAGCATAAAGAACGCTCCAAATCCAGAGGCTTATTCATTCAATCATTAGAGCAAGATCTAAGCAAATATGGGCTATAAAGAAGATTCATTAATAAACTGCGTAGAAATATTCATAAAAAAGAGGAGGATCATTACACAATTGAATTTCATGCCATTTAATGGTAAAACTTGAGTAAGTGAGTCGTATTCCAAGATCGGGGAGGTTTCTTGCTGGCCATATCTGAGAGCCGATATGCTCCTATCCCAGCAATTGAACCAACTTGGTAAGGGTCGTTCTAATTGGATCCCAGTTTGTCGTCTGTCGGATTTTTGGTAACAGGAAGCACCTTCTTGAGAACCAATTCCCCTAGGGCGTAACGACGTTGCTGCGCGCTGATTATATGATTTGGCAAGTTATTGCTGATATCGTGCCATGTGCATGAGGGCTTGATCGCGTTATTCTTCAATCAAATTGAGGTCTCATTTTGCCCTGTGTCAAAGGCTTTTGATCCTAGAGTAGGCAGACCGACTTCAAGAGGAATAACAACTTCTGTACCAAAGCACAAGGCAAATGGTGTTTCGCCAATGGGTCTCCTTGGTGTGGTGCGATGAGCCCACAACACACTCGGCAGTTCTTCAACCTACTTCCCTTTGGCCTTTTCTAACTGCTTCTTAATTCCATCCAAGATCACCTTATTGGAAGCCTCATCTTGGCCGTTGCTTTGTGGATAAGCTGGTGTGGAGAAATATGGCCGTATTCCATATGAGTCGCATAGCTCACGATAGACACCGCAATCGAATTGGGTGTCATTGTCGGAGATAAGTACCCGCGGTATGCCGAATCGTGTTATAATGTTTCACCATACAAAGCGTTTGGTGTCCACGTCTCGGATGTGTGCCAATGGTTTCGTCTCGACCCACTTCATGAAGTAATCTATTGCAACAATCTAGAACCGTTTATTTCCTGGAGGTCTCGGAAGTGGTCCGACAATGTCCAGTCCCCACTGGGAAAAAGGCCAACGACTAGTGATGGTATTCAACTCTTCCGCGGGCAAGTGAGTTAAGGGGGAAATTTTTTGGCATTATTCACTCTTCTTTACGTAGTTCTCTACATTGGTTCACTTGGTGGGCCAATAATGCCCCTGGGTTACGGCTCGATAGGCTAGTGAACGCCCTCCAGAATGGGCATCGTAACTACCCTCATGTATTTCGGCCAAAAAATCCTCCACAAGGTCTGGATGCACACATTCGAAATATGGCCTTGGCAAAGACTTTTTATAAAGCTTTCCATGGGGCTTTGTTCTACAACTTACGGGCCTTCTTCTTATCTCTTGGCAACTGTTCGGAGGATAAAAATGTGATGATGGGATCCATCCAACTCGGGCCTAGATCGACGATATTGACACTAACGGATTCGGGTTGGCTGATACTCGGCTCGGGGACGAATCCCATCTCAATGGTTCGTTTGACTTTTGAATTGATGGCAGAAGCCAAGTGGGTGAGAGCATCTGCATGGGTATTTTGATCGCAGGTAATCTAATTCAACTCATGGTGATCGAACTGTATTAGTAGTGAATTTACCGTCTTCATATAAGTTGTCATTCGATCATTTTTAGCTGCATATTTCCCTTTTAGTTGATTGATGACCAACTTTGAATCACAGAAGACCTGTAAACGCTTAGCGCCAAGACAAAGCGTGTTACGAAGGCCGTTTAACAAGGCCTCATACTCGACCTCATTATTGGATGCGTTGAAACCGAGTTTGACCGCTTGCTCAATTATTGCTCTTTCTGGGGTCATAATCACTACTTCTGCCCCATTACCACACTGGTTATATGACCTATTGCAATACATCTACCAAATATCCCCCACGTACATTCTCCATCCCTATTGGGGTCGGACGACTGGCTGGCTGCTTAGACTCAAAATCGGCTTGATAGCCGGTGAACTCGGCAATGAAATCGGGCAAAACATGGCCTTTGATAGCTGTCCTAGGAGAGAATTGGATGTCATACTGGCCGAGTTCTAAACCCCATTTCAAAACACGCCCTAATGATTCCGCACCGTGAAGTACTGTTTGAAGAGGGTGGTCCGTCGACACAGTTATAGTGTGGGCTTGGAAATATGCATTAATTTCCTAGCGGCCACCACAAGGGCCAAAATCAACTTTTCCAATGGCTACCATGTCTTTGCATCTGCCATTGCCTTGCTAACATAAAAAATAGGCCTTTGTTCACCCAACTCTTCTTTTAGCAACACGACGCTAACCGCGCGGCCCGATACTGCAAGATACAAGATAAATGGGTCATCTAGCAATGGAGTTGTTAAAAGCGGTACCGAACGGAGATAAGCTTTCAGCCTATTGAGGGCAGACTGACATTCGGGGGTCCAATGAAATGCCTTTCCTTGCCGAAGAGTGTGAAAAAACGGTCTACAATGATCCAAAGAACAATTGAAGAATTTGTTGAGAGTGGCTGCCATCCCCATTAACTTCTGCACATCTTTGGCCAATTGAGGGAAGCCGAGTTCCATGATTTCCTTAATTTGCTTCGGGTTGGCTTCTATCCCACGATGGTTCACAATATAGCCAAGGAATGTGCCAGATTCGAGGCCTAACTCACACTTTGAGGCGTTAAGTTTCATCTTGTATTTTCGGAAAATGTTGAAGGTCATGGACAAGTTAGCCAAGTGGGAATGCTTTTCCTTCGAATTTTACCACCATGTCATCGATATACACTTCCATTGTACGGCCGAGTTGCTCCTTAAACATGGTGGTGACAAGCCTCTGGTATATTGCCCCTGCATTCTTCAGGCCGAAAGGCCTGACTTTATAACAGTAAGTGCCCCTTAGGGTGAGGAATGCTATTTTTTCCTTGTCTTCAGGATGCATGGCGACTTGGTGGTAACCCTTGTATGTGTCCAAAAAGCTCATACATTGATGGCACGTTGTTGCGTCGACTAGCTAATCGATTCTTGGGAGAGGGAAACAATCCTTGGGACAGACCCTATTCAGATTCGTGAAGTCCACAGAGATTCGCCAGGATCCATTTTTCTTTTTGACAACCACAGTGTTGGATAGCCAGGTGGGGCAATTGACTTCGTGGATTGCTCCAGCCTCCAGAAGTTTATCGACCTCGACAATGACGGATGAAGTATGCTCGGCTGCAGAGCAGCGACTCTTTTGGATGACAGGTTTAGCCTTGGGGTCAACATTCAACCGGTGTTGTGCCACGCTGGGTTCCACTCCTGGCATCTCATAAAGTGTCCAGGAAAACACGTCAACGTTGCCAAGTAGGAATGAAATGAACTCTATGCAGTCACTGGCAATGAGAGAAGTGCCGATCATGAAGAATTTATTTGGCATGTCAGGAAGCCTAATCCGCTCAAGATCCTCAGTTGCCTTATCGGTGAGGAGTTTCCTAATGTCCTTGAGGCTTTCTTGGTCTAGAATTTCGATGGAGTTTACTTCTATCTCCCTTGGTTTTTTTACTTAAGCGGTAAGGTAGCACTCCTTTGCTGACTTTTGAGAGCCGCAAATCTGCTCAATGCCCAGTTGTGTTGGGAAGTAGAGTAGCTGATGATAAGTACTTGGTATGGCTTCCATCACGTGCAACCATGTCACACCCCAAACTTGTCCCTAAAAGTTTGGGCATGACTAATTTGGAAACGGACACAAAATTCGATTTGCATAACATATGGGGCCTGAACGGAAGCAATTATTAACAAAAACAGTATCCATTGAGCTATCACTAATATGCTAGGATCACAAACATTGCATCAGGTAGACAAACATACAGTGAACATACATATGAGAAACAGTCATGGACATACATATATACAGGCCCGGCCCCATGATTAGGCGTGTAGCAAAAGCATTGGTAAAAGAAGGTTATACACATTTCATGACAGTAGACAGAAGACTTAGAGCATAAAGCTAAAAGCTGAGCAAGAACTCCACAAAATGAATGAGCTTCATCTAAGTGCTTGGACGCATTGAAGTTGACAAAAGAGAAACGGCATGATGGGTTAAGATTGACCTCCAGGTTGATTACCTACAGAGACAGAAATAACATGGAGTGAGCAAGGCTCAGTGAATAATAGTACTTAAATGATTTAAAGAATAAACCTGAATTATAACGTATATAAGAGCAGTGGTCATATGATTAATCTTATTCTGTAACATTTTCAGAACGGCCTTGGGCCCAATCTTTATACAGAGCAGCTTCAAGCCCAGTATCGTACAAAACAACCTTAGGCCCAACAGATTCTACAGATCGGCCTCAGGCCCAGATATCAATAGCTGTCTGAACATTAATGGGTAAGTGAGACATTGACATGTACGCCACTTCCCTCAGCCATAGGCCCTAAAATATATTTAATTTAGATCATAACACGGTTGGTGAGGTATTGACATGTCCTCACCTCCCTCTTGTTCAGAGTTGTCCACACTCAGTGGCTTATAATAGAATGGCCTCAGGCCCATCTTTAATAGAGCAGACTAATATCAGAGTTATACAGATGTACACAGATTTTTCAATCGTTCATATAGGTTAACATAGTTAACTTACGAATAACAAAACGTTAATAATAATTATTAATGGTAAGTAAAACGTACTACTACCATACTATTACTCACAGTGCTGTGGTGGAGCGATAGTCCCCTCCTGTATGTGACCTACACACACATACAGTTTAGACATTAGTTCAGTTTCCTTTTTAAACAATATTGGATTCATTCGCTTCTAATGAATTTACAACCATTTTAAAAGCATCAAATACAAATTTTAGTAATATCAGAGGGTCAAACAAGGAAACGGAGCAAACGAAATTTTTCAGCATGGGCCGCACGCGCGGCAGTCCCCTTCCGCACGTGCGGGAAGGTGGGCCGCACGTGCGGTAATCCTTCCCCGCATGTGCTTTTATTTCAGTAGCCAAGTCTCGAGTTCCCCTATTTTCTGCACGTGCGGTGGTGCTTCCCACACGTGCAGCTGTGAGCCCCGCGTGTGTGGTCGTTGCTTCTGTTTTGGGCAGTCCGAATTAAGGCACAACTTCATCACAACAACACAATATGAAGCGGAAGAATGAGGAACCCTTTGCTATACTATAACATATTATCACCATAACATGAATCACAAATGCTAATATCACAATAAACATGAGTACAAGCTTAATTACATCATAACCCTTCTTAAATTCACCTACACAATGTTAATGGCTATCATTGATATGTGAACAATACATTTGTATCACCATGTGAGTTCAACATGGAAAAGCTAAGAATAAAATGTAATTCCTCCATATAACTCAAATTAATCCCCAAAACAAGCAAATGATAAGTACAACTTTCCGATTAAGTAATTATCACACACAAAACTTTAATCACAAACCCTAGTTCTCACAAATGAAAGGGGATTCTTACACAAGTCCAAGAAAGAGGCTATTTAAGGTGGATTATACACACCTTGAGTGCAATTCTCTACAATCTTACTTAATCTCCCCAATCTCTTCCTTGTTGAAGTTCTCTCCTCTTTGTTCTTCTTCTCTAACTCTCTCTCTCAGGAGATATTTGTGTAATGGCTTCTAAGTTAAATGTTTAAAGAAACACACACACACACACACACACACACACATATAACTTGATTAAACAAAAATCAATCAGTTTAATCATTCCGAATCAAATTTTTACAAAAATCCTTATTAAGAGCTAAAAATCATGCTCATCACATTTATAAAGTCAATTTCGGATTATCAAGCCTCTAAGGCTTTCAATTCTTATTTGAACATTACAATTGTAACAGATATTTCTCTTACTTGACAGATATGAATCTACAATCTTAAGATTCACTCAATTAAACGTAATCTCACATGGAATTTCACAGTAAGCATATAAATGCACAGAATAAGGGACTGAAAGCATGGCAGAAAAAATATATGAGGGCCGGGTTATTACACTCTCCCCCCCTCCCTTAAATAAGTTTGGTCCCTCAAACTTAGTGTACCTTAAGATAGGAACAATTCCGAATACTGGTATTGCATTTCCTCTTCCTTTTCCCAAGTCGCTTCGGTCCTATAATGTTTTTGCCATTCAATTTTCACTATAGGGATTTCTCGATTTCGTAGTTGTTTCACTTGCCGATCCAGAATCCGAATTGGTTTTTCTTCATATGTTAACTTATCATCCAATACAATTTGATGGTAGTCTATGACATGAGACGGATCCGGAAGATAACCTCGAAGCATAGATACATGAAATACAATATGTACTTGGCTCATATTTGGTGGAAGGGTGACTTGATAAGCCACCGAACCCACTTTCTCCAGAATTTGGAATGGGCCAACATATCGGGGTGTTAACTTACCCCTTTTGTTGAACCTTGGATGCCCCTTCATCGGAGTAACTTTCACAAAAACATGATTCCCTACCTCAAATTCTAACTCTCTTCGTCGGTGATCCGTATAACTCTTTTGCCTACTTTGGGCGGTTTTCAGTCTTTCTCAGATAGTTTTAACCTTTTCAGTTGTCAGCTGGACAATTTCGGCCCCTAACGATGATCTATCTCCAACATCATCCCAACACACGGGGAGCGACATGGTCTCCCAGACAGAGCCTCATAGGGTGCCATCCTAATACTCGAATGGTAACTATTATTGTACCCGAACTCTACCAACGATAGATGGGTTTCCCAACTTTCTTGGAAATCCAAAACACACATTCGAAGCATATCTTCTAAAGTATGTATAGTTCTCTTAGATTGTCCGTCTGTCTAAGGGTGAAAAGTTGTGCTAAACTTTAATTCTGTAGCCATTGCTTCCTGTAAACTCTGCCAAAATCTTGACATAAATTTCGAATCTCTATCTGATACGATTGAAACTGGAATACCATGGAGTCTTACAATTTCGTTCACATAGATTATAGCAAGTTTATTCACGTTGTACTGAGTTTTCACAGGTAGGAAATAGGCAGACATGGTTAACCAGTCTACAATGACCCGCATAGCGTTCATACCTCGAGGAGTTCGTGGTAAGCCTACGACAAAATCCATATTCAAATGTTCCCACTTCCACTCCGGAATTGAAAGGGGTTGTAGCAGCCCTGCCGGTCTCTGATGCTTTGCCTTCACTTGTTGACATTGTAAACATTTCGAGACAAAGTCCGTAATTTCCTTTTTCATACTTGGCCACCAAAAGTTTTGCTTTAAGTCCCGATACATCTTGGTACTCCTGGGATGCATTGAAAATCTCGAGGTATGTGCTTTCTCCATCAATTTCTGTTTAAGTTCTGATACATTAGGAACACATAATTTGCCTTGGAATTTGAGTATTGAATCCGTCAAAGTGAATCCCGGTCTCGGTTTTGTCTCTAACTCATCACATATCTTTTTCAAAACATCTTCCATCCGTCTCTGCTTGATTTGTTCAATTAGTGTTGGTTGGGCTGTCATTGCTACTACCATAACATCCTGCTCATCTGTCACAAAGTCTACATTCATTCTTTCCAATTCAAATAATAACTCCTTTTGCCCCCGTAAACAAATTTGCCAAATTTCCCATACTTTTCCGACTAAGTGCGTCTGCAACCATATTGGCTTTACCAGGATGGTAATGGATCTGCAAATCGTAGTCTTTAATAAGTTCTAACCATCGCTACTATCGCATATTCAACTCTTTCTGGGTAAAAAAAGTACTTGAGGCTCTTATGATCGGTGTAGACTTCACAAGTAGTGCCATACAAATAATGCTGCCATATCTTCAAAGCAAAAACTACTGCGGCTAGCTCAAGATAATTCTTTTCATGGGGTTTAAGCTGTCATGAAGCATAAGCGATAACCCTTCCATTTTGCATAAGAACACAACCTAATCCCTTATGGGAAGCATCACTGTAGATCACAAATCCTTCGATACCAGATGGTAAGGCAAGAACCAGAGCTATAGTTAACTTCATTTTTAATTCCCGGAAGGCAGATTCCCGCTGTTCTGACCATTCAAATACAACTCCCTTTTGAGTCAGTTGAGTAAGTGGTACAGTGATTTTGGAGAAATCTTGAACAAACCTCCTATAGTACCCGGCTAATCCCAGGAAACTACGCACCTCAGTCACATTGATAGGAGTTGGCCAATTCACGATTGCCTCAATTTTGTGTGGATCAACAGAAACTCCTTCCTTTGTTATCACATGCCCCAAGAATGCTACCTCATGTAGCTAGAATTCACATTTCTTCAACTTTGCATACAATTTCCTTTCTCGAAGTGTTTGAAGAATTAAACGAAGATGATTCTCATGAGCTTCTGCATTCTTCGAGTAAATTAGGATGTCATCGATAAATACCACTACAAACTCATCCAGATAGGGCTTGAAGACACGATTCATCAAATCCATAAACACTGCTGGTGCGTTAGTAACTCCAAAGGGCATAACTAGAAATTCATAATGACCGTATCGGGTTCGAAAAGCTATTTTCTCAACATCATCAGCTTTGACCTTCAATTGGTGGTATCCGAAAAGACTTGTGCCCCTTGTAGCTGGTCAAACAAATCATCGATCCAAGGCAATGGGTACTTATTCTTGATCGTTACCTTATTAAGTTCCCTGTAATCTTTACATAATCGGAGTGTTCCATCTTTCTTTTTCACAAACAGAACTGGTGCACCCCAAGGAGAGACACTCGAGTAAATGAACCCCTTATCAAGTAACTCTTGCAACTGAACCTTCATCTCTTTCATTTCAACCGGTGACATTCTATACGGAGTTTTAGAAATGGGCAGCATTCCCGGCACCACTTCAATTGTAAATTCAATTTCACAGTCTACTAACTCACCTGGTAACTCTTTCGGAAAAACATTCAAAAATTCATAGACAACTGGAATCATATCGGTACTCCCATTCATCGCTTGCCCCTCCAAAACACTGCATAAATAACCCTGACATCCGTTCTGTAGTAGTTTGAATGCCTTCATTGCAGAAATTAAGGCCTCGTTTGGGAACAGGCTAATTTAGTAACTTTTTGGCTATTTGGCTAAAAAGGTAAGTAAAAAAAACTTGTATGTTTGGGATGACTTTTTGGCTAATTACGAAAAGATGTGCAAAAAGTAGAGAGAAAAGAGAATCTTTGACTTTTTGGTTTGAGTTGTTGGCTTTTTGACTAATTTAGTAACTTTTTGGCTTTTTAGCTAAATTAGCCTCTTGCCAAACGAGGCCTAAATAAGGTGGCAAAGTTACTCCATGCCCCTGAAAGGTAAATTCTGATTGTCCCGGAGGGTGGAAACTAATTTGCTTAGTCAGACGGTCAATTGTCGCACGATAGTCACTCAGCCAGTCCATATCCAGAATAACATCGAAGTGAGTCATGTCAAGAGGCAATAAGTTGGCATATACTCGGATATCCCAAATTAGGAGTTCACAAGAAAAATATACAGAAGTAGAGACCATAGAGTCTCCCAAAAGTGAAGACACACATAACATATAAGATAATACTTCCTCAGATCTATCTAAATTTTGAGCAAATAGTTTTGACACAAAGGAATGGGTAGAGCTAGAATCAAACAATACATGAGCAGAATGACCGTAAACAATAAATGTACCTGACACCACTGTTGCAGCATTTTGCGCATCTCCCGGAACCAATGCAAACACCCTCCCTTGTCTAGCGGTGTCTTTATTGTTAACAGGCTTTGCAGCTGACTTGGTGTTGGGAGCTGGTGTAGACCCTGCTGAACTTGTAGTAGCCCTATTTCCATTTTGTTGATTTCTCTGAGGACAGTCCTTTACCAGATGACCCATTTTGCCACACTTAAAACATGCTCCAGTCAACCGATAACAAGTCCGACGGTGCTTCTTTCCACATTTTGAACAAACAGGAGTTAAATCTTGAGTGACGGTGGAAGTACTAGAGGTCCTTGAATTTTGTTTCTTGTTTGGTGAAGTGGCTGACCCCTTTGATAATTGAATGTTCTGCCTCTTTCCTTTCCACTCGAAAATCCGATTCTGAGCAGCAATGTTTCCCTCTGCTATAACAGCCCTCTCCAACACATTAACATAGGTGGGTAACTTCAACATGTTGACTTGGTCAAGGGTAGCATTCCGTAATCCCCCTTCAAATTTTCATGCTTTCTTATAATCTGTATCCACCATATGAGGTGCAAACCGGGCTAGTTCTGCGAATTGGGCTTCATACTCCGCAATAGTCTTGTTTCCTTGTCTGAGAGTTTCAAATTCAGTCACCTTCTTATCTCGCATACTTTGAGGAAAGTACTTGTCATAAAACAGTTCCAAAAATCTGCCCCTGTTAATCCTTGATGTACAGTTCTCATAAGCATCCACCACCTCTGTGCTTTGTCTTCAAGAGTGAAGGCAGCAAGTTGCACTTTTTGGGCTTCGGTACAAGGAAAAACTTCGAACAGCTTTTCTATCCCCAGCACCCATGCTTCAGCTTTCATCGATTCTATTCCTCCCTTTAATGATGGCGGCTACATATTTTTAAATTCCTTCGTGAGTGTAATGGTTCGGTCCTCAGCATGGAAATCTTATACCCCAGGCGGAGGCACCGGTGGCGGTGGCGGTTGTGGTTGTGGCTGTTGTTGTTGTCGTAAAGTCTCTGCCATTTCCATGATCATTCTTTCCATTCTATCTGACCGTGCAGAAGTAGAATCTTCCGGGTCTTCCGTTCTTGTTCTCACCATATTCTACATGACAATCAATTACAATATGCACAAGAGATATAAAATAGACATGGAGCGTAACCATTGGAGTTAGCAAATAGTACATATACAATTAATGTTGCCATCAAGCTTTTCACATGCAGTTAGAATATTATGCACGAAGCCTAAGTCTTTTCTAGCCATCCTAAGGCTCAATGGATTCGTGTGTGAGATAGCAACTCGTGCTCTGATACCACTTGTCACACCCCAAACTTGCCCCTAAAAGTTTGGGCATGACTAATTCAGAAACAGACACAACATTCGATTTGCATAACATATGGGGCCTGAACGGAAGCAATTATTAACATAAACAGTATCCATTGAACTATCACTAATATGCCAGGGTCACAAACATTGCATCAGGTAGACAAACATACAGTGAACATACATATGAGAAACAGTCATGGACATACATATATACAGACCCGACCCTATGATTGGGCGTGTAGCAAAAGCATTGGTAAAAGAAGGTTATACACGTTTCATGACATTAGACAGAAGACTTAGAGCACAAAGCTAAAAGCTTAGCAAGAACTCCACAAAATAAATGAACTTCATCGAAGTGCTTGGACGCATTGAAGTTGACAAAAGAGAAACGACATGATGGGTTAAGACTGACCTCTAGGCTGATTACCTACAGAGACAGACATAACACGGAGTGAGCAAGGCTCAATGAATAATAGTACTTAAATGATTTAAAGAATAAACCTGAATTATAACGTATATAAGAGCAGAGGTCATATGATTAATCTTATTCTGTAAACATTTTCAGAACGGCCTTGGGCCCAATCTTTATACAGAGCAGCTTCAAGCCCAGTATCATACAGAACGGCCTTAGGCCCAACAGATTTCACAGATCGGCCTCGGGTCCAGATATCAACAACTGTCTGAACATTAATGGGTAAGTGAGACATTGACATGTACGCCACTTCCCTCAGCCACAGGTCCTAAAATATATTTAATTCAGATCATAACACGGTCGGTGAGGCATTGACATGTCCTCACCTCCCTTTTCTTCAGAGTTGTCCACACTCGGTGGCTTATAACAGAACGGCCTCCGGCCCATGTTTAATAGAGTAGACTAATATCAAAGTTATACATATGTACACATATTTTTCAATCGTTCATATAGGTTAAAATAGTTAACTTGCGAATAACAGAACGTTAATAATAATTATTAATGATAAGTAAAATGTACTACTACCGTACTATTACTCACAGTGATGTGATGGAGTGATAGTCCCCTCCTGTATGTGACCTACACACACATACAGTTCAGACATTAGTTCAGTTTCCTTTTTAAACAATATCGGATTCGTTCGCTTCTAATGAATTTACATCCATTTTAAAAGCATCAAATACAGATTTTAGTAATATCAGAGGGTCAAAAGAGTAAAACGAAGCAGACAGAATTTTTCGGCATGGGCTGCACGTGCAGCAGTCCCCCTCCGCATGTGCGGGAAGTCGGGCCGCACATGCAGTAATCCTCCCTCGCACGTGCTTTTATTTCAGAGCTGCCTCGAGTTCCCTGTTTCCGTGACGCGGCAGTTGAGCCTCGTGACGCGGCGGTGGTGCTTCAGATAAAGGGTCAGAAGCTCAAGACGTGGTGGTCGTTGCCTTTGTTTTGGACAGTCCAAATTAAGGCACAACTTCATCACAACAACTCAATATGAACAAGAAGAATGAGGAACCCTTTTGCTATACTATAACATATTATCACCATAACATGAATCACAAAGGCTAATATCACAATAAACATGAGTACAAGCTTAATTACATCATAACCCTTCTTAAATTCACCTACACAATGTTAATGGCTATCATTGATATATGAACAATACATATGTATCACCATGTGAGTTCAACATGAAAAAGCAAAGAATAAAATGTAATTCCTCCATATAACTCAAATTAATCCCCAAAACAAGCAAATGATAAGTACAACTTTCCGATTAAGTAATTATCACACACAAAACTTCAATCACAAACCCTAGTTCTCACAAATGAAAGGGGATTCTTACACAAGTCCAAGAAAGAGGCTATTTAAGGTGGATTATACATACTTTGAGTCCAATTCTCTACAATCTCACTCAATCTCCCCAATCTCTTCCTTGTTGAAGTTCTCTCCTCTTTGTTCTTCTTCTCTAACTCTCTCTCTCTCTCAGGAGATATTTGTGTAATGGCTTCTAAGTTAAATGTTTAAAGAAACACACACACACACACATATATATGTATATATAAGTTGATGAAACAAAAATCAATCAATTTAATCATTCTGAATCAGATTTTTACAAAAATCCTTATTATGAGCTCAAAATCATGCTCATCACATTTATAAAGTCAATTTCGGCTTATCAAGCCTCTAAGGCTTTCAATTTCTTATCTGAACATTACAATTGTAACATATATTTCTCTTACTTGACAGATATGAATTTACAATCTTAAGATTCACTCAATTAAACGTAATTTCACATGGAATTTCACAGTAAGTATATAAATGCACAGAATAAGGAACTGAAAGCATGCCAAAAAACATATGCGAGGGTTGGGTTATTACAAACCAGGTCCTCCCCATGATTAATTTATATGGCAATGGAAGCTTTACAACCAAAAACTCCATGTCGAGTGTCTTAGTGCCTGTACGTACCGCAACCTTGACCTTGCCCAGAGGGTATTCCGGATTGGCGTTGAAGCCGAACAAGGGGTATTCTACCAATTGTAAATCTGACTTCCTGAAGCCGAGCTTAACAAACGTTTTGTAATACATTATCTCCGATGTGCTCCCATGATCGACCAAAATGTGTTCAACCGCGCATTTGTTTACGCGTAATTCAATGATGAGAGAGTCATCGTAGAGAAGGATCACCCTATTGAGATCCGTGTCATCAAAGCTGATCTTGCCAGACTGATGAGGCCGTTTGGCTGGTGTGGACGGCTTGGATGGGCATGGTTGGGGCTCCTATGACTGAATCGCGTGAATGTTGGTCGGCAATGGAAGACTATATATCATGTGGATTACTCCGAAATGGAAGTGAGTCCGGCCGCAGAGGCACTGCATTGGGTGTATTGACCCTGTGAGGGAGGTATTGAGTCAGTCGGCCAACATGTACCAACTTCTCAAGATGATCCTTCAAGGCGTAACACCTGTCAGTTTCATAGCCATGGTCCTTGTGGCATTCGCATCGCCAATCCTTTCGTCTTGCGTCGAGGGTTCAATTATCTTGGCTGGCCACTCTTAAAGAAGGGTAGGTGTTGGATTTTGAGGAGTGTTTTACTAATTGACTCGATCAACTCAGTATACTTCTTCTCAAACTGCCTGGGCTGTCTACTTTCCACTTGATATTGCTCGCCCGATCGGCATGAATGTTGGTCCCTCGAGCATCATGGATCTAGGCGACTTTCTCATTTTGGCTTGCTTCGTGGCTCGGAGCTCCTTTCCAGCGGGGCCATGCTTATTGACTATATCGGAGCGGATGTCGCCGTTTCCTTCTAGCCTAGTTTGATGTAGAGGGCATCATCCTCCACCTTGCAGTACTCCTCAACCTTCTTCATTAAGGCCCACGCGATTTTTGAAGGCCGCCTTGTCAACGAGCTCCAGAGCGGACTGTCAGGGTGTAAACCCATTTTGAAGGTGGTGATGGCCATAGAGTCATTGCATGCATCGTGGACCAGGTTGAAACATTCCTAGTATCGCACCAAATATTCAAGGAGGGTTTCTTTCGACTTGATTTGCATCGCCCAAAGCGAGTCAGCTTGCTTGGGCTGAACCTTATTGGTGATAAATCTTACCAGAAAGGATTTCTGGAGCTGATGAAAACTCTTAACCGAAGTCGGTTCTAGTTTATAATACCACCAGACTACCAACAGGCCCAAGCTGTTTGGAAACATGCGACACATCAACGCCTCATCATCGGCGTGTAACGTCATTACCTGCTTATAATGATGAATATGATCCGTAGGATCTGATTTTCCATTACACAACATAAACATGGGTGCCTTGAATTTTTTAGGCAAGACTGCCTATGTGATTCGTCGCACGAAAGGATTATGTCTATCTTTCCCATCTGAACCATCATCTTTTCCTCACCTGCGCCGCACATATAGACTCCCCTCCGATGAGCTGGACACACCAACACACCCCTTTTTTCTGGGTTCTTGAGCTGACGAGTCAGAGGTGGTGCTGCTATCGTATCTCCACTACCGACGTCATGGATTATCCTTTCTCTATTCTGGCAGCTGACCCTGCTCATGATGTGGTGCGGTCTGCTATGATTTTGCTAGCTCCAGTGCCAACTCCTTATGCAAACGTTCGTTGTCCGCCACCATCTCTTCCAGTCGTTGGTCATTCTATTTTGCTTAATCCATTATCGTTTACATGGTTTCTTGCATCGAAGTTGAAGGTGAAGGTTGAGTTACTGGATCAACTGGATCGAAATTCAAAGCTCTATGTGTAGGGATATTCTCCGGACCAAGCATGGTTCTTGGTGTAACATCGTCAGCAATGAACAGAGGGTCCTCTGTTAAGCCAGCCATGAGCGCGTTCAAGTATTTCCACAAACAGCACCAATTGTGGTGAAGTGAGTTTAGGAATACTCTCTCTCATTCAAACAAACTTCTTCTATCTGTTTCTCTCTTTTTTATCTTCCCTCCTTATTGGCTGTCACTCATCCTTTTATAACGTTCCCAGGGCCCTTTCAAGGGGCTATTTTCTGTTACTAGGCCTTACTTTTGTTCTTGGGCCTCAATGCAGCCCATGGGTTATATGGCTCCAACGACCCTCTGACTTGGTCTTACTCGGCAATGGCTCTTATTGGGTCCGGCATGGTCCGATTTGAGTTTGGCCGTCTGCAACATTCACAGGTCCGTTCTATGGCCGATTTAGGCATGCCCCTCTTGCCGTTTCGGTCATCCCAAGGGGCTTTCCATACCCTTATTTATTCAGCTCCTACAATAAACAAACCCATTCGTCACAAACCCTGCAAGTAGCTTCTCTTTGACTAACAAAACCAACTCCGTCAAGCGGGGGTGAATATGAGGTGGGTTGTCCACTCTTCCCATACCCTTATGGAATGTTCATTCTCATGTAATGGTATATGACGATTCTATTTGCAATGTATTTTTCATTTTTTTTTTTTTTGGTCAACCAAACATGGAATGAATATTTTGATGGAATGACTATTCTGTTTCACTCCATTCTAGTGAACCAAACACTACCTTAAAAAATTTCAAACCAAATTAAGTCTTGTGCTCCAATCAAGTGAGGTGGCTATATGAATTATTTTTGTCCATTCAGCTCTATCATGTGTTATATATTCTGTTAAATTCAATAAAATTATACTATATTTTTTCAGCATTACATCTTATGTCTATTTAAGTTTTCTCCCCCCTCTAATATCTTTACTTAAATGATCCTCTCGCTCTCCCTTATCATTAGATTTAGAGCTCGATACTATACTATCAATATCCCCATCCAACATTAAAACAAACATGATATCAAAAAAAAAAAAAAAAAACATGTGGACCCATGGGAACCTAATGATATTGTCAATCACAGTCTAATTTTTTGTATCTAATCTACTTATTAATTCTATGTAAAGAAAAATATAGATGACAATGATAGACAAGTTGTGGTTGTATGGTAAAAGTTTTTATTTTGTTTGTTTGTTTGTTTTTTTTTTTTTTTAATTAGGAAGAAAAATTTTATTATAAAACCAACAAAAGATCGAATCAATCTAGTACAACAGTATTGTAAGATCTCAAAAATAGATTAAAAAAAATCTCTATAGAAGGAAGGATCCAAACTTATATAGAGGAGGGGAAAAGACTCTCACAAGGAAGAGAAACAAACCTCTACACAGAAAGAATTATTACATTTACAAAAAAAAAAAAAAAATCAAATCCAAGTTGTCACCCAACTTATCCAAAACTCTACTCCTCTGCAACCTTCAACTTGGAATCTAAAGACCCCGCCTCCACTGGTGAAGATAGAATATTGAGGTTGAGGTGGCATCTAGCGTGAAACAAATGCGTTATCCAGCATCAGTTTTTGGATTGTGAGAAGATTTGAAATTAGATCTTAAAGTTTTGGGCTCTAGGGTGGAAAAGGTAAAGCGGTGATGGCTAGATTGTTGAGGCAAACATCAAATCTAGAGGAGGTTCGAAAAGAGGAGAAGAGAGGGAGATCAAAGAAATGGGAGAACCACCACTGTCTCCCTCTTCCCTCAGGAGAAAATCTAGAGAGAGAAAAAAAAAGAGTTTGCAAGGTCAAAGTTTTGAATAGAAAAGTGACTTGAGATATTGTTATTCAAATGTCACTTGGTAATTTTAAATGAAAAATATTAAAAACAACTTTTATGGGCTGGTGTTAGTATTGAAAAAATATATTGAAATTGTAAATAACAAGATCCATTTTGAGTTGGGCTCATCCAATTTGAACATTTTAAAATTTGTTTAAAGTTGTCCAAATTCATAAACAAATTATTACATCTTATGAACTCATTTAAAATTAAATTTTAATAGGTTGAATATACATACAAGTTGGTTTTAATGATAAAACAAAAAAGAAAAAAAAAAAAGAAAAAAGAAAAAAAGAGCAACAAAATAAGGAACCACCATACCACCATTTCCATCGTTATCACCACCTCCACCTGCACCGCATTCATGGAATAGTATAGACATTGACCACCCTAATTATAGTGAACATCATAGTAGTTGTAGACGTAACTTTCGTTTTGGAATGAATCATGTAAACCTTGTGTTCTTAGTTTAAGTGAACTATGTAAACATTGTGTCAATTGGCTACTAAGTTCGTTTTAGTAGCCAAATAGAAGAGTATTAGTGACTAACATAACTTTAGTCACCAATACTTTTGCCGACAAGCCTTCGATGACTAACTGGGGTGACTAAAAATTTTAGTTGCCATTGACAATCAGTGACTAAAAACTAGACTTTGGCCAGTAATTTTTTAGTTGTCGAAAGTGTATTTTTCTATAGTGGTTTTGTGTGTGTGATTTATAATTCTTATGCATTTGTTCTTTTACGTTTTCATGTCTCACCAAGCATATTATGGATTCCTTAGCGCTCACCACTACCACCACTAATGCCACCTCCACCCCCACCTCCACCATTAATTGAAAAAATGTTCAACAAAGTAAAAAGAGTTAGTTTAACTTTACTTAAACCTATTAATTAAATGAGCAAGTTTACAAATAAGAACAACAACTTGCTCATTTTATTTTAATATAATTGCATTTAACTTTTCTTAATATATATATATATATATAAATGAACAAATTTAGATTAAATTTTTTAATACATAACTTAATTTGTTTTGACCTGTCCATATTTGCTCGTTTGTCATCTCTATTATGTTTTTGAATTTTTTTTCTTCTTAACTTTTATGAAGTAGAACTGCAATCACTACAAGAAATAACACTTTTGTAGACCAAAAAATTGGTCGCTAAAAGCCCATTTTTAGTCGGCAAAAGTTATCCGCGACCAATTATTTTGGTCGCTACTTTGGTCGCCAATTGAGGGTCGGCAAAAGTAATTCGCGCCCAAAATTTTTGTTGGTCAGTAAAAGTTGGATTTGCCGACTAAATTTTTGGTCACTAAATATATCATTACTGCGACTAATCCATTTAGTTGCAAAAGCACTTTAGTCGCGAAAAATGACATTCCCGACCAAACATGTTAGTCGCCAATTGTCACATTCCACGACCAAAAAGTTTGGTCGCCAAATATCACATTCCACGACCAAAAAGTTTGGTCGCCAATTGTCACATTCCATGACCAAAAGATTTAGTTGCCAATTATCACATTCTATGACTAAAAAGTTTGGTCGCCAATTGTGACATTTCACGACCAAAAATTTTGGTTGCCAATTGTGACATTCTAGGACCAAAAAGTTTGGTCGCCAAAAGGAATATTTGCACCAACATGCAACAAAATAAATCTGTAATTTATAATAATCTATCTAATCTATTCAATACAATCCATAATTTACAATAATCAATCAAACCAACAATTCACCTGAATCATGAACATTCAACAAACTATATAAATCATCAAACTCTGAACTTGTTTAATTAAAGTCAGCAACTATTATAAGTTTTTATCCACAAGTAATTCCAAACTACATATTCCTTCAATTAAAAATCCGCTTGTAATCTATATAATCATCCAATTCACATCCATTTAGCATTAAAATTTAAAACATATTCCTTAAGTGAAGAGTAGAACTCCCTTCACAGAGCATCAGTAGCTTTCATTGATTGAGCAGAAAGAAAATTCTTCCAATAGTATTCATATCCAGCTACGTCTCTTTCAGCTTCTTTCCAGGCCTCATAAGCCCGGACAAGAGCAAGGTGATCACTGTAATTGCATGAAAATTGTGCTTTTGCTGCTTCTACTAGTTGCAAAGGGAAAGACACACAAATCAATTAATGAAACAGATAAGATAAGATACTCAATTATCCAGCAAAAGCTATCTATTAGTGAAACCACAACTAAAATACCCCGTTAACAACTATAGACATAAAATTATAATAGCATAAAAAATAGAGAAAAATCATGATGGATCCAAATATTAAAGTTATAATAGCATTGGGCTGCTAAGGGGGCAGGAAAGGGAAACAAAAAACTACTAGACAGCCATTCACCAATCACAACTATGAAATTTAAACTTCACATGCAAATATATTGTATCAATAAGCTTACAATACATTAAAAAATAAAAAAATAAATAAATTGGGAATAGGTATTAGACACATATCTCACATTCTTACCCTTATCATATCTGATGGACACAGGCACTGTGAAACAAAATAGAAGAGCCCATATAACACAAGTACCAACAAAACTATAAGTACTATACTAGACCTATATGAAAAAATTGTTCATAGAAGTTTATGTGAAAACTTTAACTAAAAGCAATTTTTCTAAACTAGCATCCAAAGAGGTCCCTGCAAAATCTCAACAAGGAAATTACCATTTGCAGATGAGCAGAAAAAGTCTAAGCAGCATCATGTTTCTCTTGTCCCCTAACGACATCGGCAAATGACATGGTATTTCCACTATCTGGATCCATGGACAACTTCTCCAATATTCTTTCTACATGTCCATCACAACATGTAGAGTCTTTAAAGAACTATCCATGTTTCTCCCCTATTTTCATTCCCATTCCCAAACTCTTTTTTCACTTTATATTTGTAATTTGTATGAATGCCAACAAAAGCTCATGTCCTTCCCTGTTTCTCCCATTTTCATTTCATTCCCAAACTCTTTCACTTTATATTAATAATTTGTATGAATGGCAGCAAAAAAAAAAAGGTATTTCCTTTTGCTTCTCATAGAAAGCAAAATAAAAATGACCCACAAATATAATTGTTAGTGCATTTTAATGTTTGACTATCTATAAGGTGTATAATTGTTAATACCACATGAGTGCTTTGAGAGTACTCTATAACTACCTCTAAAAGGGGGGAGGGGGGCGGGGGGAATTTATATAATAAAAAATAAAATTTGTATGAATGCTGTAGCTGCAAACATACCGTTCATTGATGATGAACCAGAATCATACTTACCTTAATATATTAACTATATTGCCATTATGTTGACTAAACTCACCATTTCGTAGTATCACCAAGCTTGTACATTAAAAACTGAGGGCCATCTATGTACTAAGTTAAAAATTAATATGTTAAAGTATACACAAAAATTAAAATGGGACTCTTGTTAAAATGTTGGCCATGTAACAGCTCCATGAAAAACTCCAATGGACTAGCTAAGCTAAAAAAGTTGTTTGATATCTCACCATTTTTGTGATGAGACATACATGTGGTTTAAAGACTGGTTTATTTATTGCATACATCTCCAGTTAAGTGATTTTAGGAACTTATAATTTATGTTGTTGACATTTTGTGTTTCCTATTTAGCTAAACTATTGGATACTTGCATAGGCATGATCCTAACCAACCAAGGAATACCTTTCAAGACTTCCCTCATTAGAACCAACTTGGGAAATTTATTCATGTCCTTCTCTCATCCATAATGTCTTTATGAAATGGTTAAGATGGCTCTTCTACTGTGCCTGAGTTTATGTAATTCTATATTAAGTAATTCGGATATTGCCATAGTATGTACTTTCGGATTAGGGGTTGAGAAAGATTGTTTTTGTGATGGAAAGAAAAAAGAAATGAAGTATGGTGATAAGATTGTTAATTTACCCCATGTTTTCTTATCACCCATTAGTCAGATTTATATCCTCTCCTCTAGTCATTGTTAATTTTTGTATAACTAGAATAAGTACAAATCTACCAAATTCTACTAAAATCAGATTGTGTTGATTGTAATGAGATCCTTATAGAAGTGCTCTGGACCATTTTCAAAAGGCACTGCACAATACAGAGCAACATGAATGGATAACCTGCATTTGTGGTAACTGGTAAAGCAAAGCAAAGCATGAATGGCTGTAATTTTGATAATTGTCAGGGAGGTCTGTCTAATTTTCCCTTTAAGATTTCTGATGAAATACACAAGTTAATTGGGTATGCTAAAGTATTGGGTTGCTGTGATTTATCAACTAACATTCAGGTGGGTAGCTTATTCTTGTTTTCAAAAATCTTTTTCTCTAGAAAATGCTTTCAAGATGGCCACCAAACAACAGAAAATAAGTAAATCATAACCATTTTACCTAAAAAGTTTTACGTCAAAACAAATGGAGCCTTAATAACATTTTTAACACCAACTTTATCCTTAGTTCAAGGTTTTGTAGGTAACAAAAATGATAAGATGCACCAAGTATTTCAGTTTTGGGTTATCTATTAAAATAAAAATAGAAGAAAAACAAAGAAAAAAAAGAGATCATCATCTCTAATATCCAAAACTGTAATTCACGTTGAAACAGTCTCCATCTAAAAAGAAAAAGTCTCAATCCATGTTTGTAGTTTCTTATCATTTTCCTAATTGCTTCTATAGTTTGTCCTGGGAGTCTTTCAGAAGTGTTCCAGGAAGAAAGCACCTTTCAATTAACTGACAAATTAACAGTGTCTTAAAAGATTTAAATTCAAGAAAAAAAAAAAAGCAAATGAAACATTTTGAGCATAAAAAATGATATAGACAACTCAATAACTACTATATGATGTGAAATTAACAACAACTGAACACGGCAACAATTATTATTAGTATAAATCAAACAATTTTGGTGTCAATTTGCTATTCTGGTATCTAAAAAAGAAATTTTTAGTTTCAATTGCTTAAAGTGAAGAACTATTTGTTCTTTCAGGTTCCAAACAATAAACAGATCAGTAATCACAATTCAAATCCTAAAAAACAATTAAAAAAACCAAATTAATTTTCCCAATCTTTTCTCAGTAACCAATCACCAGAAAACAAATCCCCGAAAACTAACCAGTCAGAAGTGGTTATAACAACACCAGCCCAGATAGGAAAAAACCCATTGCTGAGAATCTTGATAGCAATTTCACTCCCAATCACCTCCTGAATATCAGCCCCAATCAAAGCAAGCTCCGCCATGAACCGCAACAACAACCCAGCTAATACGGATACTCTTCCCTACACAGTTCCGCCAAGTGCCTCCGAGTGGCGACACCGATCCTCACCTACAACCGCTGGATTAGCAAACCCATCCCGGTGGCCCACATCAACAACCATAGGAGCGAATACCCAGCAATCGCTCCCTCTGTGTGAGAGAAAGACAGAGGGTGATGGCTATTTACGGCGGTGGTGATGTGCGACGAACGTGAGCAACGGTGGTGAGGGACTTTGGTGAGCTAGAGAGAGTGGGCACCGATTGAGAGAAAGAACACAGAGAGAGGGAGAGGGCGGACCAACATAGAGAGACACAGAGAGCGAGCTAGAGATAGAGGGGAGATTAGGGTTTTTTTTTTTTTTTTTTCTGTTTTTCTAGTCCAAAACGACATCGTTTTACAATTGTCGACCAAATTTTTCTGTCGCAAAAAAATTTCAATTCCCGCCTCCATGTTTCAAATTTCCCTCCCAAACTTTTGACAACCAAAAGACCATATTAGTCGCAGAAAAGTTACCTTCGCCGACAAACTTTTTTAGTCGCCAAATCTCAATCAACGACGACTAAAATATTAGTCGCTAAAAGTACTAATTTGGCGACTAATTTTTTTTGGTTGCTGAAAATAAGTTTTTGGCGATTTGGTTGCCAAAAAAAAAATTTTATTTTCCATTCGGCGACTAAATTGTTTTAGTACCCAAAACTCAATATACCGCAACTAAATATATTTTTGGTCGGGAAAAATAAGTTTTTGGTGGCTAAAGTTTTGGTCGCCAATTCCACAACCAACTTATTTTTGATCTTCCGCGACCAACTTATTTTTTGGTCGCCAAAATGTGACCTTCCACGACCAAATTTGTAATTGGTTGCCAAAAGCATACCACTTCCTGCGACCAACTCATTTTTTGGTCGCCAAAATGTAGCCTTCTGCGACCAATAATATTTGGTCGCCAAAAATAATGATCATTCGCGACTAATTAATATTTGGTCGACAAAAGGTAACTTTTAGCTACCAACTTTTATATTGGCCGCGGAAAGTGGTTGCTAAAAGTGCAGATTCTTGTAGTGAATCAACACTCTATCATATGATTCAAGGAAGAAGTGGGAAGTATTGGAATGAATGTTTCAAAGAAGTAGGAAAGTCGTGGTTTAATGATGATCTTTTTGGTGCACAAAAGTCCCTCATGGAAAATACATAAACAGATGACCAAAGAAAATTAGAGGAGATTAGTTGGTTTGTAACATAGGATATAGCATCACAACATCTTGGTCATTGGGAAATATTAATCTTGTTATTTGCCAAAAGTGTTTTCATATTTCATTAGCTAAGGGTTATTTGGTAATGTTTTTGTTAGAATGTTTTTGGAAAAAATTTCTCAAAATAACTCAATGTTTAGGGTACTTTTAACAAATTATTTTTATATTTTCAATAACTATTGTTGCAAAAAAATTAATATGATATGAAAATCATGAACGTTTTTGAACTTTTCATTCCCTTTATTTATTTTTTTTGGAAAAACATAAAAAGCACGAAACGTCTTGGTAAAGGAAATCATATAGATGAACTCAATTTTTAGGATACTTTTAAAAAATCATTTTTATATTTTCAATAACTATTGTCACAGAAAAATGAATACGATATCAAAATCATGAGTGTTTTTGAACTTTTCATTCCCTTTATTTATTTTTTTGGAAAAACATAAGAAGCGCGAAACGTTTTGGTAAAGGAAGTCATATAGATGAGAATGATATATAAGTTATTGTAGGGTCAAAATTTTAAACAGAAAATACCTAAGATATTTTATTATTCAAATTCAAACTTTTTTTTGTCTTCTTAAACCTTAAAAGCTTCAGTTGTAGATTATTTTTTAAAAGTTGATTATTGGAGCAGTTACCCAAAGAAATTTCAAGTTGTCCACTCTTTGGTATATCATGTTCAATTATTGGGATATATTATATATATATACACGTATTATACAAGCACAAAAAATTCATCACATGCGTACTTCTTGTGGTCAAGTTTGAACCTCTACAAATGGTGTTGTTTGTCCTGTAAAACAAGTCCGATGAGCTTACCGGCAGGTGTGTGCTGGAAAACCCCTTCGATGCTTAAATCAGTACTCGAGATCAATATGGGAAAAAGCTCTATTGATTTTGATGAATAGAATTGCTTTACCTCCTTCTAGGTTATCTCTGAACTTTTATAATTTTCACATGGTAGAATCCTAATAGGACTCTAATTCCTCTTCGTAGAGCCCCACTAGGAATCACATTCTTAAAAGATAATGGCAATCTCTTCACACCCTTATCACTGATGTCTAAGTGAAATAACTGAGCAAAACACCAGCCGGTTGCTTACCACTTGTGTAGCTAACTGAGCCCTGCTAGCTCTAAAAACCGGGCAAAACGTCATGTCGCGGTGAACTAGCTTGGTACACCTCTTATCACTGTGCACTGACTTAGCTCAGCTCTCTGACTGGTCAACTAACTAATTTTGTTCAGTCAAGACATGAAAGACAATTGACATGCTGAATCTTGATACACAACCCAACCTTCAAGCTTCCAAATCCACAGCCTGATCCAAAACACCATCCTGATTTATTCCCGGCCCATTAACTCGGTACAAATCTCCCTCTCAATTGCCCCATAATTCTGTCTACTTTAGTATGACTGGGATTACTTTAGGCAGTCGAGCTAAATTCCAATTCGATCTCAAAATTGGCTGGTCTAAATCACCTGGGTGCTTAGACTGGCTTGCCCACTAACTGCTGACAACTTGTCACGTTCGGGACACGTGGCATACGCACAGTAGATCCGTGCAATTGATACAACCATCATGCACATTTCCCAATAATTTGAATCACCGCACCCTTTCGATTTCTATATATACAAACAATACATACAACTCAAATTTCTTACTATTCATCGTCTTCCCAGAACTAAACCCTAAAAACCATAGCACTATTACGCCATTTCCTTATTTTTCAAACCAGAATCTGGAAGTTTCTCTCGCATCGTTCAAATCGCCATCACCATTAGAGCATTTCTACCGATTGGAAATTAGTTTAAGGCTTTAAATCGTGAGTTCTCTATACTCTTAACCTTTTTTCTCATTATTGCTTTTCATGTTCTTAATGTTCTTGAGCTTTAAACTTCCAGGTCATGTATAAAACTTTGTTCGAGTTCCAAATAACAAACGAAAACTGGATAAAATGAAGGTTTAAACCATAACAAAGGACAAAATGACCATTAATCTTCCCTTCTCAGTGCACACAACCTAGGTTCAAGAATGAATAGGCAAAACCGGGCAAAAACCTTGACTATGACCTGAGAACATGAACTAATCGAGCAAACTGTCTTTTTGAAGCTGATACAAACTGAACTATGAAAATGCACATGCCCAGAAACTAACTGAGCTAAATTGCATCTTTGGTATTGAAAACCGGGCTAAAGTTCTCGATTCTTCATACATAACCGAACTGAAGTACTAACTCAAAAACTGAACCAAGCTAAAAACCAACTCATTCATTCGACTGAGCTAAAAACTCAACTCATACACTTTATCAAGCTGAAGAAAGTAATAAATCTCAAATTTTCACCATGCAAAATCTTAGGTTGACCAGGTACACCAATACATGAGCGACTCTTAAAGACCGAGCAGACGCTACACACAACTAGGCCACCTTACGCAGCCAAGCAGAAAGTGCACAAATCAGCTTTTTCATTTTAAGGTATTAAATTAAATCGGGCTCAATGGGCTAGTATCGCGTTAATGTGGCTTCTCCTAGAGCTGTAGCTGAATTTCGTGAAGACTACAACATACCAGCCGATGTCAACATTCAGTAAGTTGAATAGGGAATCTTTCCCTGGGACCAAGAAGGATTCTGCCATTTTACAGTGCTGTCAATTATTAAGGGAGGTCTCCATTTCCCCGTGCAACCCTTGATATGCGAATTCTTAAGGGAAACTTTGCCCCATATAAGTTTCCACCAATACTTACAGAATAATAAACAGAGTAGTTGAGTTAAACCGAAGATTAGGCCTAAACCTTGGACTTACCGAAATATTTTGCCAATACTCCCTTGGCTGGACTAACGATGGATTTTGCTCGTATCTAAAAATTAGAAGGAACCAGGAGCACCTAGTGACAGGCACTCCAGACAAGGACTTGCATGATGACGACTTCCTTTGCGTATCTGGAAATTATGAGACCACAAATGTGCCCGGTTGGCACATAAATTGTAATACAAGGTAAGATGAATAGCTTGGTCGCTCCTATTTCATTTTAGTCATTCTACCAAGCTAACTAAAGCTTATGTTGTGTAAACTAGTTTCATTTGAGGGTGAACTATTCTCATCCCAACCAAGACAAAATTAGGGTCGTGTTGAAGTGCAAACAACGCGATTGCCACGACCTTATGCATTATGAACCGAGCTACTAGTACTTTGCACCACACAAGAGTAAAGTTTTTATTTATTTTTTTTCTGAACCCTCTTCTCCTCCAAACACAACTCTGCCAGGCGTCCCCTTGATTTGCTTGACTGAGGAAGAAGACATGGCTAAACACAAAGGCATAAAGAATCTAATGATCGTTTCCTCTAAAGACAAAGCAACCACTTCCACTACTCTAACAAATCCAATCGCCGAGCAAACTTCAGGGACCGTGATAGCCTTGGCTTCGACCGGGGTCTAATAAGCTAGCATGAAATCACATTAGGCTTCAAAGAGGGCTTATGCCAATCCATCTGTGGAACTAACGGACGAGCTGAGTATTGAGCAACCTGTTGAAGGGGCCTCTACTGCCCTAGCTTGGAAACCATCGCTGATACATCGGAGAAAAGTTATCACCATAGTGGACTCCGTTGCCTAAGACGATGACCATTTGCTCGGCTACAACCTTTCAAAGGCCTTGCTCCTACTTGATGACATGAAGAAGTGCAGCCACTACCCTGATACCGGGTTATAAAATTTGTGGTTAAGTCCATGACCAGGGTAATTATTCCACTGAACATTCTTTTAACTTTCTACTTGGTTTCATTTGTTAATTCTTGTGTTCATTGCAGACCATTCAAAAATCTAAAGTTGTTATGGAGCGGCTGGTCAAACTAAAGCAAAACCTGAAGGACAACACCGACCACATTGTTGAGGTCAAAATCGAGCTAAGGTGATCTTTGGCTTCACTAGCTATGGCCAACTCTAAAGATGTACGACTTCTTGGTCAACTGGCTAATACCAAGAAAGTAAGGAATAAAGCTTTGGCCAAGCTGAAAAGATTGAAAGAAGAGGCTATCGCATAGAAGATTGTTTTTGATGCCACGTAGAAAGCCACTGAAGACAAAGGCTTTGATGAGGCCGAAAAGATCTACGGCATGCATGTTGATGCCACGAAAGACTTCTTCTTTCAGTCTGGTTGGAAGACAACTTGTGTAAAAGTTGGCCATGCCTGCGACACCGAAGTATTCACCACGCCTTCCCTTTACTTCCTGTCAGACCACACAGAAGCCTATGTTGATGGGGTCTTCAAAGTGCTGGCCTCAGATGAAGAAGAAGGTGACCAAGGTGAAGAGGGTGCTAAGCAAAATCAACCCGATACAAACAATGGAAATGTTGTGCCTGAAGGAGGACAAGAAAATGCCAAAGAAGATCTGAGTCCTCCAGTGTGAATCTATTTCTCAAAAAGGAGATCCTAAGTTAAACAAAACCTTCAACTTACTTAGCCGAACAAAAATCACCTTGGCAAAGATTTTAAAAGTTGGAAAAAACCTCTAACTTACTTCGCTAAACAATAATCAGCTGGGTAAAGATTTTAAAAGTTGGAAAAAAAAAACCTCTAACGTATTTCACCAAGCAAAAACCAGCTCGTCAAAGATTTTTAGTTGGAAAAAACCTCTGACTTACTTCGTCAAGCAAAAACCAGCTCGACAAATATTTTAGTTTGAGCAAATAGTAGCAAATTTGTTGCCCTTTGGGCCGTGCTAAATACACTCGGCCAGTCTATACCGAGAGACTTGAGTGCGTTACAACCAAAACACAATGAAAAAACAACAAATAATGGAAAGTGTTAAAATAAATAAATAACTATCTACTTGTTTTATTAATGAAAAAAAAAATTGAAAAGTATAAGAATTAAGACAAAAAATAAAACAACCTTAGATTGGCAGTATTCCAAGGCCTAGGAATAGCTCGGCCGTCTATATTTTCCAGGTTGAATGCCCCTTTTCTAGACAAACCCACAATTTTATAAGGACCTTCCCAATTTGCTCCCAACTTGCCTTATCTAGGCACAAGTATGTTGCCCATTATTTTACGCAGAACCCAATCCCTAACCTTGAATTGTTTTTGGTGCACAATTTTGTTGTATTTTTTGGACAACTCTTGTTGATAAGCAGCAATGTGGGCCAGTGCCTTCTTTCTTCTTTCTTCAACGAGGTCCAGCTCCAAGGCAATTGCTTCTCTGTTCAAGTCAATATCGAAGTTTTCACTTATGATGGTTAGCATTCCGATTTCAAGAAGAATGATGACTTCCATGCCTTAAGCAAAGGGAAATGGTGTTTCCCAAATTGATCATGTAGGAGTTGTTTGGTATACCCATAACACATTAGGAAGCTCTTCAACCCATTTTCCTTTAGCCTTGTCTAGTTTTTTTTCCAGACCATCAAGGATGTCTTGTTTGAAAGCTACTGCCTGGTCATTTGACTGAGGATGATCCCGTGGGGAGTTGTAGAACTTAATCTTCAAGTCTTCGCAAAATCCTTTAAAGATTTTCCCATCAAATTGCATGCCTTTGTCAAATATCAAACCTCTGGGAACCCCAAATCGGGTGATAATATTTTTCCATACAAAATTCTTCACATTTTTCTCCTTGATTAATGCTAAGGCTTCTTTTTTAACCCATTTGGTAAAGTTGTCAGTGGCGGCTACAAAATACTTTCAGTAGGCTGGAAGTGGTCCCACTATGTCTAGACCCCATAAAACAGATGGCCAATGGCTTGTTAGAGGCAACAACTTTTTAGCCGGTTGCTGAATTTGGTGGGCAAACTTTTGGCATTTCTCACATTTGCACACATACTTTTGCATGTCAATTTGCATACATGGCCACCAATACCCTGGGAGATTGCACAGTAGGCCAAAGATCTTCCTTTAACGTGACTTCCACATATATCTTCATGCATTTCAAAAAAGAAGGACTCAACCTTGCTGGGGTGAACACACTTTAGATATGGCCCCGTGAAACATTTCTTGTACAATGCTCTAGATGGAGAGAGCTAGAACCACTCAAATTTTATCCGAATTTTGTTTGCTTCCTTTTTTTTGGCGGTTAAAATCCTACTTCTAATGAAGATGATGATGGGGTCCATCCAAGATGGTTCAGGCTTGGTGCAAAGTATCTCAACGATTTTTGGTTCTTTGATGCTTGGTCTTAGTCAGAATTCAATCAATAACAGGTTAGGGATTGTTGTGTCTGATATGGAGGCGAAACCAGCCAACTCGTCTGACTTGGTATTTTCATCCCTGCCAATCTGTTCTACTCTTATTGCTTGAAATTTATTAATTTTCTCTCTTATCAACGCCTGGTATTTGGCTATTCTATCATCCTTTGCTTCGTGTTCTTCAGAAACTTGGTTTACCACAAGTTTGGAGTCACCGTATACCATTAACTCGGTTGCCTTCATGCGAAGGGCTAATTTCAGACTGACTAATAATACTTCATACTTAGCTTCATTATTAGAATTTGGGAATCCAAGTTTGATTATTTGTTCAGTAGTTAGGCCATCTGGTGAAATAAGGACAAATCCTAGCCCAACTCCATGTCTGTTGGAAACTCGATCGACAAATAGCTTCCACATCTCTCCAACGAACTACTTCTAGTATTCTGATGGGATTGAAGATTTCTTGAGGTATGGGATGACAATCACCTCCCCAATTATGTCATTTGGTTATGTTTGAGTTTCTCTCGATTGTTCACCAATTTCTTTGCTCGGTTGCCCTACATTATCCTCTTCAGGTGCTTCGGCACAAATTGGGTCTATTGTCACTTTGGATACATCTTCACACCCTAGCAGCACTCTATTACATGCAATAGGTTGTTGTACTACCTCCAAGCTTAGTGGCACGCTACTAAGTTCCTCCGTTGGTAGGTTGTACAATTTTGATGATGCCTACCCCCTTGCACAGTTTCTTTAGTCAAGTCAACCGGGCATTCCGAACGTGTTCCTAGGGAGAACTCAGTGACAAAATTTGCTAAGGCTTCAGCTTTTATCATGGTTCTAGGTCAAAATTTGACATCAAATTGACCTAGCTCCACCACCCACTTCAAAATTCTTCTTAAAAAATTGGTTGTTTCAAGCAAGGCTTTCAATGGAGATTCAGTCAGCACCATCATTTAATGCATGTGAAAGTAATGCGCTAACTTTATGAATACCATCATCAAAGCTAAGGCAAGTTTCTCCAACGATAGGTACCTGGTCTTTGCACGGGCAAAGTTTTACTTACATAGAATATTGGTAAGTGCTGTATTCTTTTTGTGTAGATGAGAACCGCACTGACCGCGTGCTGAGAAACTGCAAGCTAGAGAAAAAGCTCCTCCCCTGGCTTTGGAGTTACCAAGTGTGGGGCTGAAGACAAGTATTTTTTCAGTTCCTCCAGAGCGCGATCGCATTCTTCATTCCAAAAGAACTTTGATTTAAGAGTTTGGAAAAATGGTCTGCATCAATCTGAAGATCGACTGATAAATCTATTTAGCCTGCCAACCAACCCAGCAAGGTGTTGCACTTTCTTTGGAGGTTTTGGTCTCTCTAGCTTTTGGATATCTTTAATTTGTGAAGGGTCTGCTTCTACTCCATGGTCGGTCACCAAGAAGTCTAGAAATTTCCCTGAACCCACACTAAATGCACATTTTAATGCGTTCAAATGTAGCTTGTGAGTCTTCAGGATAACAAATATTTCTACCAAGTCGCTAAGATGATCTGACTCACTTTTGTGTTTGACCACCATATCGTCAATGTATGCTTCCATTGTCTTGCCTACCAAAGGGGTAAACATTTTGGTGATCATCATTTAGAAGGTTGCCCCTGCGTTCTTCAAGTCAAAAGGCATAACCTTGTAGCAATATAACACCCTTAAAATTGTGAAAGACATGATTTCTTAGTCTGGTTCGTACATAGCGATCTGATGATATCCACGATATGCATCTAGAAAGCTCAAGCGGTTATGATCGGTTTTAGAGTCCACTAATTGATCAATCCTTAGTAGAGGAAAGTTATCTTTGGGGCATGCTTTATTGTATACCTTGTAATCAACACAAATGCACTATTTGCCATTCTTTTTTTGCTACAACGATTGTGTTCGAAATCCATTTAAGGTAATGGACTTCCTTGATTGCTCTTGCTTCCAACAGATTTTTCATTTCCTCAGCCATTACCTTTGCATGGTGCAATGCTAACCTATGAGTTCTTTGGATGACCACTCTAGCATGGAGAAAGACGTTGAGTTGATGGCAGATGAAGCTTGGATTAGTGCCATGCATATCGTAAGGTGTCTAAGCAAACACATCCATATCATAAGGCGTCCAAGCAAACACCTCCATGATTTCCTTCATTTTGTTGTTAAGCAAAGATGAGCCTAGCAAAAAGAACATTTCAAGATCGTTTTCATCAACCCTTACCTCTATAAGTTCTTCAACAGCCTTTTCCTTCTCCTCCTTATCAACGTCATTAAGAATTTTTTTGTCCTTGGACTTTTCTATCATTTGGACAAAGCTTTTGGCTGCCTAGCTACCAATTACTGTGATGAAGCATTGCTTTGACATAATATGATCTCCCAAGACCTTTTCAATTCTCCCTGATGTAGAGGCAAATTGAACCACCTGATGGAATGTTGGTGATACCGCTTGCATTGAGTGCAACCACACTCTTCCTAAGATATTGTTGTAGGTGGATGGGACTTTCAACATCGAAAACTCCACTTGATTGATTACTGAGCCCGCTTTGACCTACAGTATGATCTTGTCTACAAGCCATTCAGGTTGTGAGTTAAAGTCGACTAGTGGAGATGTGGCTGCGACCAAGTCTTTCTCTGCTAACTTGAGTTGCTTGAATGTATCGTAGTACATGATCTTAATTGAGCTACCCTGATCGATTAGGATCCCTTTGATGCCAAAGTTTTTGACTCGTAACGTGACGACTAACATGTTATTGTGGGTGTTAGATTTTTATTCTTGGCAATCTCATTTGACAAAACTCCTTTCAGCTGTAATTTTATTCGATCTTTTATTTTAGTGAGGCTATGAGTTTTAGATGCGAATCCAACCTCAATTGTGCCTTGTAGAGAAGTTTGTGATGTCTATTCTTTCATGTTTGCCACTTCACTAACTATGTCGAGGATCAAGCTGCCTGGTTAGCTCGCGGGAGTCTAGGGGGTAACGTCCCTTGGCGGGTCTGAGGCAGCGCCCAGGCGGGGTCAAGAGGCAGAAGTTTTCACTAGCTGTAAAAATACTGAAAAGTTGCATTTCTCGCTCGAGTGACGCTTTAGTGGCTCAAGCGAAGACACTTGAAAAACACGTGTTTTAGTCTCCTCGCTCAAGCGAGCATTCCTTTGCTCGAGCGAGAATCGCAACCCTGTTTTCTATAAATATGTGTTTCAGTCCGAGTTTAGGATTACAGCTGCCAAATCTTCTTCTTGGATATTAGGATTTTTCCCTAGAGTTTCTTTGATTTTTTTTGAGTTTAACTCATGGTTTGAGAAGAATATATCAAAGGATTGTTTGTTTCATTCAATACAAAAGACAGAGTTGTTCTTTGGTGGATTCTGTAGAATTTGGGCCTGAAGCTTTAGTGGATTCTAGAGTGGCTCATTGTCATAGATTCGACATCGACGTTGTGGATTCAACATTGGGCAATACAATTTTGAGGTGAAGACCGTGGTGAAAGAAGCATATAGGGGTCGGTTCAATTCGGGCATGGATTCGCTAGGTAATTGAGAGTATAGTTGTGTAATTTCTTTTATCTGCTTAGTGGATTGTTTTGTGACTTTGGCCCGTGGCTTTTTGTCACAATTGGAGGCGCTCTAATTGTGTTTTTCTACATTAAAATCATTGTGTCGATTTGTCTTGATTGTTTGATTAGGATTGTTATTTGCTACTTAAAATTGATACATAATCCCAAATCAATATCTAAGGGATTTCTAGATTTTCCAGTGGGGATTCTAAATCCTTACCAAATCTCTGTTGGAGAAAGATATCACATCTTTTTCCTCAACCTTCCCCTTTTTGTGGGCTGGTTGGACACTGAGTACTTCTCTCGTGTGTTCAGCCCTTTTTTATCATACCTCTAAGCTCACAAACTCGTTTAGGTTCAATGATCTCGTGGATTATGTTGATGACTCCTTGAGGGGGAGCATCTCCAAGTGGCAAGGCATTTGGCATATTCTGATTCTGAGAAACCATTCTGACTCTTCCTTTAATGAAGTGATCTAAGTGGCCAACCGCCACTAATTCTTCCAAGTGTTGGTTGAGTGGCACACAATCTTTAGTGCGATGCTCTTTTTCATCATGATAGGTGCAACGATACTTGTCATCATAACCCCTCTACGCCTCACCTAACTTGGTCGGCCATCGGACATAGGGCTCATCACATATTTTGCTTAGGATTCAGTAGATGGGTTTCTTGAAGACTGTGGTGATAGTAATATGGGCATTCAATTTCCTCACTTTCTCCTCTTCATCATTCCAGGGTTGAATAGCCCGGTTATTTTTACTGCGGTTTCTCATGTTGCGATTGTTACTATGATTTCCTCCTTGATTTCCATCCCTTCCAACAATGTTAACCTTCGCTGTAGTCTTTTTGTTCACCACTACTGGGTTGGTCTTTACTTTTTCCCTAGCAACATTTTCTTTAACCCTTATGTGCTAGTTAACCCTTTCCATTAATGCTTCCATGGTCAAGGGTGGCATTATTGTTAGCGAGTCCTTCAGTCTATGCCCAATTGGCAAACTGCGCTTATACTGAGCAGTGGCCAAATTGGAAGGATACTCGTCAATTTCATTGAATGTCTCCTAGTATCTGTTGTTCTATGACTTCGACGTCTCCCAGGCCCCATGTCAATCGCCGACAAGTGGTCCACCTCCTTGGGCATCTTGGTGTTTTTTTTTAATCGGGTTACAAACGCATTTGTAAGTTGCGCTGATGTGTCAATGCTACCTTTTGGCAACTTTTCAAACCAAGTCAAGCCTCTAAATCCCCTAGGCTTGAGGGAAACAAGATGCACATCAAGGCATTGTTCCTCCTATGAATAACCATAACTTCTTGAAAGTTGCAAAGGTGCATGTAGGGATCTGACTTTTCGTCTTAGATGGAAAACTTTGGTTGGTGGAAGCCTACTAGAAGAGGCACGCTCTCAATCTCTAGTGAGAAACGGTGTGCATTGCAATCTGGCTAGCTCCCTATCAACTACTATTGGTATTACATGATGAGGTTGGCACATAGCTACCTCCACATTGCATGAATATTAAGGGCCAAACTCTGCAAAGCAGGTATCCTTTTGGCGTGTCTAAAGTGTGCCCTCTCATCTAATACTAATATGAAATCCTCTATCCTGGGTAACTCTAAGTAAAAAAAAGATGTCTGGTGAGTATGGAGGGGCGATAGCTGCTTCCTTGAGAATATGATCTCTTTGACCTAGTCCTCTCAAACCTTGACCAATGCGATCTAGATCTGCAAGATCTAGATTAAGAATTGCCTATTCTGTAGCTTCTTCTACTATTAGAGAGTACAAGCGTGGTGTGTCTATTCTGGTCCCCAGAATGATGGGATTGGGTGCAGTCATTGTGGATTTTTACCCAAGCAACACTGTTTCCATCACCTAGCGCTCTAGCAACTCTATATCAGTCGTCGTCCATGTTATTATTTCATTTTGCTCCCTAACTCTATTCTCCAAACCTTGGGCAATAGGCGTTCTCCTCCGCCTATGCCCATCTACGCTTGGGGAATGTTGACGGCTTTGAGGGTGCTTGTTTCGTGCCTGTCTAGGGTCTTCTTCTAGGGGTGTTCAAATCTTCGATCGAAGGTGTAGGAGGCAAATCCTCGAGCCACCTGTTGCTAGCCTCTGGTGTCTGTTGGGAATTGATAATGTCATGGGATTAAGGGATGCTCAACCCTTGAATTTGGGCATAGATTTTTTTGGCAATATTGGGAATTGATGATGTGATGGGATTAAGGTTTTGAAATTAATAATACATAGGGTAAAGGTTAGGATTATGTATATTGGCACTATGTTTCAGTAAGTCATGGGTGTTCGGGGAGATAGGGCCTTGCATTAAATTAATAATCTAGTAAAATACATTTGGTTAGAGTTTGGATTAATAATCATCTACTTGGACATGGTATTTCTCTATGGAAAACTATATTGAATTCTAAAAGGGATGAGATACAAAATGAGAAATTAAGAGCATGTTTAAACTAATTGTTTAAATTATAAAATTAATAAATTTTTGTCAATTTTTGCCCATAATCTTAAGTCAATCCAAATATGGGATGTGATAGATGATTCGAAGGGATTGATGATCCAGGATTAATAGTCATACAAATGCTTATCACATCTAATACAATCTCCTCAAGCAAACATTAAGATAAGAGAAAGAAACTTATTTTTTATTATTAGGAGTGATGTGGCTAATTCCATGATCATATAACTAACTTAAGCTCCCCAAAATTAACAATATTATACTACCATGCTCTATTTGGTTTAATGAAATGAGATGGGATGGTAATTCCTTAAGCTTCCTTGTGGAATGATCATTCTCTTATAATGGTATATGATGATTATATTTGTAATATATCATTATTATTATTATTATTATTATTATTATTATTATTATTATTATTATTATTATTATTTTGTCAACCAAACAGGAGAATGAATATTTTGATGGAATCATCATTCCATTCCACTCTATTCTAGTGATCCAAACGCCACCTTAAAGTTTTCCAAACCAAACTAAAGTCTTGTGTTTCTATCAAATGAGGTGGCTACATGAATCATTTTTCTTTATTTAGCTCTATCAAATTCTCTATGTTCAGTTATATTCAATAAAATTAAACTATATTTTTTCAGCCTTGCATCTTAAGTCAATTTAAGTTTTCTCCCTCCTCTAATATCTTCACTTAAAATGATTCTACACTCTTCCTTATCATTAGATTTAGAGCTCGATAATATACTGACTACTATCAAACAAGTAATCCCCATCTAACATTAAAACAAACATGATATTAAAAATAAAAATAAAAACGTGTGGACCCATGGGAGCCTAAGGATATTGTCAATCACACTCTAACACGGTTATCATGTAGGGACTAATATCTCTTTTCTTTTCTTTTCTTTTCTTTTTTTTTTTGTGTGTGTGTGTGTGTATATATGTGTCTTTGTGTGTGTGAAATAGAAAGAAAATGAGGAAAATTTAGATGGGTGGGTGGGGGACCTGAGAAAGATTATCATTTAATAAAATGGGGGTTCATTTTAGGGGATTGGACTCCAAATTTAATAGATTTATTAATTCATTGTCTGATTTAAAAATTAAAAGTCAAACTAATAGTCAAATATATATTATTTTTTGCTAAATAATGAAAGAAATATTTATTTCAAGACTAACAGCTTATTACATTACAATTCTTCTTATATACTCCATCCAAACAAATGAATAAACGAGTAATCTTGTTAAATAACAGGAGTAGATTTTATTGTCAAGAGCATTTCAATAGTCAAGTTTTCTGTATCTAATCAAATTATTAATCCTATGTAAAGAAAAATATAGATGACAATGATAGACAGGTTGTGGCTGTAGGGTCAGAGTTTTTCTTTTTATTTTTGTTTTTTTTTTTAATTGGAAAGAAAATTCTCATTGTAAAATCGATAAAAGATTAAATCAATCTGGTATAGCGGTATCACAAGATCTCAAAAATAGATAAAATCCTTAGAAGGAAGGATCCAAGCCTTTGTAAGGGAAGAGAAAAGGCTCTCATAAGGGAGATAAACAAACCTCTACACATGAAAAATTATTACATCTACAAACAAAAAATTTAAAAAAAAATCAAATCAAAGTTGTCACCAAACTCATCCAAAACTCCACTCAAGTTAAAAAGTTGGCAAGAAACCAATTGAAAACAGCTAGAAAAACAGCCACCAAGAGAGCTACAACCAACCACCTAACCCCCACCGCTAAACCTATCAGGTAAAATACATCAGCCCTCGAAGGACAATCCTCAAAGTCCTTAATTACCCCAGCCCTCTGATGCTCCTCTGCTACCTTAAGCAAGATCTTACATGATGTAAATTATACACCACATCATTGACAGAATAATGCACCCCTATTGAATTATATTTCAACCATAGAACAATTCTAATTTTCTCCAACTCACTAAGCGTCTTGAAATCTGGTTGAATTCCCTGAAACACACATTCATTTATGAGCTTCCAAACAGGCCACATGAGAGCAAAGGGAATGGACTGCCATATCCTGCTTTCAAATCTGTTCAATTTTATACCAGACCAACCTCCAATAGAACCATGTATTACCCAAAATCAGACCACATAAAGAACGTGATTGACAGATACCACATCCTCCCTGCAAAACAGATAAGACAATACTTACATTGGAGTCCAACACTCCTAATATTTGAAGGTAAGCTGCAGTTTTCACTCTTTCTCTCCAAGCTAGCCAACCAAAGAATTTAACTTTTGGTGGTGCATCATTACCCCAAAGCAATTTAGTAATGCAGATACATGGGCCATGAGCCAACTCATACCTTCTCCTAACAGAGGCAACCGAAAAAGATCAAGAGATGGGTCTGCAATCCACCTATCTTGATCGTCCATACTAACCCTTAGATTAGGAACACCTACCAACACCATAGTAAGTTTTATGACCTCCTCCTCTTCCCAACCTCTTAAAGGTCTCCTAAATAAGAAATTCCACTCCCCTGATGCTTCTCTGTTTTGAATGAAAAGCTTCAGAGATCCCTCTTTATTCTCAGATAAACTGAAAAGCGTAGGGAAGGCAACCTTCAAATTTCATTCATCAACCATCTATCCCGCCAAAAATGGATCCTTTCTCCATTACCAATCACTATCTTAGAATTATTAACAAAGAATGAGTGACCATACTTACTATGGACATAGACCTATTAATCTCCACTCCTGGGCTCCACCCACCACCTTCATGACCATACTTACTACACGCCACCTCCTTCCATAATGAGCCATTTTCAGATCCGTACACTACAAGAAAAAAGGCATACAGTGACGTTTTTTTTAATGACGTTTTTTAAAAATGTCGTGAAATCTGCCCGGATTTTTCAAATTCTAAAAAAATAAAACTAAATCATCTCGTTTTGTGGGCCAGTTATTTCTTTAAAACAGTGGCTCAACTCAACGCTATTGGATCTTCAAGGGCGTGACTTCAGGAAGAGAGAGAAATCGAGGCGTTGGATCTTCAGAGGCATCGGATCTTCGATCTCCATCAATTCTTCGGTTGTTTGATCTGAAAAATCTTGTTCTACTTGTGATTTGAGTGTATATCTGCCTGATTGTTCGAATCCCTATGATCTAAATCGATCTAGGGCTCAAGGTTAGGGTTTTCTGATATAGATTTGCTACATTCACACAAGATCTATAAAATTTCATGGCCAAAACTAACGATTTGGAATTGTTTTCTCTCGATTTAGTTGATTTCCAGCTTTTTTTGCTTTTGTTTTATGTTTTCTCCTTTAGATTTTGTTCCTTTACTCTTTCTCTTTCATCAGATTGAGCAGCAGCAATGGTGAATCGATTTATCTAGGATTTCGAGTGCGGTGTTAATGTCTCTGATAATGCGGGACAAGCAGGTGGCGTTGGATGTGGATCGTTGGAAACAATGAGTAGAAGCTCAACGATGAAGAGATGCCGATCTGCTCTCTTCGATCAGATCTGTTCTCTCTCTCTCTCTCTCTCTCTCTCTCTCTCTGATCTGCTAACATGGTAATATCAGATCTGCTTTGTCTCTCTCTAGTCCATTATTTTGCCTTTTTTTGGAATCTCATTTTGGCATTTCTTGCTTTCTAACTCTCCTAATAATCATTTCGGTGTAGTTCCTATGTAAATTGATAAACTTACATCTTGGTATGTTCTTTGAGTTTCCTTCTTTTTCAAGCTGCTACACATGGGTGGTCCTGTTATTGATTACTTGTGCAGAGAGCCAAAGAAAGGTATTTTCTTGATTCATATCTTTAAAAAAAGCCCTAATATCTGTCTGGGGAGGCATTGATTTTCAAAGTGCTACATGGAGGACTAGGGTAATGAGAGATAATTAATGAAGATCCAATTCTGCAACATTGGAATATTTGCAAAGTTGCAGTGGGTAATGCAGAGTGAAAAGAAAAGAGAGATGGATTTCTTAAAAAAGTTACAGATCGGAGCTAGTTCAAATGGTGAAAGCCTTTCCATTATTGTTGTTATCATTCTGTATCACTTTTTGTTAAAAAATACTCACAATTATTATTATTATTATTATTATTGCCCTGCTTTGTTCAAAAATGTAGTTAGAATCATATGTAGACTAAATACCACTTTGATTTTATGCAATTGAATCCATTGCCTTTTTAAGTTGTTTATTTATTTATTTATTTTTAATTTTTTAATTTTTTTTTTCAGATAAAGCATGCTGCATTGATGTGGAAATCCTATCAAGGTGCCTAGAACCAAAGCTGACAGTTTGTTGCTGCTCTCTTAGCGGAGACAAAGAGGTCATATATGTTGACATTAAATATATGTTTAGTACGAAAATACACAAAACATTGCTCTTACAACCACTAGTTATGGGTTTTTTTTAACTATGTTTAGTTGATATACTATTGTTTATGAAGCTATTCTATTTGACTGCTTATTTCATTTTGAGTACTAGATAACCTAAATGTCTCAAGTGGAAGGCCAATTTAATCACATTGTAATGACAATTATATGCTTAATTAGATACACAACTATAATGTAGTATATAATGTATATCTGTGAAATTCTGTGTTGGGACATAATTCATTTGATGCTCAGGAAGCACTGTAATGATGATTGGAAGTTCCTAGTTCTATGCTTCAAACTAAACTAGGAAGGCTTGAATAAATTCAAAGGAAGCATATTGAATATGATAATTTTGTGTTAATGCGTCAAACTAAACTTGGAAGGCTTGAATAAATTCAAAGGAAGCTTATTGAATATGATATTTTTATGTTTATGCTTCAATTTAAACTAGGAAGGCTTGAATTTAAAGGAAGCATATCGAATATAATATTTTTATGTTTATGCTTCAAACTAAACTAGAAAGGCTTGAATCTATTCAAAGGAAGCGTATTGAATTTGATATTTTTATGTTTATGCTTCATTGAACTATAATTGGAAGGCTTGGATCAATTCAGAGGAAACATATTTCTTCTGTTTCAGAACATTTGTCACATGGTCTTTTAGTAAACTTCGAATACACACCCAACCAAAAAAAAAAACTTCGAATACACAAATTTCCTTGTGGAAATGAGGATAACATGGCTTGTCAGTTGTCAAATCATTGACTTTTGCTTTAGATTGATTTCATCATTGTAAAATGAAATCCTTTAGTAGTGTGATTGAATTGATTGGCAGGCCATGTATATTTTCAGATTAATTAGATTCTCATTTTTTTGATCTCAATGCAGTTTGAAGATTGTATATTCGACTGGCTATATTGGCCTCAAGCACACCAGCCTTATTCACCGGACACCATCGACTACATAAGATCACTCGATGCTGATCGAGATATTGAACTCTTGAAATTTTATGGGTGGGACCTACCACTTGAGTGTGCACGCACGCTTCGCATTTCCACTATGCTTCTGAAGAAAGGTGCAGAGAGAGGACTCACTCCCTTTTCCATTGGAAGCATCATGTGCAGGGAAACCTTGAAGAAGGAATCTGTGATTGAGCAGATTGTTCAAGAAGCACAAGCGGCTGTGCTCCCCGGAACATGCGAAGTAGCATACCTTGAATCTGTGTCACTGATCATGGACCGCCGCCTTGATAAGCTCTCCCCATGAGGCTGCCACTAATAAATAGGTAGATGTTGAGAAAATGTCAATATATAATCATCTATGTTTGGTGTTCTAAAGTAATTTGGTTGTGTTGGAACTTTATGTCCTGTAACTTCTTTCTGTGTTGTGCTACCCTTTTTCCCTACCACTACCGGCTGCCACTGGACACCAAAACAGATAATAATATTTGAACAAAAATTTGTGAATTACTATCTTGGTGTGCTTAATTTTTTTAAGTATAAATTGCACCAATGATCTCTTTAGTTTAAGTGAAATTTTACTTATGTAAAAAAATAACAGAACTGGGAATTTGATTCCATTTGCTAATTTTCTTCCTATGGTCCTATCTAGTGGCACTCTCTATTAAATTACAGGTGATTAGTTATTTTCTTGTTGCCATGGCACTCTTATGCTCCTTTTTTCTTATGTTTTCGCTTCGTAGTTGGAATAGAATCTGTCATCCTTACTAATTTTTTTATCATCATATTTGTTGGACACAACCCACACACCATATAAAAGTTTCTCTTGTTTTCTCAGTTTGTGCTACCTTTTGCATCTTATGAATGTTCTCAGTTTTTGTTCATGTCTTGATTTTATCGGCTACAAAGGATGTTTATAATGCTAATTTGCAGCAATTACGTAATTTAGAAAAGGCTTTTGGAGGAGATGTTGGAGTTTGTGACCGCCTTGCTCTCATCATCTGGATATATTCAACCGAGGGCAACACATGAAGCGACTTTACGCAAATTTATCATTTTTACGTGAGATAGTTTTACGAGTTTATGTTGTCCATTTACAACAAAGATGAAGTTTTCATAGGTCGCATTAGCACAAATGGAATCAGTTACCTCGACTTACAAAAATGTGGAGTCACCTTGAGCGTCAAGCCGGAGGCAGGGTGAAAGGAATGGGTGAGAAACAAATTGAGGTGGACAATCGTATTTTACGTACACAAGTAAGCAGTTTTCTTCTGCTGCCAGCAATCTATATATTTGTTGATTGTGTAGTAATAAGGAACCAAAATATTTTTTACAATAAAAAAAGCATGACAATTATGAAAGGTGTTATTTACAACAAAACTAGGTACATAAAATTCATTCACAAAAATATATGAATAAAATCTATCAACTACACAGTTTTTTTCTTAATATTTTTATGTGAACAAATCTTTTTTGGGTCATTAATCATTCATAATTGTGTAGTTGGCAGTTATTTACTTTTGGCTTTTGGCTTTTGGCTTTTTAGAATTCTTCAATAGACAGTTATTTACCTTTGGCTTTTTAGAATTCTTTCACTTTCAATGATTAATGACCCAAAAAAGATTTGTTCACATAAAAATATTAAGAAAATAACTGTGTAGTTGACAGATTTTATTCATATATTTTTGTGAATGAATTTTATGTACCTAGTTTTGTTGTAAATAACACCTTTCATAATTGTCATGCCAGTTTTCTTCTGCGGCCAGCAATCCTCTGTTTAAAGGGACCCCATGCTGTCATGTACATATCCTGCTGGACTTTCACTTGACTCTTGGTAGTTGTTCATCTAGTCTTCCTTTGAAAGCTTTTGTTTCATATTTCTCTATCACAATTCAATACTTTGCACCTATTCATTTGAACTATGAAAACTACAACTCAACTCTACCCATAATCTCTCTCTCTCTCTCTCTCTCTCTCTCTCTCTCTCTCTCTAGCATGCTCATTTCATTTCTTAGAATTCTAATATGAAGTAAGTGGTCTTTCCTGACCTTGACTAGGAGAAGCAAAGACTATGAGGGAAGATCATTCATTGCTTTCGCAAAAAGATTGAGAAAGGAAGAATATAGTAAGGAATTATACTTTGCAGCATGACCGCGTCAACTAGTATCTTTTTGATTTTTATTTTTTTAATTATATATATATATATATATATGAAGATGATTCTATGAAGCATAGGTAATTATAAAATAAAAAGTTATTGTTTCCCTATCTTTCTTCTTCTTTAATAATAGTCAGTTCTATGGTGGGACTCATAATTGAAAGAAGAATGATAAATTATAGAAGAAGGAAAGCTTTGGTAGTTGGAATTGGTCTAAATATGTTCTGACCTATGCGAGAATCTTATCAATCAAAGACCTTTCACATTTGAAACTCAATTTAGCATGACAATCTCTACAATAAACAATAGAGAAAAATATATGGGCTTTGCTTATTGAACCTTTTTTATTATGCAATTTTATTATTATTATTATTATTATTATTATTATTATTATTATTATTTTAAAAATATAAGAACCCCAATGGCAATATGGTGTTTAAAAATTTGAAATATTGACTTATTGGAACATTCCAAGTGGAGTAGATGGCAAATAATGATTAGGGTATGTTGTTTCTGCATAAGGTCTGCAGAATAGTTTCTGTGCCTACCTTCTAAAGATTAATAAGAAACAACAGGTTGTTGTGTCCTCTGTTCATTTGTTGACAGATTTCTTTCACTTTTCTTTTGACCTTGAGGTTCTTTGGACCATTTGTTAGGAAGGAAGGTGTTCTATAAAAAGTTGAGGGAAGTTGATAAAACATGTTCACAGTTGCAACATAATTTGGAAAAGGTGTTCTATAACTACTTGAAAGATTTATGCTGCTTAATAGCTATCTTTTTTTTTTCCCAATAGCAAATAATTCATGTACTTGACTACTATGCACATGTCTCTATCATCTTGCTTGTCAAAAAGCTGCTTTGCATTCCCTTTTCTTCTCAAATATGTTTTTAAATTGTTATGCCTCCTTGAATACAAGTTTGGAGGAATCATGTACTGCGTCAAAAAGCATTGAGTTCTCCGAAGGGCAGCCGTCCTGGTTTTGTCAAGCCATTTTTGGAGGTAAGATTTGATTCAGTCATTACTTTACATCCACATTCATGTGCACATGCATATAGCATATGTAGTGTGTTTGTGCAACCACGTATGTGCATCGGTGTCGGCGTGTCTATGTAAATTTTGCTCCTTTTAAACCTTTTTTTTAGTGTTATGACCTATAGCAAACGGTTCACAATTTGATGCATGTTCAGCTATCCCTTCAATAAGAATATGAAAAGAAAAGGAAAAAAAGAGAGGACAAATGAGAAGAAAAAGCAGGAAAATAGAAAGAAAATTCTAGACGTGTAGATTTTCCACCTTTTTAATTTTTGTTATGTTATGACCTATAGCAAATGGTTTATAATTTGATGCATATTCAGCTATCCCTTCAGTAAGAAAATGGAAAAAAAAAAAAAAAGTACAAATGGGAAGAAAAAGAAAGAAAATTCCAGCTCTACTCTGTATAGGATGGTTTGGTTGACTTTGTACTTGGAAAGTGGAAACTATGGTTTTGTGATTAGTTCCTCTTTTCTGATGAAACAGAAGTACTCTGCTGCACTTGCTCTTCCCTATGACAATTAATGACCCAAAAAAGATTTGTTCACATAAAAATATTAAGAAAAAAACTGTGTAGTTGAGAAATTTTATTCATACATTTTTGTGAATGAATTTTATGTACCTAGTTTTGTTGTAAATAACACCTTTCATAATTGTCATGCTTTTTTTATTGTAAAAAATATTTTGGTTCCTTATTACTACACAATCAACAAATATATAGATTGTTGGCAGCAGAAGAAAACTGCTTACATGTGTACGTAAAATACGCTTGTCCACCTCAATTTGTTTCTCACCCATTTCTTTCACCCTGCCTCCAGCTTGACGCTCAAGGTAACTCCACATTTTTGTAAGTTGAGGTAACTTATTCCATTTGTGCTAATGCAACCAAAGAAAACTTCAGTCTTGTCAGTGTAAATGGACAACATAAACTTAGAAAACTATCTCATAGAAAAATGATAAATTTGCCGGTAAAGTTGCTTCATGTGTTGCTGCCCTCTGGTTGAATATATCCAGGATGAGAGCAGTGCGGTCACAAACTCTAACATCTCCTCCAAAAGCCTTTTCTAAATTACGTAATTGCCTGCACATTAGCATTATAAACATCCCTTTGTAGCTGATAAAATCAAGACATGAACAAAAACTAAGAACATTCATAAGATGCAAAAGGTAGCACAAACTGAGAAAGCAAGAGAAACTTTTATATGGTGTGTGGGTTGTGTCCAACAAATATGATGATCAAAAAATCAGTAAGGATGACAGATTCTATTCCAACTACAAAAGCCAGAAACATAAGAAAAAAGTGGAGCATAAGACAGGCCATGGCAACAAGAAAATAACTAATCGCCTGTAATTTAATAGAGAGTGCCACTAGATAGGACCATAGGAAGAAAATTAGCAAATGGAATCAAATTCCCAGTTCTATTATTTTTTTACATAAGTAAAATTTCACTTAAACTACAAAGAACATTGGTGCAATTTATCCTTAAAAAAATTAAGCACACCAAGATAGTAATTCACAAATTTTCGTTCAAATATTATTATCTGTTTTGGTGTCCAAAGGGCATTAGTGGTAAGGGAAAAGGGTAGCACAACACAGAAAGAAGTTACAGGACATAAAGTTCCAACACAACCAAATTACTTTAGAACACCAAACATAGATGATTATATATTGACATTTTCTCAACATATACCTATTTATTAGTGGCAGCCTCATGGGGAGAGCTCATCAAGGCAGCGGTCCATGATCAGTGACACAGATTCAAGGTATGCTGCTTCGCATGTTCCGGGAGCCTGACCACTTGTGCTTCTTGAACAATCTGCTCAATCACGATTCCTTCTTCAAGGTTTCCCTGCACACGATGCTTCCAATGGCAAAGGGAGTGAGTCCTCTCTGCACCTTTCTTGAAGCATATTGGAAATGCGGCGTTGCGTGCACACTCAAGTGGTAGGTCCCACCCATAAAATTTCAAGAGTTCAATATCTCGATCAGTTCGAGTGATCTTATGTAGTCGATGGTGTCCGGTGAATAAAATTGGTGCTTGAGGCCAATACAGCCAGTCGAATGTACAATCTTCAAACTGCATTGAGATCAAAAAAATGAGAATATAATTAATCTGAAAATATACATGGCCTGCCAATCAATTCAATCACACTAGTAAAGGATTTCATTTTACAATGATGAAATCAATCTAAAGCAAAAGTCAATGATTTGACAACTGACAAGCCATGTTATCCTCATTTCCACAAGGAAATTTGTGTATTCGAAGTTTTTTTTTTTTTTTCTGGTTGGGTGTGTATTCGAAGTTTACTAAAAGACCATGTGACAAATGTTCTGAAACAGAAGAAATATGTTTCCTCTGAATTGATCCAAGCCTTCCAATTATAGTTCAAAGAAGCATAAACATAAAAATATCATATTCAATACGCTTCCTTTGAATAGATTCAAGCCTTCCTAGTTTAGTTTGAAGCATAAACATAAAAATATCATATTCGATACGCTTCCTTTAAATTCAAGCCTTCCTAGTTTAACTTGAAGCATAAACATAAATATATCATATTCAATAAGCTTCCTTTGAATTTATTCATGCCTTCCAAGTTTAGTTTGACGCATTAACACAAAATTATCATATTCAATATGCTTCCTTTGAATTTATTCAAGCCTTCCTAGTTTAGTTTGAAGCATAGAACTAGGAACTTCCAATCACTGTTACACAGGCTTCCTGAGCATCAAATGAATTATGTCCCAACACAGAATTTCACAGATATACATTATATACTACATTATAGTTGTGTATCTAATTAAGCATATAATTGTCATTACAATGTGATTAAATTGGCCTTCCACTTGAGACATTTAGGTTATCTAGTACTCAAAATGAAATAAGCAGTCAAATAGAATAGCTTCATAAACAATAGTATATCAACTAAACATAGTTTAAAAAAACCCATAACTAGTGGTTGTAAGAGCAATGTTTTGTGTATTTTCGTACTAAACATATATTTAATGTCAACATATATGACCTCTTTGTCTCGCTAAGAGAGCAAAGAACAAACTGTCGACTTTGGTTCTAGGCACCTTGATAGGATTTCCACATCAATGCAAAGATGCTTTATCTGAAAAAAAAATTAAAAATTAAAAATAAATAAATAAATAAACAACTTAAAAAGAAAATGGATTCAATTGCATAAAATCAAAGTGGTATTAGGTCTACATATGATTGAACTACATTTTTAACAAAGCGGGGAATAATAATAATAACAATAATAATAATAATAATAATTGTGAGTATTTTTTAACAAAAAGTGGTACAGAATGATAACAACAATAATGGAAAGGCTTTCACCGTTTGAACTAGCTCCGATCTGTAACTTTTTTAAGAAATCCATCTCTCTTTTCTTTTCACTTTGCATTACCCACTGCAACTTTGCAAATATTCCAATGCTGCAGAATTGGATCTTCATTAATTATCTCTCATTACCCCAGTCCTCCATGTAGCACTTTGAAAATCAATGCCTCCCCAGACAGATATTAGGGCTATTTTTAAAGATATGAATCAAGAAAATACCTTTCTTTGGCTGTCTGCACAAGTAATCAATAACAGGACCACCCATGTGTAGCAGCTTGAAAAAGAAGGAAACTCAGAGAACATACCAAGATGTAAGTTTATCAATTTACATGGGAACTACACCGAAATGATTATTAGGAGAGTTAGAAAGCAAGAAATGCCAAAATGAGATTCCAAAAAAGGCAAAATAATGGACTAGAGAGAGACAAAGCAGATCTGATATTACCATGTTAGCAGATCAGAGAGAGAGAGAGAGAGAGAGAACAGATCTGATCGAGGAGAGCAGATCTGCATCTCTTCATCGTTGAGCTTCTACTCATTGTTTCCAACGATCCACATCCATTGCCACCTGCTTGTCCCGCATGATCAGAGACATTAACACCGCATTCGAAACCCTAGATAAATCGATTCACCATTGCTGCTGCTCAATCTGATGAAAGAGAAAGAGTAAAGGGACAAAATCGAAAGGAGAAAACATAAAACAAAAGCAAAAAAAGTTGGAAATCAACTAAATCGAGAGAAAACAATTCCAAATCGTTAGTTTTGGCCATGAAATTTTATAGATCTTGTGTGAATGTAGCAAATCTATATCAGAAAACCCTAACCTTGAGCCTTAGATCGATTTAGATCATAGGGATTCGAACAATCAAGAAGATATACACTCAAATCACAAGTAGAACAAGATTTTTCAGATCAAACAACCGAAGAATTGATGGAGATCGAAGATCCGATGCCTCTAAAGATCCAACGCCTCGATTTCTCTCTCTTTCGGAAGTCACGCCCCTGAAGATCCAATAGCGTTGAGTTGAGCCACTGTTTTAAAGAAATAACTGGCCCACAAAACGAGATGATTTAGTTTTATTTTTTTAGAATTTGAAAAATCTAGGTAGATTTCACGACGTTTTTAAAAAACATCATTAAAAAAAATGTCACTGTATGCCTTTTTTCTTGTAGTGTATTTTGATGATACAAACCAAAATCAATAAGACAACTTGGTCGGTTATTCAAGAGAAATCAATAAGATGAAAGGGGCAATTCTAACTGTGCTATTGCTAAATAGTAACTTAATTCCTTTTGGGAAAAGTCTAGAAATCAGACATATCCACCTAGAATTTTATGGGTGGATGGCTGTGTAGTAGAGATTAAATTTATGTAGTATGAGGTTTATGTGTAAAATAAATTTAAATCATAAAATGATAATTCTAAATAATTTCTAAGTAATTAAGTTTAGGTTTGTAATATTACTGATCCTTTTGATATTACATTTGTAGTCTAGATTAAAGATCGATTCTTGTATCCCCCAATAGGTCTTTCAGGAGATGTAGCAGTCAAACAACACATACCAAACTAGCTCACCCATCACTACTTGAGGGTCGATAACTGTTATAGAAAAAATAAACTGTGCATGAAAATTAGTCAGATTAAATAAAGAAGAAGAACTAAACAAATGCAAAGCACATTCAGAATACGTTCTTTAAGATAGTAATTTCCTCTCTATTATATAAAAAGGTCTCTTGGAAATTATATCTCTAGGATACAATGCCTTATTTAAGAAAACAATACTAAGGCTGTATTCTTTAGTTGTTTTCTAAACCAGAACCTTAACCCAAAAAATCAGAAGTAGAAATAGAGAAGGAAAAACCAGTATATATGAACTATTAAGGAGAGTTCCTTTAACGAAACTCGAACAAATACCAATCAAAGAAAGAACGTATCCTTTCTTATAGACACTATCTAAAATTTAAATGTTTGAACTTGTCCAACGTCCATAAACTGAATTTTGGTTAGGAGTCGAAATTGAAATCTTTAACTGTTTTTATTCAAATGGTATGAAATTGTTTGTTTGAATGTGTTATTTTATTTATTTATTTATTTCTATATATATATATATATAAACTGGAAGTTCTATCTCATGGTTATCTTTGAAAAAAGACCTCCAATGAAACTTGAATGAATATGGAAAGTCATTCATCTATTTATAGTAGATGAGAGCACACTCATTTGCTCAAGATTTCAATGTGGGAATCAAGTTAAAAATTTGAATTCTAAATGCATGAAGGAAAAACAAAATATTAAATTCCTACTAAATAAAAGTGTAGAGATTCTTTTAGATTTCAATGTGGGATCTGAGAAAGAAAGTGGAAAAACATGAAGATCATTATTGTTTTTAGTAAATAATATATAATAATAACTGCATTTAATTGTTCCTTTTATGGTAGTTGGAACATACATTACTTCACAGCTCATAGATAATGTGATGACCTGTGTGCATTTTGCTTTGCTCTCTTGATTTATTGTTGTTAAGATGCCGAGTAAGTTGTTAGAATTTCTTTCTTAAATATTTTCTATTATGGTTGTCCTGAGTTAGAGTTTTCACTTGTTTCAGAGGGTGCGTGGTTGGCACTGGAGGGTCAGAGGAGAAGCTAAAGTTTTTCCTGAGTGGAGGGCCAAGGCCGCACGTGCGGGAGATCAGGCCGCACGTGCGGGAAGTTGGGAAAAGGGGCTGTGTGCACACTGCCTAAAAGGAAGGTGCAGAAGTGGAGGTGTGGGGGAGACCGCACGTGCGAAGAGGCCACTCCGCACGTATGGGGGAGGGCGCCGTACGTGTGGCCAAGCTCGTTTTCTGCTTTATTTTTCGTGCTTTTCAGCTATATTTTGCCTTTTTGTCCCCTTCTCACTCATATCTGAATATATCACTCTCTCTCTACAATGTTTCTCTCTTTTTCTCTCATCTCTCTCTACCCAAACTCTCCAAAGTTTTGCATTTTCTTTTGAACCAAAAAATTCATTGGGATTTTGATGCTAGTCCCTTATACCAAAATGATGAGCGTTTTGAGGGCTTCGTCTTGACAGCTGGAGATCACTTTCCGGCAAGGTTGATTTTTGAGCTTTTTCTTCTCTTCTCTCTTGAGGTAGGGATTTCCTTGATTTTTTTCAATGCTTCCCCTATAGATAGATGTGTGGTAAGTTTTGTTGCATAAAAACCACGTTATTGAGGATTTTTTTTTTGAAAAATCATGATAGAGGATCTAAGATTTGGGTGTTGAGATTAAGATTTTTATGAGATTGGTTGATGTCGGGTTAATTTGAGGTGTGATTTAACATATTTAGGATTACAGAGATATAAAGACCTAATTATTTTGTAATAATGCCTAATAGATAAAAAAGCGGTTGAAATAGTAAAATGATCATGTTGTGAATTAAAGAAGTTGATTAATGATTTGGTGATTTATTGTAACTTAATCGGGTCTCATGATTTTTTTAACATCTACTTTGTGATTGAGTTGATATTAATTAAATATAATGAATGGTTAATTTTGATTAATTGTTAAAAAGGGAATTTAACCATAGGATTGAGAATTTTAGGCAATAACCTTGTCGAGTTGAAATTGAGCAGATTATGATTTTGTATTTAGTGGGTTGAGCTTTTGGTTAAATGAATGAAATGAGTCTCTTCATTATATATGCACATGTACAAAAGTTGGTGTATTGCAAATTAGAAATTTCGGAAATTGACATTAGAATGTAGAGAATATATATATATATTTTGTGAATTAAGAAAGAACCTTGGTAAAAGTTGAAAACCTTGGAACATCATAAATGTTGTTGGACCTAATGCCCCTTAAGAACTGAATGATTGTATTTCGTGCATTTAATACATTTTTCTTAGAGATTTTCTCCTTGGTCATCGGTGGAGGATGACATTGTTGTGTTGATAGTTGAGTGTATGCGTTACACTTGTTGGTTCTACCTTATCATGTTGTGATGTAGAATTATTGGGTATACCTCCTTATTGGAGTGTGGGACCCAATTGGTTTATTAAAAGAGTTTTAATTTGGTTTGGTGTATGTATAATATATTTTTATATATTATATTTAATTTGTAGAGACCCAATCTAATTTGGAAACAACTAAGGTTTTGAGAAGAAAACCCTAGATTCAAAATATGATGTGTATTTTTTTTTCCCAAGAAAAAAAAAAACGCAGCAGCAGCAATTCTTTTTTTTTTCCGTGAGAGTGATTGGGGTATCAATCAATCTGGTGGGATTTGCTTTGTGGAAAAACTAATTGATTTATTGGACAACAGTGCCTTGGTGAGTTTCAATTAGATTGTTTTCTCTAGATTTGACTTGGTCAATTTAAGGATTGGTGCCTTTGGTTTGCTTCTCTACTTCATTTCGGCTGCTTTGTGTGGAAGTTGATTTGGTTCGTTATTTTGGGTCTTCTACAACTCTGGTTCTGAAGATTTTGGTTCATCTATTTAGTGAGGTCTTTCTTCTTGTTTATTTTTGATTATTTGGAATTCACCTAAGGGTGGTTTTGTAAGACCATTAGTGTTCGGTTTGTAATCGTTTGGAACTTATTTGGTTGATAGTTGAATCGGATTTCGATCCTGTGCACGTACCTCACATTGAGGGAACCACGTAAAATTCTTGTGTTGCCTTTGATTTAATTTTTCCGCATTAAGTTTTTATTCCCATTGATTGATTTACTTGTGGGGAATCATCGATTTTTCCTAACAACTGGTATAAGAGCTTACGGTTTATTTGGATCTATTTATTTGTGTAAATCAATAGAGGGGAATGTGGGTCGTATGTCTAGCTTCAATGGAAGCAATTGGGTAACTTGGAAAACTAAAATGGAGGACATATTATTTTGTAAAGATTTGTATGGACCCATTGAGGGTGATAGTGACAAATCAAAAGATGGTTCTTTTTCAAAGAAAGACATTGAGTGTTATTATTGCCATGCGAAAGGGCACATAAAGCGAGAATGCCGAAAGCTCAAGAACAAGAAGAAAAGGCATGACAAAAGTGTGGATAAGAAGCAAGAAGACACAACGGCAGTTACTACTGATGATCTCATAGTTGTTTGTGAAGATGATTGTATCAATTTTGTGGGCCAAGAGAGCAATTGGGTGATTGATTTAGGTGCTTCTTTTCATGTGACTTCTCGAGTTGATTTCTTCACTACCTACATCGAAGGAGATTATGGTTCTGTTCAAATGGGTAATGAAGGTTTGTCCAAGATTATTGGTATGGGTGATGTTTGCTTGGAAACAAATTTGGGCTACAAGTTGTTGCTTAAAGATGTGAGGCATGTTCCCGACATTCGCCTCAATTTGATCTCTACTGAGAAGCTAGATGATGAAGACTTCAACAACAAATTTGGTGATGGAATATGGAAGCTCACAAAGGGTTCTTTGGTGGTGGCTAAGTGCAAGAAGACTCATACACTTTATTCAATGCAAGGAAAAATTTGTAAAGGTGTTGTCATTGCACTTCAAGATGATACATCTACCGAATTGTGGCACAAGCGGCTTGGCCATATGAGTGAAAAGGGGCTGCAAATTTTATTCAAGAAAGAGCTTCTACCCGGTTTGAAAGGTACACATCTTAAAACTTGTGTTCATTGTTTGGCGGGTAAACAACATAGAGTTTCTTTTCATAAAAATGTTGCTTCTAGAAAAGAAAATGTATTGGAGTTAATTCATTCGGATGTTTGTGGTCCTTTAAAAGTTAGAACACATAGTGGTGCACTTTATTTTATTACTTTCATTGATGATTATTCAAGGAAAGTTTGGGCTTTTTTACTAAAAACTAAAGATCAAGTTCTAGAAGTATTTAAGCATTTTCAGGCCATGGTTGAAAGAGAAACATGACAGAAATTGAAGTGCATCCGATCAGATAATGGTGGTGAATACATTGGGCCATTTGATGAGTATTGTCGCAGCCAAGGTATTCGGCACCAAAAGACAGTTAAGAAGACTCCTCAACAAAATGGCGTTGCCGAGAGGATGAACCGCACCATTGTGGAAAGAACAAGGTGTTTGCTTTCACAAGCTAAATTGCCAAGATCCTTTGGGGGTGAGGCAATGAGTATAGCGGTTGACGTGATCAATTTGTCTCCTTGCTATCCTTTGAATGGTGATGTTCCTGAAAGAGTTTGAACTGGCAAAGATGTGTCTTATGAGCACTTGAGAGTGTTTGGTTGCCGAGCTTTTGTTCACATTCCAAAGGATGAGAGGTCCAAGCTTGATAGTAAGTCAAGACAATGTATTTTTCTTGGCTATAGGCGTGATGAGTTCGGGTATAGATTGTGGGATCCGGTCGACAAGAAAGTCATTCAAAGCCGTGATGTTGTGTTTCTTGAAGACCAAACAATTGAAGACTTTGGCAAAGGTGATCAACTGGAGCCAAAAACTAGTGATGTCATTGACATAGATCCATCTCCTTCATCTTCAGTTCATGATGAAAATGGAGGAGATGTGCAGCCAGCTATTGAAGATGTGGAGGATGATGCTAATCCTAATGAAGTTGAGCCAGAAATTGAGGAAGAGCATCCAACTCAAGTACCATCACCACAACTTGAGTTGAGGAAATCTACAAGGGGCCGACAACCTTCAAGAAAGTATCCTCCCAATGAATTTGTGTTGATTTCCGATCAAGGGGAGCCTGAGAGCTACCAAGAAGCAATTGAGCATGCAAAGAAAGATGATTGGAAAAAGGCCATGGAAGAGGAGATGAATTCCTTACTTGAAAATCACACTTATGATTTAGTGAAGTTGCCTAAAGGGAGGAAAATTCTAAAAAATAAGTGGGTTTTCAAATTGAAGAATGATAGCAAGAATCTGAGGTACAAGGCACGTCTTGTAGTGAAAGGCTTTGGGCAAAAGAAAGGTATTGACTTTGACGAGATTTTCTCACCGATTGTAAAGATGTCTTCTATTCGGGTTGTACTTGGCATGGCTGCAAGTATGAACCTTGAAGTTGAGCAACTTGATGTAAAGACCGCATTTCTTCATGGTGATCTTGAAGAAGAAATTTACATGGAGCAACCAGAAGGTTTTGTAGAGAAAAGGAAAGAGAAATTTGTTTGCAAATTGAAGAAAAGTTTGTATGGTCTCAAGCAAGCCCCGCGGCAATGGTACAAAAAATTTGACTCTTTCATGATGAATAATGGTTTTTCTAAAACCACTTCGAACCATTGTGTGTTTGTGAAAAATTTCCTAGATGGCAATTTTATTATTCTTTTGCTTTATGTTGATGACATGTTAATTGTGGGTCAAGATTCTACCATGATTAACAAGTTGAAGTTGGAGTTGAGCAAGTCCTTTGCTATGAAAGATTTGGGGCCGGCAAAGCAAATGCTTGGTATGAAAATTTTTCGTGATCGCAAGGAGGGACTGATTTGGTTGTCTCAAGAAAGCTACATTGAGAAAGTTTTTCAGAGGTTCAACATGAATAAAGCAAAGCCGGTTGGTTGTCCACTTGCGGGTCACTTCAAACTTAGTTAGAATCAATGTCCTACAAGTGAGAAAGACAAAGAAGAGATTTTGAAAGTTCCTTATGCTTCAGCAGTTGGTTCTTTGATATACGCCATGGTTTGCACAAGGCCGGATATTGCTCACGCCGTTGGTGTGGTGAGTTGGTTTCTCTCTAATCTGGGTAAAGAACATTGGGCAGTGGTAAAATGAATTCTCAGGTATCTTCGGGACTTCGAAGGTGTGTTTGTGTTTTGGAGATGGTAAGCCGATGCTTGATGGGTTCACGAATTCTGACATGGCCGGTGATGTTGATTCTAGGAAATCTACTTCGGGGTATTTGATGACTTTTGCAGGGGGAGCTGTGGCATGGCAATTTAAATTACAAAAATGTGTTGCTCTCTCAACTACCGAAGCTGAATTTATTGCCATTACAGAAGCTTGCAAAGAAGAGTTATAGTTGAAGAAATTTTTGCAAGAGTTGGGTTTGAAGCAAGAAAAGTATGTGCTTTATTGTGATAGTCAAAGTACTATTCACTTGAGTAAAAATTCTACTTTTCATTCAAGATCGAAACACATTGATGTGAGATACCATTGGATTCGTGATGTGTTAGATTCAAAGTTATTACAACTCGAAAAGGTTCACACAAATGACAATATTTCAGATATGTTGACAAAGACTTTGTCGAGAGACAAACATTTGAAGTGTCGAACTTTGGCGGGTATGGTTGATGTCTCCACCTAAGTCGGTAGGGGGAGAATTGTTGGGTATACCTCCTTATTGGAGTGTGGGACCCAATTGGTTTATTAAAAGAGTTTTAATTTGGTTTGGCTTAGGTATAATATATTTTTATATATTATATTTAATTTGTGGAGACCCAATCTAATTTGGAAACAACTAAGGTTTTGAGAAGAAAACCCTAGATTCAAAATATGATGTGTATTGTTTTTCCCAAGAAAAAAAAAACCGCAGTAGCAGCAATTCTTTTTTTTTTCCCGTGAGAGTGGTTGGGGTATCAATCAATCTGGTGGGATTTGCTTTTTGGAATAACTAATTGATTTATTGGACAACAGTACCTTGGCGAGTTTCAATTAGATTGTTTTCTCTGGATTTGACTTGGTCAATTTAAGGATTGGTGCCTTTGGTTTGCTTCTCTACTTCGTTTCGGCTGCTTTGTGTGGAAGTTGATTTAGTTCGTTATTTTGGGTCTTCTACAACTCTGGTTCTGAAGATTTTGGTTCATCTATTCGGTGAGGTCTTTCTTCTTGTTTATTTGTGATTATTTGGAATTCACCTAAGGGTGGTTTTGTGAGACCATTAGTGTCTCGTTTGTAATCGTTTGGAACTTATTTGGTTGATAGTGGAATCGGATTTCGATCCCGTGGACGTACCTTACATTGAGGGAACCACGTAAAATTCTTGTGTCACCTTTGATTTAATTTTTCCGCATTAAGTTTTTATTCCCATTGATTGATTTACTTGTGGGGAATCATCGATTTTCCGTAACAGTGATGGTGGATAATGTGTGTTGCGCTGAGAATCAGAGGTACCATTCCTTTCTAGCTAGCGCCTGGAGAATTGGCAGAGGTACTATTCCCTTCCAGCAGGTGTTTGGTAAATTGGCATGTTATTGTAGAGAGATGTATCATTGGCTTACCATACTTCAGGCAGGTAGAGCACAGATTATTTATCGTTGTTGTCTCAGTTTGACTGTGTGTCATGTGTTATGATGATTATGATTTTGTAAGATTGAATTGCCTTGTATTTTGAGTAGATGTGTTCATGTATATTTGGACGCGCTAGAGAGTGGGTGAGGGGTGTTCATACTATTATACCAACTAGTGTTATGCCATTATTACTGACCCTACCTATTATACAAATTACAAATACCCAAAACCTTTAAAATTATGCCACATCATCTGTTAGTATACCAGGTAGTACATTAATTGGTACATATAGTATTATTCCACTATAAATCAAATTATTGATTTTTTTTAATAAAAAAATACAATAGGTTTGTTTTTGAAACACAAAAAATAAATGAATATATAGAAGTAAAAAAGTCAAAAACATTATATTTTTTTAAGTGTATTGGAATTAGATGTATTTAAAAGATCAAAAAAATTAACATAAAATATTAAAAACTTTATTGAAAAAAAAAAAAAAAATGGCCCTATTTGGGATCTTGGGTCTTGACTAAAATAGTTAATAAAAATAAAATAAGTTAAAATAGTTAATAAGATAAAATGTTACATCCAAACTATAATCATTTATTTTTTCTCTCATAACCATCAAATCAACTAAAAAAGAGCGTTGCTAAGATTTTAATGAGTTTGAATTCGAGCTTGAGCTCAATAAAAATTTAGCGAACCAAGCTCGAGCCAAGTTGGTTTAGGTTTGACTCGAGCTTGAGCCTGTTCATGAGCTTTAATAAGCTAACAAATTTATAAATTCATACTTGTGTATGAGACTAAAGTGACAATTAAAACTTTGATTATATAATTATATATACAATATATACAAACATACTAAAAATAAAATCAATATTTTACCAAAATAATAATATCTACCATCACTATTATATAAATGTACTATCTATAGTTAACTATTATTTACATTTATATTTAAATGTATAAATAACATATTTATCTTATTTTTATACATATTTTTACATTATTTAATATATAAATAATAAATATTAAACGAGCCAGCTAACGAGTCGAGCTTACGAGCAGCGCTTTAGTATATTTGCTCTTGTTTATTAAAAATTTAACAAACTCGAACTCAAACGGAAAAAAAAATATTAACGAATTGAGTTCGAATGAGCTTTTACCGAGCCAAACTTGAGCCTATTCATGAACGACTCTGTTAAATTTGTAGCCTTAGCTGCTATTAGCACCCATCAATTATTTTGGATTCCCCCTATTTTTTAGCTCTTTTTTATTTTTATTTTATTAGAATAATAATCTCAAATGAAATTACTAAAAAGGACGTCAATAATTTTAAGATACCCCATCTCACAATTAAGCTTACACATATCCACTACATTATGACTTAAGATTTTTGAGAGCACCTATCTCTATCACCACCCATCCATCCTTCCCAAATCACATCTTCAAAACCTACCCACGCTCAAAACCTTAAAAATGCTCTAGCAGCAATATTCCGGTGGCAACAATGGCAACCATTTGATTACATATTCTTTTCTGGCAATAACAATGAGTAGAAGTTTTTTCCGACAACCACAACTCCATGAGATGAGAGAAGTACAACAATAAAAGCTCAGAGAAGATTCATAGCTTTGATGGTGTTCTTAGCTCAGAGAAGATTAGCATTGTAAGGGTAAGTTTCTTGAAAAAAATGGCAAAAATAATAACAACAGTTCATTTTTTTTTTTGGAACTAAACTCCCGAACATATGAGCAATATTCAGGATCACAGGCCCAAACATTGTTAATATGTTTGGGAACAAGTAACTAGACATTTCTAATAGAAGTATATAACTCTAAATTGAGAATGTTAGAGAAGACCCCAAGGAGAATAACAATACTTACATGTATAGTGAGGTTATGATGAATGACAGAAAACCAACCAGAGAAGTATGAAAGTGGATTGTGTTTTGTTTGTGAAAAGGGGTAATAGGGAAAAAAATAAAATCAAACAGATTCACAAACCTTGTAATGAAGCAGAAAAAAAAAAAATTTTAATCACCACAATTTTTTTCCACTAGTTTTGGGATTTCCACCATCGTGGGTTTTGTCAGGGTTTTAGGAGAGAGGGTTTTTGGGGTCTGCGGGTGTGCATTTGAATGAATGAAATGTTTTTACAAGGATAATTATGGTATTATTAGGGGGAAGAAAAGAAATTTCAAGGGTTTTAGAATTTATAAGTGGGAGTTCAAAGAAATGAGGGGTCCAAAATAATTGATGGGGTGCTAATAATGACACTCTTAAAAAAATCAACTAAAATAGTCAAGTTTCTAAATCAGCCCATGGAAAACAAGCCTTGTTTGGTTTGTCCCTTGAGAGCCAATTTTTGAGAAAAAATTTCAAAAATTTGTTTGGTTGAAAATTTTTGGAAAAGAAAAATTCAAAATCACTTTTCTTTCTACTTCACATCAATTAATCACTTTTTCTCTCTCCTCTCTCTTTCTCTCACATCCTACACATCAATCAATCACCTTTTCTCTCATACCCATCTATTCAACTACAAAAAAAAAAATAAATAAATAAAAATATCCCAAACTCAAAAACGCCAAAACTATTTTTAAAACATTTAACCAAACAAATTTTCAAATTTTGTAAACCCTTTCTAGAAAATTATTTTTCAAAATTATTTCACAAATACAAACCAAACATCGCAAAAAATTTCAATTGTAAAAACTAGAGGAAATTAGGGCACAAAATCAGTCCTAAATAAACTTAAAAACACGTCTGGTGCTGTCTACTCCGTTTCTGATTCGCTCAAATCAATTGCTCAAAATAGGTCTCTTCCTCTTCGTCTCTATACATTTATATTTTGTATATGTTTGTAACTGTTTTATAAAACACAAATCATAAGGTTTTGCTCTATCATTACCTTGATTTGTTGATGCATCCCAAATTGAAAACCAAAAACTCTTCTTTTCGATTTTTTTAATAATAATGAAATTTTGTTTTAAGTAATTCTCTTAGTGTTGAGATTGATTCATTCTTTATGCTTGGAAAAGTGAAATAATGAATTCTATGAGTTGGAGAAATTAAATGTGTTGTGAATTGCTCTGCTTCAGGTGTTCCTACTACATATTTTGAGTGTTCCAAATTTTGGGGCTACATATTTAGGTTGTTTTGATTTAACTTGGCCCAATGGCATAGAATGACAATTCTTTATGGTGAATGATAATTTCAGCAAGTGATCATTGAAACCGATGCGAAGCAAGTGGTACAACACCTAATTGAAGAACCTAGAGAGAAATGTGTTGTACAAATTGTATATTTAAATAAAATTAAACAGATTCATAGTTAATAATTTAAATTACAGAATAAGAAATCATGAAACTAAATGATACTAGAGATTACAATATGATGAACATAAATATATATCAAACTAAAATATTAAAATAAAATAAGGAAGCAAACCTAAACTTATGTGATACCACAGTTTTCTTAAAACAGATTTGTCGCCTTATCGTGGGTGCTAGGAGGTATGTCGGCGTCTGTCTCATAAGATACGACCCTTTAGAACTCGTTAATGTAGAAGCACTTTCTATTTAGCTCTGGCAAACTAACAATGGTAGTACTCTCTTACACTTAAAGAATTTATTATGGCAGACTGACTATCACTTGAGAGCAAAGAATTTTTGTACCTAAAACCAAAGAGGAATGTCTCCTTTTATACACAATGTGAGAGAGAGAATGAGCCTCTCAGCCATGAAGGCTGGCAACAAATGCATCCAAAACTGCCGAATTACTCTTGCAAAAGTAATGGGATATAAGTGTGTATGTTACACTCTCTATAGACACCTGTGTATATCTGCAACCACTAAATAGGCCTAATCCAAAAAAGATTAAGTTGATGAGCCACCAATTCGGCCAAACCCAAACCTAACCCATTCTAGCAAGTCCCAAGTCCAAGTCCCAAGATCCATGACCCACGGATCATAGACCATGGGCATAACCAACTTGTACCATAGTTTTGGCCCAAGCACATTCTTGAAGCATCCATAACTCTATTCCTTCGGAAAATTTGGATGTCCTAAATGGCTTATACCCTTATAAAAAAACTTGAGATTTAAATACCCGTCAATGCTTTCCTCTACAATCAATGTGGGATAGGTGGTTGCACACCATTTCCAATGCCTCATTTATGAGGCCAACTTTATGAAACAATTTCTCATTCAATTCTCAATGGTTTTTGGTCATTCTTTTTGTGGTGTAAAGATCTTGTTACAAATAATCTAAACCCATTTGTTTCCATCTCAATGGTTTTTTCCAACAATCCCCCACATGAATAAAAATTGACCAAATAAAGAAAAAAAAAGACAATGTTTAACAACAAAGACTCAGAGAGAGCACATAGATTAACCCTACATTAGAAAAGGTAGTTGTTGGCCTTGAACCTTTCGTAGTGAAGGCTTATCGGATTTATTGGCTGAGCAATGAATGTGATGTCTTGAATTGTTCTGCCATTTATGTAAACCAAGACAATAAACCTCACATAGGAGTTAGTCTAACCATTGTTCTTGTTCTCACTTATGTGTCCAATTTGGCCCTAGAAGACTAGCCATGTTTAGTGAGTGTTTTTAAAGAATTTGGCTTTGTTAATTTTTAAAGAAGTGACCCCACTTCATAGTCACATAAGTGACCTATATAAGGTATTTCACTATACCACAGTTGACTATTCACATCACTTAAGTCATTTATGAGGCTAACTTTGTGAGACAATTTCTTATTCAATTCTCATTGATTCTTGGCCATTCTTTTTGTGGTGTAAAGATTTTGTTACAAAGAATTTAAACCCATTTGATCCTCCCTCAACTGGTGGTTGGGACCTACTTTAATTTCACATTAAAGTCACCATAAAACTATTTTTTTCCAACAGAATGTCCATTTAGGGAAGTTGTGGAAGACTCAATGATCATCTTGAGAGGATGTGACTGCTCAGTCCAACATGTTCGAAGGGAAGGAAACATATGTGTAGATGCTCTTGCAAAATTAGGAGCTAATCAACCTGTTGAACTTCTTGTTGTAAATAATCCACTAGAGGAAATCCGCAACACTTTTACTGTGGATATTGTTTACCTAGTTGGAGGAGATATCTTTTCATTGTACCAAAAAAAAAAATGATAATTTTATTCGTCATGTATTTTTTATTAGTTTTTAGTCCATCAAATATTATTTTAATAGAATGATCATATCATTCGACACTATTCTAGTGAACCTAACACCAACATAGTGTGTCAAACTCCAAAAGGAGATTAGTCAATGAACTTCGATTTTTAATTCATGAGTTATATGTATTTGTAGGTTCTTTCTCTCCCTAGGTAGTCCTTCAGTTTCATCAAAGTTTGGGAGTGTTGATGCCATATGACCATTGGAGTAGAAGGAAAAAGAACGAAGAAGAAGCCTCTTCTTACAAGGTGTGTTTTGCATGTTTCATTATATAATATAATTATATATTGGTTGTATATGACATGTTTAGTTTACCAATTGTCAATTAAGTGCTGATTGGTTTATTATGTAAATAGTGTTGATTGGTTATTATGTGAATGCAAGCTTATACAAAATACATGCATATATTTATATACACTAGGGTGTGAGCCCATCTGCTGGATGTACTTAAAATATAAATTTTAATTTTGAATTGAAAATATATCTTTTATGTTATTTATTGGTGAAAAAATTCTTTATTAAGCCAATGGTTATAGGTTCAAGTCTTGTATCCCTCTTATAACTATTATTTTTTTGAGAAAATTGGTGATAAATCCAATTTAGATGGTGTCTAAGTTAGGTTCAAGGTATTTTTTTTTATTGGTAAGAGATCCACCGTTTGTGAGATAATTTGATGAGAGGTCCTTTTACGTGTTTTAAAGGACATTTTATTTCCAATTTTACCCCTTAATATATCTATTAACTTTTTTTCTATTTGCTGAGTTTCTTTTGACTATCTATTCAAATTATTTTCTATCTGTTCAAATTTTTCTATCTCTGTTCAAATTATTTACCTATCTATTCAAATTTGTTCCCTATCTATTTAAATTTTTATCAATCTATTCAAATTATTTACCTATTTATTTAAATTTTTCCCTATTGGTTTAAATTTATATCTATCTGCTTAATTCTTTTACCTATCTATTCAATTTTTTTTATCTATCCGTTAAAATTTAGATTTGTTTGATTTTTAATTTTATCTATTCAAACTATTTTTTTATCTGTACAATGTTCACAACTAAGTCTATTTGTCCATATTTTCTGATTCAATGAACCTAAACAAAAGAAGCATCTATCTGTTTAATTTTGTATTTGTCTATCAAACCAAACATGCGTCACCTCTTTCTTTCTCTCTCTCTCTATACACTTGTGTTTCCTATTTTCTCTTCTCTATAATCCCTTGATCTCTAGAAATAGATCCAAACAAAATAAAAATAAAATAAAATGGGAGACGGAGGAGTTATGAGAGCATAAAAATTATATCTAAAGTTAAACAAAATTAAATCAGAAATTACTTCAAATTGAAAAAAAGAAAAGAAAAGGGAGACAGAGTAGTCATGGGAGTAGATCTAGCCTCTATAAGATCAAATCAAAATTTTCAATTCGAGTAATCAACCACATCGTATATATATATATTATGGTGCAATTCAACAAATCAATATATATAATGATATGTCCAGCAAATCGAAATAACTAAATAACTAAATATAAATTTCAAAATCAATGACATATTAGTGATGATGCCTACAGTGAATGCCTATATACATATATATGTAATGGTGTGGGCACCGAGAAGAGGATTACCTAGAACCACAAATAGAGTACATCTAAGCCCATCTTAGATAGGTCGAATGAAACCAAACCCATCAAACGTTGGGCCATTGCCAAATATACACAACAATATGGAGAGTATGTCAAGTAAAGGGTACCTGAGCCATAAGGTTGAGCCAAGTGTATCGGGAAAGTCAGCTCAACCAGGTCAGGTGAATCTGGATTGTCCTTTCTTTTAATAAATGTATGGTAAAAAGATGGGTCCTAACAGAGTAATGATGAAGGGCTAAGCTACATAGAGAAAATATCAAGGAGAATAACTATATAAAAGGAGGAGTGAAACCCAAGAAGGAGATATGTTCAAAAAATCTTGTACTTTAAGAAACTAAAAACACTAATCTTTCTATAGAGGCTAACTTACTCATCGGAGTGCTAATTTTAGTACCACCGACCAGAGTTTTATTTCTATTTTAGTTGGCATATTCCAGAATCGAAGGAGTATTCCAAAACCACTTCTCCACAATTGGCGCTGTCTGTGGAAATACTCAAAATCATCCATGGAAAACCCAAACCAAGATCCTCTAGTTACCGGAGTTGATAATACTATAGCAGGAGTAATTCTGGGCCCAAAAGCAACCCTTGAAGGAGGTCATTGTATTTTGCCCAGATAACCTCATTTCAACCTTCAACGTCCATGGAGGATGCCACGCAAACATTGATGAGTCAAATGTAACGTATATCAATTCTTGTTTAGACCTGACCCATTTGATGTCTTGGATATGGGTTTCATTGTCTTATATAGTTATCCATGTCTTGTTTTCCCTTATCTCTCTTTAAGTTTGGCTTTTGAGATGTGTTGTTTACGTTTGGAACAGGTTGGTAGCTTGTTTTCTTTCAAATTGTTGATGTCCAGAATTTTGTTTCTTCGCTCTAGTAACACTTCCTGTGCTTGAGCGGTCTTTGTGAACCTTCAGTACTTTTGCAGGTCTGTAAAACTACTAGGAGTTTGCATTCTTTGCTTGAGCAAAGCTTTTGGCACTCGAGCGACAGTCTTTTGTCCGTAAAACTATTGGGAGTTTGTATTCTATGCTCGAGCGGTGAAACTTATTGTGTTTTGTCGCTTGAGCGACACATCTTATGCTTGAACGAACTATGCGTATATCAGTTCGTAAAATCACTTTTCTGAGTCACTTTTTCATCTCTCTCCCCCCCTCTTTCTCTCAACATTTCAAAACCCTATTTTCTCTCACTCTCTCTCTCTCTAAAACTTACCTATCTCCCTCAAATAGACCTAGATCCATCGATCTTTTCACCTGTGTGCCTTTATTAAAAAAGTAAAGCTTGGCGAGGGCTTCGTTTTAATCGGAGCAAAGTTGAATTTCGGCATCTTTAAGTTTCCATCCCCCCTTTAATCATCTTCTAAGCTTGAGATAGGGATATCTCCACTCTTTTTTATAAGTTTTAACTTAGTTATTTGTTATTTCTAAACAATATTGAGATTTTTGGAAGATTTGGAACAATCTAGGGTTTTGGGTAAAAATCAAAAGAGGGGCTTTTCAAATGGATCCTTGAAAATGATTTTGATATGGATGATAATGTAAGTTGGGAATAAATTGTTGATTTTGAATGTTGGGATTGATTTTTGGGGAAAGAAAAATAGGATTTTTCCCTAAATGCCTCAAATGTTGATTTTATATAAATTATGATATTGATATTGGAATTGTGAAATTGGATTTATGTTGATGAGGATGGTGGAGTTATATATGTATTATCACTCACCTCTTGAAAATTTGAAGAGTTTATCTTTATTGATAATTGTTTATCTGTTTCGAAATATCTATTTTGGGCTATCCGTGGAGGATAACTATGAGTGTTATAGAAATTGCATGTGAATTAGGAGAATTGAAACTGTTTTTCTTATTCATTTGCATTGAGCATTATCTTACACTTATACATTGGAAATGTTACTATTTTAGAAAATGTGTGAATATGGGAAAAGAGTTGTTGTTGCATCAAATAAGTTGGCTTGTGTGTCTCGGGTGAAAGCCTCAAAAACTATGCGCATACATGGGTGCCGATCCCGCGGATGAAATTTTCGTGAAATGGCAATAGTGGTGCATGTATAGCCTACATTTACATGGGTCTAGGTTTACGGTTACCTCTGAATGAAATTTCCAAGAAAAGTTGTATTCTTTTGAAATTCCCAAAGTGTGATTCACTGCCCTATTTTCTATTGTAAATGAATGATTTATAACCATGATATTAACTTGGCATTGCATGGTTTTGGAAAGAGACGTAAAATGTTTTGTCACAGCCATTGTATATGTATTCACCTTATAGATTTGTTAAGATTTATATACTGTGTTGGATTATTTTTACTGGGTTTTGGCTCATTCTATGTGGAAAAACATTTTAAGTGCGGATGATATGCCTCTGCCAAGGCAATAAGTTGGGAGGACTTAGAGCGAGATCTTCTTTTGTGTATTTACTGTATTTACTTTTGTACAAGCCAAGGGCTTTTACTATATTGGACTTGAGTCTACTTTTGTTGCAACCAAGTATCATCTTGGAAAGACGTAAGCCTTTAGGGCATCTCTGATTTGTCTAACTTTTATCTTGTCTTTCTATTATATCACTTTTTTGTAAAGCTTAATTATAGATCAATGAAAGATAACTACTTTATCATTATGAGCACTTCTTGATGTTGAGTATGGTTGTAATAATTATTTCGGGGGCATTACAACTTGGTATCAAAGCGCACCGAGTTTAAATACTCTGAGTATGTAGGAAGTGGTTCTTACCACAATGGGCTTATCTCGTTTGATAAAAATGTTTGTATGCTTGTAATGCTATGTGATAACATGCTTATGTGATTATATGGGTGTGAGATTTAATTCCTAAGCTATTGATTAGGTCTAGGGGTTTCTAGAAGTCCTATTAAAAAAGCACTTGATCATTGTTGTTTCTAATTGGAATTCTGGCAATGCCGTGGGATGATCATTATCTAGGAAGGGAATTCGTTTATGTTGATATGACTTTGTACTTATATGGAGTGAATTACTGCTATCCATCGCATTAGAATGCGAGTGAGTTAGCTTTGGCACATTTGTAAATGTGCTAATCTATTTTGTTACCTTCATTAGGATGTCAGAACGTGGTGGTGGTAGGCGTGGTAGGCCTAGAAGGCATGAGGTTCCTTTGCCGGATGAGATTCCAACGCATGAGGAAGGGGTTGGTTAGGCCAATGTGGCTGAACTAGTTGGTCAGTAGGACATGGGCGTTTTAGCTCGTGAGATGGTCGGAGCTATGCGAGAATCTATGGACATTCTCAGGACTGAGAATCAAGTCCAGGCCCAAGTTACTGAAGCAGGGCCATCCTTCTTGAAGAGGGAGTTCTTCTGATCGAATTCAGACGAGTTTTTGGGTGACAGTAAGGAGACATTGAAGGCGGATGAGTGGTTAGAATAGATGTGAAGACATTTGAGATGCTTGGCATTGGGGACGACGGTTTAAGAGTGACCTTGGCATCCTTCTAGCTGAAGGGAGATATGGGTCAATGGTGGAAGTATGTACATGGGCAAATTGGGGTGATTTGGGAGGCCTCTGTCAATGCCTTCTAGGACAAGTTCTTGCCTCTCACTGCTAGGGAGAAGTTGAGAGATCAGATTCTGATGCTCAACAAGCTTACTTTGCCAGTAGCTGAGTTTGAGACAACTTTCACTTGCCTCCCTAGATTTGCACTAGAACTTGTGGTGACAGAGGAACGTCGTTGTATTGAGTTTGAGGAGAGGTTGAGGACCAGGCTTCTTTTCAAAGTAGCTGGGTCAATGATTAGGGACTATGGATGCCTTGTGGAGGCAGCGGCTTATCTTGAGACTGTAGTTCAAGCAGAGAAAGAATGGATGAGGGGCTCCAGGAGGAGTCAAGAGGTTCAGGGGGAGACCGAGATAGTAAGAGGCAAAGGGGTTCCACCCCATAGCAGTCCCAGGCAGCACAGTCTAGGTCCACCTTTCCTGTGTCGAGTTCGGGTTTAGGGAGAGGTAATCTGGGAGGCTACTCTTGTTATAAGTGTGGCCAGTTGGGTCACAAGTCTCCAACTTGCCCCTAGAGAGGAGGAGGGCAACAGTCTACACTGTCTGCGGCTTGTTCTCAGAGCCAGAGTTAGGGGAGAAGGGATTCGCCTACTTATTATCAGTGTGGGCAGTTAGGGCATATGAAGAGGTTTTTTCCTCGGTCAGGTGGCGCACTTGCTGCGTCTGGTTCGAGGCACACATAGCCACCAGCTTGCACAACTAGCACAGGACTCAAGGGCCAATCATGGGGCCTCTTTGGCCCAATCAGTGTATCAGACTTATGCCCCAAGAGGTGAGCAGGTGGAGTAGAGAGCTACGGGGCGTGTGTATGCTGTTACCATGCTAGACTTAGTGCCAGCGCCATCGGTAGTATGAGATAACTTCTTGTTGTGTAATTCTATTGCAAATGTGTTAATTAATATAGATACATCCCATTCATTCATCTCGTCTGCATTTACATCAGCATTGGGATTAGAATTAGCCCGGTTAGCATCTTCATTCAGTGTAGAGTCACCTGTTGGTGGTGAGATTGTTTTGGAACAGGGCTGTTAGGGTTGTGAGATAGAGATTGCGAGTTGCTGACTTTTTTTTTTGCATTTGTGTTGATTAACGTGTCGAGTTTTGATGCTACATTAGGTATGGACTAGTTGTCATCGTATCGGCCTGTCACAGATTGTTATCGTCAAAGGGTTACTGTATGTACCTTGAGTGGTGATTGTTTTTATTTCATGGGAGACAGAGTCGATAGAGCTTCATTGCCAGTATGTAATCTGCGAGGTCGGAGTGAGCTTAGTTGTATTCTTGCAAACTTCTTTAGTAGTGAGTGTGATGAAGTCCGAGTTGAATTACCAAGGGTAGTTTGTGAATACCCAGACGTTTTTCCTCAGGATCTCACTAGTTTGCCACCTCACCATGGGATTGAATTCTTTATTGATTTAATGCTTGACATGACACCAATTTTTATGGCACCTATAGATTTGCACCTGCTGAATTGAGTGAGTTGAATATTCAACTCCAGGAATTGTTAGATAAGGGTTTTATTTACCCTAGTACTTCGCCTTGAGGAGCACCGACTTCTTTACCAAGAAGAAAAATGGTGCATTGCGACTTTGTATAGATTATCGGAAGCTGAACCGGGTAACTGTTAAGAACAAGTACCCAATGCCTCCTATAGATGATTTGTTTGATCAGTTGAAAGGGTCTTGTTGCTTTTCTAAGATAGACCTGAGATTAAGTTATCACCAATTGAGGGTAAGGGAGCAAGATATCCAAAAGATGGCATTCCGCACGTGGTATGGCCATTATGAGTTCCTAGTGATACCTTCTGGGCTAACCAATGCACCAGCTGTGTTTATGGATTTAATGAATCGAATCTTCCATGAATTTTTGGACCGCTTTGTAGTCGTCTTTGTTGATGACATCTTGATTTACTCACTCTCTGAGGAGAAGCATGAAGAACACCTGCAGGTTGTACTTGAATTGCTAGAGCCCACAAACTCTATGCTAAGTTCGGGAAGTGTGAATTCTGGTTAAGAGAAGTAAAGTTTTTAGGCCATGTGGTATCCAGGGGAGTAGTGACTATAGATTCATCTAAGATAGAAGTAGTACAAGATTGGAAACAACCTAAGAATGCCTTCGAGATCTGTAGTTTCTTGGGATTGGCCGGATATTACTGTCAGTTTATAAAGGGTTTCTCTAGATTAGCCTCACCATTGACTAGACTGATAAGGAAGGGAATCAATTTTGTGTGGAGTGAGACTTGTGAGAAGTCATTTCAAGAACATAAGGTTAGACTTACCACTGCCCTAATGTTAATTATTCCGAAGAGGGGCTTAGGCTATTCGGTGTATTGCGATGCTTTATGGAAAGGTTTGGGTTGTGTCTTGATGCAAGAAGGGAATGTAGTAGCCTATGGCTCGCATCAATTGAAAACACATGAGAGGAACTATTTTACCCATGATTTAGAACTAGCAGATGTGATCTTTGCCTTGAAAATTTGGAGGCATTAACTATATGGTGAGAAGTTTGAGATGTTTTCTGATCACAAGAGTCTGAAGTACCAATTTTCACCAAAAGATCTGAATTTGAGGCAGAGGAGGTAGATGGAGTTTATGAAAGATTATGATTTTGAGTTGTATTATCACCCAAGAAAGGCCAATGTAGTGGCCAACGCCTTGAGTAGGAAATCCATTAGCAGTGTAGTTTGTATTGGCATTCGATAATGGGAAATGTTGGGTGCTATTGGTGAGTTTGATTTGCATCTTGGTGAGTCCGTTGAGTTGGCAACTTTGTTTTTGGTAGTTGCACAACCTACACTTGTGAGCCGAGTTATAGAAGTGCAAAAGGGTGACCTTGAGGTAGAAGCCCTCTAGGAGAAGATCTCTAGTGGAAAAGTAGAGAAGGGCTTGAACATGTATTATGACTCGAGTGTTAGATATCTTGACCATCTTTTCGTATCGAAGTCTTGTCGAGCGGAAGTACTCCGAGAGTTTCACCATTCACGCCTTACGGTGTATTCGGAAGGCACAAAGATGTATCATGACCTTAGTCATCAATTTTGGTAGAAGGGGATGAAGAAAGATGTAGTTGTGTTTGTGTCAAGGTGCCTTACTTGTCAACAAATGAAGGCTGAGCATCAAAGGCCAACGAGTTTGTTACAACCCTTGTCTATAGCCGAGTGGAAATGGGAATATATTACGATGGATTTTGTTGTGGGTCTTCTAAGAAATCAACTGGGTAATGATGCAATTTGGGTGGTGGTTGACCGATTAACCAAGTCAGCGCACTTTATACCTATGCGCACGAGTGACTCGGTAGACTATCTAGTTGACCTTTATATTAGGACATAGTTCAACTTCATGGGGTCTCTATAACTATTTTTTTGAATAGAGATCCGCGTTTTATGGCTCAGTTATAGCAGAGCCTATAGAATGCCTTGGGGACTAGGTTGACTTTTAGTACCGCCTATCATCCTCAAACTGACGGGCAGTCAGAGTGTACTATTCAGATCCTTAAGGATATACTTTGAGGTTGTGTCCTTGACTTTAAGGGGCCGTGGGAGAGGCACTTACCTATAGTGGAGTTTGCCTATAACAATAGCTTCCAGTCTAGTATTGGTATGGCACCGTTTGAGGCCTTGTATGGCCGACCGTGTAGATCCCTTGTGTGTTGGACCGAGGTGGGTGACACACCAATCTTAGGTCCAGAGTTAGTATGGGAAATGACGGAGAAGATTGCACTTATCCTTAAGAGGTTGGTTACGGCTCAAAGTCATCAGAAGAGCTATGCTGACTGTAGGAGGAGACCGTTATCCTCTGAGGTGGGAGATTATGTCTTCTTGAAGATATCACCTAGATGGGGTTTGATGAGGTTTGGGAAGAGCGGGAAGTTGTTTCCTAGGTTATTAGGCCTTTTGAGATCATAGAGCGGATTGGGGAGGTAGCTTATCGTTTAGCCTTGCCATCATAGCTTTCTGGGATTCATGACGTGTTTCATATCTGTATGCTCTGGAAGTATGAGCTGGATCTGTCACACGTGTTGGATTGGACGGAGTTAGAGGTAGGCGAGTATACCTTGTATAAGGAGAAACCTGTTAGGGTTTTAGATACTCGAGACCAAGTCTTGCAAGGCAAGATGATTCCATTAGTAAAAGTGTTGTGCCGACACCACGGGGTTGAGGAGGCTACTTGGAAGCGTGAGGAAGAAGTCTGTGAGAAATATCCAAACTTATTTATTGATGTTTGAATAAGTATTGAAAACTTTGTTATGATTAATGAAACATAAACATTGCATATGTTTTGAAAATGTGAATTGTATATTTAGTATTGAAAACTCGTTTATCATGATGATCAGAATAAATGACCAGTGGATAGGGCATGGTGATGAATTTTAATGACTGTTGTCGTAATTGGTTTAAACTTGGTCTTAGTGTTTGCTTTAAATTTCGGGGACGGAATTCCTTAAGGGGGGAGATTATAGTGATTCTGGTTTAGGCCTGACCCATTTGATGTCTTGGATTCGAGTTTCATTGACTTATATAGTTATCCATGTCTTGATTCCCCTTATCTTTCGTCGAGTTTAGCTTTTGAGACGTGTTGTTTACATTTGGAACAGGTTAGTAGCTTATTTTTTTCAAATTGTTGATGTCAAGAATTTTGTTTCTTTGCGTGAGTGACACTTTTTGTGCTCGAACAGTCTTTGTGAACCTCCAGTACTTTTGCAGGTCTGTAAAACTACTGGTAGTTTGCATTCTTTGCTTGAGCAAAGCTTTTTGTGCTCGAGTGACGGTCTTCTGTCTGTAAAAATACTGGGAGTTCGTATCCTGTGCTTGAGCTAGGTTTCTTACGCTTGAGCGGTGAAACTTATTGTGTCTGGTCGCTCGAGCAACAAATCTTGCGCTCAAGCAAAATGTGTGTATATCAGTTCGTAAAATCACTTTTCTGAGTCACTTTTTCATGTCTCTCTCTCTCTCTCTCTCTCTCTCTCTCTCTCTCTCTCTCTCTTTAAAACTCACCTTATCTACCTCAAATACACCTAGATCGATTGATCTTTTCACCCGTGTGCCTTTATTAAAAAGGTAGAGCTTGGCGAGGGCTTCGTTCTAATCGAAGCAAAGTTGAATTTCGGCATCTTTGAGTTTCCATCCCCCCTTCAATCATCTTCTAAGCTTGAGGTAGGGATATCTCCACTTTTTTTTTATGAGTTTTAACTTAATTATTTGTTATTTCTAAACAATATTAAGATTTTTGGAAGATTTGGAACAATCTAGGGTTTTGGGTAAAAATAAAAAGAGGGGTTTTTCAAATAGATCTTTGAAAATGATTTTGATATGGATGATAATGTTGTGTTAGGAATAAATTGTTGATTTTGAATGTTGGAATTGATTTTTGTCCAAAAAAAAAAAAGGGATTTTGCCCTAAATACCTCAAATGTTGATTTTATATAAATTATGTGATCAATATTGGAATTGTGAAATTGGATTGATATTGATAAGGATAGTGGAGTTAGATATGTACTATTACTCACCTCTTGAAAATTTGGAGAGTTTATCTTTATTGATAATTGTTTATCTGTTTAGAAATATCTGTTTTGGGTTATCGGTCGAGGATAGCTATGAGTGTTGTAGAAATTACATGTGAATTAGAAGAATTGAAACTATTTTTCTCATTCATTTGCACTGAGCATTATCTCACACTTATACATTGGAAATGTTACTGTTTTTGAGAAAATAGGTGAATTTGGGAAATGAGTTGTTGTATCAAATAATTTGGCCTATATGTCCAAGGTGAAAGTCACAAAAACTGCGAATGAAATTTCTGTGAAATGTCAATAGTAGTGCCTATATGGCCTATGTTTACATGGGTCCCGGTTTATAGTTTCCTACAAATGAAATTTCAGAGAAAGGTTGTATTGTTTTGAAATTCCCAGAGTGTGATTCACTGCCCTATTTTCTATTGTAAAAGAAATGATTTATGAACCATGATACTAACTTGGCATTGCATGGTTTTAAAAAGAGACGTAAAATGTTTTGGCACGAGCATTGTATATGCTTTCACCTTATAGCTTTGTTAAGATTCATATACTGTGTTGGATTATTTCTACTGGGCTTTGGCTCACCCTATATAGGAAAAACATTTCAAGTGCTAATGATATGCCTCTGCCAAGGTAATAGCTTGGAAGGACTTGGAGCTAGAGCTTCTTTTGTGTATTTGTTGCATTTACTTTTGTACAAGCCAAGGGCTTTAACTGTATTGGACTTAAGTCCACTTTTGTTGTAACCAAGTATCGTCTTGGAATGATGTAAGCCTTTAGGGCATCTCTTATTTTTTCTAACTTTTATCTTGTCTTTCTATTATATCACTCTTTTGTAAAGCTTAATTGTAAATCAATGAAAGATAACTACTTTATCATTGTGAGTGCTTCTTGATGTTGAGTATGAGTTGTAGTAATTATTTTGGAGTGTTACATTACATAGTGAACAGCGTCTTGAAGACATGGCAACAGAAAACGAGTGCCTGGGTCAGGAGTTGGTAAAGTCCCAACAATTACTACCCCTCTGTGAGCACGATAGATCTTTAAAAGTGCAGAAGACGCAGCATCAACCTTAGAGGCACGATAGCATTACATCATACTCCTCTTAGGGAAAACCCAGAAAACGAGGCTGAGAAGACGCTTCTAGCTCGTCAGATGGTAGAAGTTCTCCGTAAGTGCATCACGGGCAACACAAGAGAGATGATGATTTAGACTTAAAAGACAAACATGATCCCTTCATACAAAGTATTGCCAAGGCCACCTTACCTAAGATGTTTAAAGCACTGTCCCTCACTCTTTACGATGGAAAGTCAGACCTTATGAACCACGTTCGTCATTACAAGCAAGCAATGACACTGCATGCAGATGACGAGACACTCATGTGATGGATATTCCCTAGCAGTCTGGGGTCGCTCGCCGTCAGATGGTATTACAAGCTCGAACCGACTTTGATTAAGAGTTTCTATGACCTCCAAAAGTCCTTTAGGGCTAGGTTCATCACCAACGAGACCCAGCCGAAACAAGCAGACTCATTGTGCGCAATGAAAATCAAGACCAACGAAATTTTACGTGAGTATTCGGTGCATTGTTGGGAGTGCTTTAATTTGGTGGATGACGATTGCAACGACTCTATGGCAATCATAACCTTCAAGATGAGACTGCAACCCGATAGTCTGTTTAGGAGTTCATTGACTCGAAAGCCTTTCAAAACAGTCTGCACCCTAATGAACAAGGTAGAAGAGTACTGTAAAGTGGAAGATGATGCAATACAAGTTAAAACCAGACTACAAGCTACAGAAATGACAGCACCTATCCTAGTATAGCCTTTAATTATTGCACCACCAAACAGAACCCTACCAAGGAGAAGCCTAGAGCCAAGAGGGCGATCAAGAAAGGAGAACCGTCAAGATTCACGCTAACAAAGTGAACAATACTAGGTAGAAAACATGCACTCTAGGCGGTTAGATAAGAAATACACAAAGCTGTCTGAGCTGATCAGTAAGATTCTGCCAAAAATCTAATATCTAGCTTCCTTCAAATAGCTGACCAGGATGGTCGGGCCCCCTGACAAGAGACGGAGAGATCTCAAATGCAACTATCGTAAAGACTATGGACACATAACGGACAAATGTTATACCCTAAAGGATCATTTGGAAGACTTGGTCTAAGGTGGCCGATTAACTGAATACCTCCCAAGAAAGGCTAACCTACCAAGTGTGTTTGTTGTACACCCCGATTCATATCCACTCGGGGTAATCCACATGATATACAGATTACCCCACCAAATAGGGTAAATATGATCCAGTCACAATGATCTTCCCAGCCCAGTATATCATTCAAATGACTGTGATTGCCAAATGAGATTAGCTTATTCGATGCCGATTTTGAAGAAGTCACTCTACCTCATGATGATGCCCTTGTGATTGAGTAATGAGTAAATAAGTTTTTCGTTGGGCATATCCTGGTTGACCAAGGGAGCACCTCTAAAATAATATACTACAAAACATTTGTCAAACTCAGCTATAAGGACTCGGATCTCATGTCGGTCGATTACCTAATTTTCAGCTTCAACGCCAATTCAGAATACCCTTTCGGCAAGATCGTGTTACCAGTACGAGTGGGCACCAAGACGCTAGAGGTTAAATCCTAGTTGTCAAGCTCCCATCACCTTATAATATAATCATGGGCTGAACATGGCTCCATGCAATGCAAGCCATACCGAGTACTTATCACCAGCTACTTCTATATCCGACTCAATTCAACATCGAGCAAATCTACTGTTCACAGAAATCGGCAAAGGATTGTTATCTCACTATTGTATAGAAGAGGCCAAAGGAATTGGAGGAAAATTAAATTGAAATTTTGGATCAAGAGAGTTTCGAAGATGTTGGGAAGCTTCCGGTTGAGAAGGTAAAGGAAGATCTGGACCGAATACTAATTAATGATAATCCTCAAAAATTATTTTTAGTCGGCACAAGTCTTAGCATCATTGTTTTTGCATGGTCACCTTATGACATGCCAGGGGTTGACCCCAACATAGCTATGCATAGCATGAATGTCGATCCCAAATCTAAGCCTATCGTTCGACGAAGTCATTGTTCAGCTGCCAAGCATGCCACGACCGTAATTGATGAAGTTGACAAGCTAGTGAATGCTGGGGCAATTCGCGAAGTTACATATCCTACGTGGTTATCCAACACTATCGTGGTAAAGAGGAAGACAGAGTCGTGCCGTGTTTTTGTAGACTTTACAAATTTGAACAAGGCTTGCCCAAAGGATTGTTTTCATTTACCCAGAATTGATCAACTTGTAGATGTAACTGCCTAACATCAGCGTATGAGCTTCCTAGATGCTTACAGGGGTTGCCACCAAATTGCCATGAATCCAGCCGACCAAGACAAAATGACGTTTTTCACTCCTAGGGGAACCTATTATTACAAGGTCATACTCTTTGGAATGAAAAATGCTAGCGCAACATATTAAAGATTGGTCACTGTCATGTTTAAAGATCAAATCGACAAAACTATGGAAGTCTACATCGATAATATAGTGGTGAAATCCAAAGAAAATGAGGCACACTTAGCCGATCTTACCACAACTTTTGATATTCCTCAGAAATACAAAATGAAGCTCAATGCCTTAAAATGTGCATTCAGCATTGGATCAGGAAAATTCCTTAGCAATATTGTCAACCATCGCGGAATTGAAGCTAATCTGAAACAAATCAAGGCCATCATAGAACTCGACTCACCCAGTTTAGCCAAAGAAGTTCAGAAGCTAATGGGAATGGCCGCAACATTCAACAGATTTATCTGTCGGTCCTTAGATCGGTGTAGGCCATTCTTTTAAACACTCCAACAGGGTAAATTATTTAAATGGACTCCTAAATGCCAAACTGCTCTAGAAGGGTTGAAAGTCTATCTCAGTTCCGTCCCACTTTTTTCCACCCCCTGACCAGGCGATGTACTTATCTTGTATCTGGTGGTATCTGATCGAGCAGTAAGTGCTTTATTGCTTAAGGAGGAATCAGCAAACAGAAGCCAATCTTCTTTGTTAGCAAGGCAATGGTGGATGCCAAAACCCGATATTTACACTTGGACAAGTTAATTCTAGCTCTTGTAGTGGCCACCAGAAAACTAATGCATTACTTTCAAGCATATACCATTAAGGTTCTGACGGATCACCCGCTCCGTTCAATCCTCCGTAAAGAAGAATCATTGGGGCGAGTTTCCAAACAAGCATTGGAACTTGGACAATATGACCTCCAGTTTTCACCAAGGATGACTATTAAGGGGCAAGTCCTGGCTGATTCTGTTGCCGAGTTTATTACACCACAAGCAGAGCTAGACCTTCAGGATCAGCCGACTCCCCAGGCTCAGCTGGAATGAAGAGTTATGTGTTGTTATTTCGGTTATTAGCCTAGAATTACTATGTTATGCGCACAGCAAACAAGTATAGACTAGATCGCCTAATTTGGAACAAAACATTGCATATCCGTTTGTTTGGAAAACGTTTTCGAATTTGCTACTTGCAAGTAGGCTAAAATACAGATTTCAATGAGTTGTTCCAACTCAAACAATCCAACCTTCACCCACAGGCATTCAGGCAGTAAATCAAATAAGCATTTAGTCGCATGGTAAGCATGTTATTATGTTAACATTCACACTCATGCGAGATGCTAAAGCATAAAATACTTACAGTGTACTCCGTGCCAAAACAGTAAACTAGTTAGCAAACATGGATGACCCTAGTTCATGTTAAAATGGCTAATGCAATGCATACAGATGTCACTAGGATAGGCTCGGCTAATCTAAGAATGACATGCGAAAATGTACAGATAGCATGTATTCAAGTTAGATTTGAAATACTTATGCAGTTAGCATGATGCGCCGAGCCCGGTGCATGGAAGACAAATGTATGGATGCACGCATGCATAGCATAAGGTATGCTAAATTAAACATGTCCTAGTACTAACCATCAAAGCAAGTAAGTACAAGGGAGAAAGAAGTGGGGGTTGGAAGACATGCACACACACACCCACACTCATTACAAATTTTCCCTCACTCGGAGGGACCGAAAGAATAATACAATTTAATTAACCTACAAGCTAATTAAATATTACAAACCACCTAATTAATTGACAAATCAATTGAATATAATTAAGTAGTAAACAGCAGCCTCGGGAAGAGGGTCCAATGCACGTGCGCTTGGTTCTGCTCGGACGTCACTGCCATGCACAAGATGCCTCTGCTTTGGCTGTTATCCTCCTTTGAAGACTGCAGAAGCCCCAGGGTTGCTTCTCTGAGTGCTGTAGAACACCGCCGGCTGAAGGGATTGGTCACTGGCCATGCATAATGGTCACCGGCCACAAAATACTCCATCGGCCAACAATGGATGGCCGGTCGGCACTGAGGATGGCCGGCCGGCCAAATCTCCCTGCAGAAACGGATTTAACAGCAGCAGAGGACAATACTTGGCATGACAATGCATTTCAAGTAATGTATGTACCAACCACACTCCTTATCATATGTACGACTCAAAGGAGGATGGGCCTCGATTCTCGGACCACCAATCACGCATTTCCATGCATGATGGCGCAAAGAATCAAGTGTGCATTTTGATATGGAATGCAATGCACATAATCAAACAATGGGGCTTAACCTCTATCACAGGCAATTCAAGAGGCCAAGCATGCATACTAATGCAATGCAACTTAGGCATAGAAGCTAAGTATGCAACATGGAAATGCAAAGAAGCATACAAAGCATACAATGGTCATGCAAGATATGCAAGGCATGAGACAATGCAACCAACAAGTACGCAAGGCACAATGTGGGTATTCAAGCATGCAAGCAAACATGTGACTTCATTCAATCAGTGCAACGCGAGTGCACAAGACAGTGCAATGCGCAAGATAGCGCGATGGAATGCATGCAAAATGCAATGAGATGTGCCAGACAGCGCGATGCGTTGGACAACGCGAGTGCACATGACAGTGCGATGCGCAAGATAGCACGATGGAATGCATGCAAAATGCAATGAGATGCGTAAGACAGCACAATGCATTGGACAACGCGAGTGCACAAGACAGTGCGATTGATTTGAAATGCACATGGGGCAACTTTCGAGTTTTGTAAAAGGGAAAAGGATACGGAAAGGATACACCTTGCCCGAATTCGAGTGCCACGCACAGAAGACATGGTCTGAGGTCAAAACGGAGGCTGGTTGAGCTTCGAAAATGCCTTTTCTTGTACTATCTTGAGCAATGAAGGCCTCAAACTACAGATCTGACCCAAACAAGGTTGTAAGAGGCTCATCGGCCTGGAGGGGAGGTCATTGGCCATCCACCGGCCATAAAAACACATCACCGGCCAAATATTTGGCCGGCCGGCCAAAGATGTAGCCGACCGGCCAAAAATACCTGAATCGGGGCAGTTTTGTCTTTTTGGCTTGGGTCTTTTAAAATAGGATTTTGAACCCTATTTTCTTCACTTCCCCTAGCCGAAAACGCGTTCCCTCTCTCTCTAGAGCATTTTTCTTCTCTCATCCTCCCATTTTTTTGCGTTTTAGCCCCCGTTTCATCATTCGATTCGCGATCTCCTTCGCGTTTCAAACATTTTGAACTGAACATTTCTTTGTTTCGGTGTTTCCTTTGCTATTTCCTCTTTTTGGGGTTTGTTCCCCTCGTGTTCCTCTCGATTTCCGTACATTTTCCACATTCTAGCTTTTTCGGCCATTTCCCACCCTCCTGGGGTTGACTTTTCGCATTCTAGCCCTATTTCCACTTTCCCATCCATTTTTGCATGAATTTTGACATGGCGGACGACATCCCGCAGGGCGGGACTCCCCCGGAGCATGAGATGGACCCCGGGGTTGAGCTTCTCCCCTTCAGCGTTCGCCCATTCTACCTGACGACCTACCGGCCGGACTTCGTCAGTTCAGGAGCTTTGAGAGGGGTGTGCCACCCGAGCTGTTACTATGTGAGCCAGAGTCACATCTGTCACACGGCGCCTCCGAGGTACATTCTTTCCCGGTTTCATTTTCCGTAATGTAGAACACTTAATTGCCATAGTTGATTCTATTCTTAACTGCTTAGCTCAAATACACTGATGCACTATACACTGTAGCTGACTGTGAACACACTTGTAACTGATATCTGTTTGAATCTGAACACGTGCACACACACTGCACTTGCCCTGAACCATTCAAACGTACTAACACGTTATTCACTGTAGTTCACTACGAGCACACCGGCAACCGATAACTGTTTGAACTTTAAAACATGCACAGATGTTGTATTTGTACTGAACCACCCAAACACACTGACGCATCGCATGTTGTAGTTTACTGTACGCACACCGGCACTCGGTATTTGTTTGAACTTGAACACGCGCACACACTGTGTATCATTACCAACTGTAAATGCTTTTCAAAACTGTATGTTTTATCTTGCTTCGCAATTGTTTGTTTGAAAACAGGGAGATTCCCATACCGTCCACGGGTATGGGAATATTGCCACCAGGGATTGGTACATAGAGTTACCGGAGGCAGTTCGCCACATCGTGGACCAGGCTGGCTGTGGTGCATTCTGCAGAGGACTTTCCAGACTCACCACGAGTAGGCTTCTCCTTGCCGTTCTAGCGGAGAGGTGGTGGGACACCACCGACTCGTTCCACCTCTCCACCATGGAAGATATGACGATGACTCCCTATGATTTCTCGATGCTCACAGGCATCGGGGTAAGGGGTGATCCGATCCCCTTTGATACTGACATGGATGAGTGGACGGCTGCTCAGATTTACCTGCTCGGCGAGGTGCCGCCTCTTGCGTGTCCCGGCTTCGTCCGATACTCCTGGTTCGAGGTCGATTCAGGTTCAACAAATTTCTAGTGGAGGAGGCTTTGATGACTCAGGAGGCTGTGGAGCGATATGCGCGCGACTTTCTGATGTTTCTATTGGGGAGGACTATTTTTGCTGACCGGGCGAATACCGTGCACCTCTGTTTACTCAACGCTCTCGTGGACGTCACACAAATCGTGCGCTATGACTGGGGTGGCACCGCTCTGGCCACCCTCTATGGGTACATGAGCTCAGCTTCCCGTGGCAGTGACATTGTTTTCGGGGCTACTGGCGTGCTTGTGAGGTACATTTCTTTTCGCTTATTATTCGTACTTTTGTACATGCACAATAACGATCGCTTCATCTTGTTGTATACTACACATACGGCACACGTATACTCTACTTTACACCGACTGTACACTGCTCACACTATACACTCTGCACAATACACTGCCTGCACAATACACTGCACTATTATTTCTACTTTATTCTGCATTCTACTTTATCTGATAAGCATACTAGTATTTACTTTGCAGTTGTGGGTCTACGCCTACTTTCCCAGACTTGTGCCCATACCAGACATGGAGACTCCTCTTGTCATTCCGTTCTCGCGCCGTTTTGACGGGAGGTGCGTGCGGAGACTCCGGGAGTCTTTCATCTTCTTCCGCCGCTATTTTGACACCATCACCCCCGCGAAGGTATGTTCAACTTCAGAGTTTATTTAAGCTTCGCTTTGCACTGTATTTTTTTCAATAACAGATAGATAACAAACTGCATTTCATTTCAGACACTGGCGTACTGGCTTGCAGTCACGAGGTCGAGCGCGGTTTGTAGGTGCGGAGGAGACTGCCCGCTTCAGGCTTCTGCTGGAGGGCCCGGTCTGTCGGGCTTGGTACCTGGGTGAGCATTTCCTACGCCAGACCTTAGGGTTACCAGAGCAGATAGTCCCGGTTCACCCTCCTGAGCATATGAGGGATACTAAGTGGTTCACTTTTGAGCAGATGGCCGACTACACGATCGGCTGGGACGCGATCCACTTCAAAGGCATAGGCAACTACAGAGAGTATGTACAGACGTATATCATGTGGCCTTTGAGCAGTAGTCGTCGAGTTGAGGGAGAGAGGCCGGCCTTTGAGCGGTAGTCGTCGAGTTGAGGGAGAGAGGCCCGTGGAGCCGGCGGCTAGGGCAGGGGCGGGGGTTGCAGCAGGAGCGCCGATGAGAGCTCGGGTCCGTGGCAGGGGTGGAGCTCAGAGAAGAGGGGGCTGGTTGGCCTGCTCTGCCCACGATGATGACATACAGAGGGCAGGGTGGGGTGACCTACCAGATCCCCTTTGCTCCTCCTCCGGCTGATCATGAGTTAGTCGGTTTCCACGACTTGCCTCCGGTATGTACTATTGCATTTTGCATCTTGCATTGTCGTTTCATTTCATTTCATTTCTTTGATATTAAGCAGAATACTGATGCATCTAATACTTTTGCAGGCTTCCTCCGAGTACACCAGGTAGTCTCTAGAGCTGAATGCCTCCATGATGGGGATGTTATAGCGGACTTTTGACCTCGTGGCCCTCTATAGTATTCTGGTATGTTCTTTAACCACAGTCCCAAACCATACATAAACTGCTTCACATAATCTGAGGCACTACGTAACTCATGATAAACTGTTCACGACCTTCATACACTGTACTCATACATTGCATTCTGCACTGATAAACTGCTAACGACATTCACACACTAAATTCATACATTGCATTCTGCACTGATACACTGCTCAAAGTATTCTGATGCATTTGCCTTTTATACTTTTCAGCCTCCCTTCCAGATTCCCACGGTAGGAGGTGTTCCAGCCAGGCCTTCTGTTCCTGCCAGAGGAGATAGAGAGGGTAAAGTATACCCCCACACCAAGGCGGGGCGCACTCACGTCGGGAGTAGCTCTCGGGTGCCAGTTCCAGATGACGATGATGAGGAGGAGTCCGAGGAGAAGGCAGAGGCGGAGGCAGAGTCATCGGAGGAGGAGACCAGAGATGGCTCGGACTAGGGCTCAGATGACAGTACTGATGGTGCTCCTGGACCTTCGTCCAGGAAGAGGACTAGGACAAACCGATAGCCTTGAGGCCACTTGATATTGACACAGATTTTTGCTGTTTTTCTTCTTCTTTTTTTTGTACTTTTTCTTTTTGGTTGGTAGCTAGGATACCTTGTACTGCCGCAGGGAGATTTTTTTTTTCCAAAACTCATGTACTTGAAACAGATGATGAAATGAAACAAACCCTTTTTTATCTGAAAAAGTGTTTACATCTGTATATCTATACATTGCATCGCAATACATCATATTACACCTCAATGTAAATGAGATTGATTTGTTGTCTGAAAATTGAACACCTGCATTGTAATTACCAGATAATGAACCAGCTAACAGTAAAACAACCCAAGCAAACCACTGCTTAACCTGAACACATAGCCCATACTCTACTGAGGATTAATCTGCATACAGCCCGTAACACAGCACTTGGTTCATTCTGCACACGACAAATCCTGAACAAACAGCCCAATCTGACAAGACGAAATATGAAGGTGAAACCAGCTGAAGTAAAAACACACTCAGATGCCCCAAATTCTCCCCTTTCTTCTTTTGCTTCGCATAAATGTAGAGAATGGCACAGCACTCTGAGCATAAAGAAATTTTGAAATTAAAACAAAAAAAAAAAGGTTTTCAACCGGGGTATCGAGCCTACAACTGAACACAGCGGGAAAGACTCAAACAAAAGGTACACGATCTAAACACAATGAAACATGCTTGGAAAAGACCCAAAACGAAAGCTGGGCTAAACAAGACAAAAGACACGATACACGGACATGTTTACAAAACGAGAGACCTCAAATCCTAAGGAGCCAGCTCCTCCGGGTATGTTTCCCACCCTTTCTTATTTGTGATTCCCACATCACTCGGTTTTCAGGCTCGGTTTTTCTCCCAAAACCCTTTTCTCACTTTTCCTCTCTACTTACACCTCTCTATTCTTTATTCTCTCATTTTTCGTCCCTCTCCAAGGTGATTGATAGATGAATAGGAAGTTGCGGGTTCACGCCCAATACTATTAGCTCGCGGCTATTTCTTCCGGTGACGTCTAGTTGATGTTCCAGGTAAGGGAATGGTGTATCTTGATTTGTCCCAATTTGTGCTTCGCACTTGGCTTGATACCTCGTTGCTCGGAGGTTGTTGAAGGTTTTCAGTCCCATACAGACAGCTTCGGTTGTGCCTTCTTCTGGCGAATAGGGTGCCTTTCTGGCAAGTATGTTGACGACGAGGAAAGACAGAACACCTGACTCGACTGTGCCCCTAGTTCATCACTATGACCATTTTTTGGTTTTCTACTAAAAAAAAGTTTTAACCAAAATGAGAGTCAGATTAACATACTTATTCGATTTTTCATTTGAAAATCATGCAAGTCAGGCTATAAGCACTGAAAATTTTCCCCTTTGGGTCCCAGAAATGGTCAAGTTTTGGAAAATGAAATAGTTTTCGATAAAATAGTCAACCTCAGTAAAAAATTTCAAAAACTATTTTTGCAAACGGCCAATGCTAAACGAGCATGGAACCTACCCTCGAGATGCGCAACCTCGGATCTGAGGCAATGGAAAATTGCCCCTTGCCTGAAAGGGGTGCATGGCAACGGAAAGTTGCCCTTGGTTTAAACGGCGACTCATGGCAACTCATGGCAACGGAAAGTTGCCCCTTGTTTGGATGATGCCGCAGCATGCTCTCATCGGTGATGATTGCAAACGAACTCTCAGAAACGGAGAAGACGAAGATGGTCAAAACTGATATATGGACACAGTCACTGTGAAAGCATTGGTGACTAGACTTTACGAGGAAGTTGCCTACGTAGTTCCGGTGTCACAACTGAATCGACGGATTCAGAGGAGGCAAGGGTGATCAAAACCATCACATGGACTGAGATGCTATGAAAGCGTTGGGGGCTGGACTTCAGGATGAAGTTGCCTACGTATCCTAAACATGGGAATCAAGCCTTACGTAGTTCCAGTTAAAGTACACTCGGGTATTTTAACCTTCACTTTTTTCAGGCTCTAACTTTTGCCAAGGCGCCCGATGCGGGTTTTCGACCTTGCGAGCTTCTTTTTTCTTCTTTTTTTTTTTCTTCTCTTCTCTTTGATATTCTTTTTTGTATATTTTCTTTTCTTCTTGCATTGATTTTTGTTCTTTTTCTTTTTCTTTTTTTTTTCATTTGTATATATGTTTTTCTTGCTCTAACTTTTGCCTGGGTTGCCATTCCGGGTTTTCGACCCAGCGAGCCTCTCAAAGGGTAAAAGTGTAACAAGTCCATGCCAAATGGTTTTGAGATTGAAGCCTCTCTGTATCCAGGGGAATAGCTATTGTATTTGGCTCTTTGAGACATTTGACATTTGGCTGCCCCTAGTTCGAGGGGTGCTTCTGATCTGGCCACACAGGTCTCACATGGCGATTGACCGTTGAACGTTCTGAATGGGTTCAAGGTTCGAAAACAAACTGATTGAGTCTTGAGGCTGAGAGCGATCCTGAGCTGCACAATCTCAAGAGCAATTCCACACAGGTCTTCACAGGACTACGCAAAACATTTTGTTTTTGAAAGTTTTTACGAAAGCGACACATCGTTCGCGATGAAGACAGTGTAGAACCATTCTGGATCAAACCAGGGTCCTTCTCAGTACTCATGCTAACAAGCATGATTTCATTCATTAAAAGGCTTAGCACGCCTATCTTTCTCTCAAATTGATCAAAGTTTTGCGAAACCTGAGGAATTCTTTCCTCTTCGTTTTCATCACCACAGTGTTTAAAAAGGTTTTGGAAAACTTAGGTCATTACAATGATTTTCAGGGCACAAGAGAGCAGGTGGAATGTACTATTGTTCCATTCAATTCCTCTAGGACAACCAGCCCCAAAATAGTAATATGCACGGAAACATGATAGCCGCAGCTGTTTCATTCAGATTTCCTGGTTGCAACTGGCTCCACAGCAGGGACAGACTCAAAAAGAAAGCAAAAGGAGTAATTACAAAACAAAACGGTGTTCGAGGCAACAACCCCGGAATCACCAGACATTCTATATAAAGGGACTGACTCGCTACAACAAGACAGACCCTTAAGCAAAAAGGACTGACTCAAGACAATGAGAAAGACTCAAAACAAAACAAAAGACTGACTCGACACCCAAGCCAGAATTTACAAAACTAGCAATCGCAGATGCTCAAAAATGTGTGTCAGACACCACATCCAAAAATACACCAAGCGCCGCCCGCAGGTGGTTCACTCTCTGATTACATACCCGCAGTATCAGTATCCTCAAAATCCAATAGCTGGGTAGTAACAGACTTGGCTGAGGTGGGCGGGAGGATAACCTCGTTGTCGATCAAGTCTTGAACCTCATGACGGAGGCGAACACAATTATCGGTAGCATGACCTATTTGCTGGTGGTACGCGCAGTACAAAGCAGCGTCATGTGTGAGAGGGAGATTCTTCGGGAGAGGCTGAGGTTCCAAGGGTTTAAGGTGCCCTCTTTCGGCCAAGATTTGAAGTGCCTCGGACAGAGGCATGTAGAGAGCGTGGAAGACCCTGCGACCTTAGGGTAGGTATTTTGAAGTCTGAGAATTCTTGGTAGACGCACTAGCGAAAAGGTCGGCAGGCACTGCCTTAACTTTCTGATCTTTCCCGGGTGCAGGGTTGGGAGCGGAAGGAACTATTCTGGCATGACGGGGCCTATCCCGGTTTTCTGACTGGCTTGTACCGCCTTCGACTGGAGTGGGGAAAACATCATCCACAGTCTTGGTCAGGACTGAGGATACTTGCTGTTTGTTCATCCCCCCGGCTTTCAAAGCCTCGACTGCCCACAGTAGTTGTTCAATGGGATCGGCATCTGCCTTCATTTTGTCCTTAACTCTGGCCTCAGCCTGATCGAGGGTTGGGGTTGATGTTGAAACGTCATTGCCATAACTGGAGGCTATCTCGGGTTGGCTAAGTTCAATCACAATCCGTCCCAATAGCGGGGGCTCCTGTGGTACAAAACTTTCGGCATATGGTGCGGCTGGTGGCGAAGCTGACATCCCATAGGTGAGATCCGCCACGGACCTCTGGAGGTCACCTATCATCCCCATCAACTCGAATGTGGTGGGCTTACAAGCCTGATACAACTGGGGTTCCCAGATCGGGCTCACAGCAGGCGACTTGGGTGGATGCGGTACATCAACATTGGTCTCACTTTGCAGAGTGATTCCTTGATCTAATGCGGCTGTCATAACCATAATCTCTTCCGAATTCTGCGTCATCATAGATCTGCTGTACTAAATGGTGACTGACGGGTCAGATATCTGTCTTGCCTCAGCAAGGAGGAACACTAACTATTCTGTATCAACTCTCTGAACTGAAAGAGAAAACAAGCAGCATTTCAGCCCAAACGGATCAAACACAGGTGTAGCCGAACAACTGTACTCTACTACTGATCATTGTTCCCCATAATCACTGCCTTAAAACACTGAATCAGATATCCACAGATATAACTGATTCTCACAAATACTGACACTGGTGCCCTCACACTTGCAAACTGACATGCGCATTCCTGTAGAGATAAACTCTAAAAGCACATAGCAAGTAAAAGAGCCAAAACACCCCTATGTTGGGGTAGGGTTTCCCTGTCCTATTTTGTCAGGAGCTAGGGTTTCGCTATGCACGCAGTGGTTTCAAACAACCTAACATCAGGTGAGCAACCTGTCCCAGTTTGGAATGGTCACTATGGTGCACTAGGTCGAATGGTCAAAAGGGTGCCCCGGTAAAATCGGGGTTGGCGTTCCCATACTGGCAGAGCCCACAATCGGTCAGCCTTATGACATGCTTTGACAAAGTCAAGCCTCCGGCAAACCGCTCACGAATAGCAGATGGCCAACATGGTGTCCTAGGCGCACCTATGCACATGCAATGCAAAGAAACACAAAAAGGAAGTCAAAACAAGATATCACGAGTTTGAGTCAAGCTCTCTAAACTCCCCAGCAGAGTCGCCAGAAACTGTAACCAGTTCGCGGGGGACCTCAATGCTACAGTTCAGACTCGATTTGTCACAGTTCTTGATCTGAACCAAAGAGTCCAAGTCCGGCAAATCGTTTTGAGAAAATAGATTTTTAGAAAAGAAGTGCCAAACATGGACTACTTTGCCAAATACAGAGTCACCACCTAAATATTTTTTAATAGGGGAATTTAGGAAACCCTGACTCGGTGCCAAAGGCCACGTGTCCGTCATCACCAAAGTTGCCTCGGCTCGGGAACTTGGGTATGATTGGGGAAGGTCAGCTATGAGCACCCCCTCTCGCCCGATCCTAAGATCGGCCTCTACTAACCATGATATCTGATTTTGAAAACGTTATGTGTTCTTATTCCGGTTATTAGCCTAGAATTACTATGTTATGCGCACAGCAAACAAATATAGACTAGATCGCCTAATTTGGAACAAAACATTGCATATCCGTTTGTTTGGAAAACGTTTTCGAATTTGCTACTCACAAGTAGGCTAAAATACGGATTTCAATGAGTTGTTCCAACTCAAACAATCCAACCTTCACCCACAGGCATTCAGGTAGTAAATCAAATAAGCATTTAGCTGCATGGTAAGCATGTTATTATTTTAACATTCACACTCATACGAGATGCTAAAACTTAAAATACTTACAGTGTACTCCGCGCCAAAACAGTAAACTAGTTAGCAAACATGCACGACCCTAGTTCATGTTAAAATGGCTAATGCAACGCATACAGAATGTCGGTAGGATAGGCTTGGCAAATCTAAGAATGACATGCGAAAATGCACAGATAGCATGTATTCAAGTTAGATTTGAAATACTTATGCAGTTAGCATGATGCCCCGAGCCCGGTGCATGCAAGACAAATGTATGGATGCACGCATGCATAGCATAAGGTATGCTAAAGTAAACATGTCCTAGTACTAACCATCAAAGCAGGTAAGTAAAAGGGAGAAAGAAGTGGGGGTTGGAAGACATGCACACACGCACCCACACTTATTAAAAATTTGCCCTCACTCGAAGGGACCGAAAGAATAATACAATTTAATTAAGCTACAAGCTAGTTAAATATTACAAACCACCTAATTAATTGATAAATCAATTGAATATAATTAAGCAGTAAACAGCAACCTCGGGAAAAGGGTCCAATGCATGCGCGCTTGGTTCCGCTAGGAAGTCACTGCCATGCACAAGATGCCTCTGCTTTGGCTGTTATCCTCCTCTGAAGATGCAAGAAGCCCTGTGGTTGCTTCTCGAGTCTTGAGAACACCGCCGACTGAAGGGATTGGTCACCGGCCATGCATAATGGTCACCGGCCACAAAATACTCCATCGGCCAACAATGGATGGCCGGTCGGCACTGAGGATGGCCGGCCGGCCAAATCTCCTCGAAACCGAGACGGATAAAGAGGACAATACTTGGCATGGCAATGCATTTCAAGCAATGTATGCACCAACCACACTACTTATCATATGTACGACTCAAAGGAGAATGGGCCTCGATTCTCGGACCACCAATCACGCATTTCTATGCATGATGGCCCAAAGAATCAAGTGTGCATTTTGATATGGAATGCAATGCACATAATCAAACAATGGGGCTTAACCTCTATCACAAGCAATTCAAGAGGCCAAGCATGCATACTAATGCAATGCAACTTAGGCATAGAAGCTAAGTGTGCAACATGGAAATGGAAAGAAGCATACAAATCATACAATGGTCATGCAAGATATGCAAGGCATGAGACAATGCAACCAACAAGTATGCAAGGCACAATGTGGGTATTCAAGCATGCAAGCAAACATGTGACTTCATTCAATCATGCAACTTTAATCATGCAACAACACACAAATATGCAACAACATACAAGGTGAGCATGCAACAGCATGCAAAGGGGTGGACTTAAACTAACATGGATAGCTCGCAAGCATGCCAAAATCAGGGGCCAATGCCAAGGAAATGAAGGGTAATGTGCGCACAAACATGCATGCAAATGGGCCAACACTCAAGCATAAAACAAGCGACTTTTAAGCACACTTACAAGAGACTAAACGTGGACAATTAGCATGCATAGAAAGCCCTGAAAATCATGTTAAAGATTATGCCAAAGCAGGCAAACAAGACAAGCATAGCATGCAATTATGGTCCAAGATTCAAGGCAAGCCAAGGAGGCTTAAACCAAGGCTAAGTCAACCAAACCTCGCAAGGCTGAGGGGACTTAAAACAAGTCCAATGCAGACCTAAACAAGGCTAAGGGTGCACATAGATGGTATCTAAGTGGCTTAAACATGTAAGCATACAAAAGAGCACATCCATGGAGCACAAAGCAACAACCTTTTAACACATTGAAGGAGCATCAAATGCAAGCATATGGGCATGTTATAAGGACTAAAATAACATGGTAAGTGATTCCAAACCACTGAAACAATGCAAGTGATGCATGTTAGAGGTCTATACATTTAAGGCTTACAAGCCAAAATGCAAAGGGGCTATGCAATGCTGCCATGGTCGACCAAAACAACCAAGGGCAGACCTTAAGCATGGAAAAACAAATACAAAAGCTTCACAAAGCTGGGCCTAAAACATGCTTGAACAAGGGTCAAAGCCTAGATGCATGTTAAGGCTAAATGATGGCATTACAAGACATGTATGCAAGGCATGCAAGGTGTGTCCAAACCAACTCAAAAACAGAGGTACTACATGGCAAAATACTACCAAATAGCACTTAAGACATGGCCAACATGCACTTAAATTAGATGCTCAAACATGAGGCATAAAAGGCCCTTTTCAAGGACAACAAGGAGAGGGGGTGGCCCTCTCCTTCCTAGGACCTCAAGGCACCATCCTCACCTCTGAAATCCCTCAACATTTCAGTGGTGAGGAAGCCCAAACACAATGGTCCCGGAGCTCAACCAAAAATGGCACAAAATGGAGCCTAACAAGGCTTAAGAGGGGTCAAACAACCCCAAAGCTTAAAACATCCTTAACCAACTATTTAGAGCACTAAAAAATAGAACTTTTCTATGTTATACACAAAGCTCAAAAACAGTTGTAAGGTAGGCAAAAATACAATGCAAAAATGGGATAAAAAGGGACAAAAGTCTTACCCTTGTAGACCCTCTTCAAGAATGGAAGACCAGCTGCTTCTTTGGCTCAAACCAGCTCCAAAACTTCAAAAACAACCCTCAAGGGCCTCAGCTCCAAGAGAAGGTGTAATGGTGGGTGTTTGTGTGCAAAAAACACTCACTAAACACAAGAGAGATATAGAGATGGAGGATATATAAGCCCTAACCCTAAAACTCAAAACCCTCTGAAAATGCTGTCTAATTTGTCTAAGTAGTCTAACCCTAAAACAAGAGAGAAGAGGCTCCCTCTTATAGAGAATTTAGTCTTGTAAAGCTTCCAAAGGAAGCTAACAAGAAGGAAATCCCTCTATACGCGTGTATGGAGGGGGTGAAAGTGCATACCAGCTGCATGAAAATATCTGCAAAAGCAAATGCACAGTAGTCGGCCGGCCAAACATGCAATTGACCAAAAAAAGATAGCCGTCTGACCATCTATAGTGCCGGCCGGCCAAACATTTGGCCAGTGGCAACAAAACACAGCCGATGGCCTCAAACCATGGCCGGTGGAGTGTTGGGATGGCCCACAAGCCATTCCCTACCCCTCCAAGGCAAAGCACAAGTGTTTGGTGCAAAACCAGACACGAAACAGTCGAGTTGAGAGATCTTGAGGCAAGGCGCGTAGCTGAGACCTCCGGGAACTCAAGACGAACACAACGTGGATGATCACCGAGTGTTCAAACGGTGACGTCCAAGTCTTGAGGACGGTCAAAAATGGGTTGTCTACAATTGCCCCTCTTTGACAAAACTCGAAAGTCATAACAATGACGAGAGTGATTGTCAAAGCCTAGAGATGACCCATTTTTGACAAGGCCGAAGACTTAGACAAGGCATACAAGCTGCAGATAAAGATATGTGCCCGAAGGCAGGGGCAAAATTCAAGACAATGCACAAAGCCGAACATAACTTATGATCATGCAAAGAAAGCTGTAACGAACCATAATAATGCGACAGTTTTAAGCTAGCATGCACCAAACTACACTACAATGCAGAAAGGATGTAAGAGAATTATACAATTCTCAATACGTCTCACTCGGAGAATGCAATACCTGTGCGGTTCGTCTGGTTGCACCAGCCTCAAATGAGCTGTACATACAATATCGTGCCTGCAAAAGAAAGCAACTTTAACAGGTATGATGCCGTTAGCAACATGCGTAACATGCAAAATGAATTCAAAATGATATGCAATATATACAAAACTATGTATAATAATGCAAGTGAAAATGCAATGCAATTGAAACAATGCAAACGAAATGCAATGCAATCGAATCATGATCCAATCATGAGCGGTTCAAAACCACACAAATGTCAAATAGATTGATGGAAGTAACAAGTCCGTCTACCATAGAAAAGGTGCCGCAACTCTCAAAGCGCGTACACATGCAGAACTATGAGTGATGTAGACGGATAGGAGAACAAGTATTGGGTGGAATGACATAAGTGGGGAAACAACCCGCTAACGAAAGAACAACGATCCTAATGCTGGATGCAAAAATTACACTACAATGTAATATATACAGTGGATGTGGCATGCAGCCAAACCAAATCTTGCCTAGGAAGGGCATGTACACAAACGAACCGCGTCTAACATAGAAAAGGTGCCGCAACCCTCAAACCAAGTTCATCAAGGAATAGGCGCGTACACATGCAGAACTGTGCTTTAACATGAAAAGTATGAGCACATACCAAACCAAGCTCAACAAGGAAAGGTGCAAGCGAAAGATGGAGGTGATGCAATGAATGCATGCAAACTACAACACAATATGCACTGGAATCGAATAGATACGATGGATAAGGCACACAAGCCAAACCAAATCTTGCCTAGGAAAGGCATGTACACAAACGAACCGCGTCTAACACAGAAAAGGTGCCGCCACCCTCAAACCAAGTTCATCAAGGAATAGGCGCGTACACATGCAGAACTGTGTTTCGACATGAAAAGTATGAGCACATACCAAACCAAACTCGGCAAGGAAAGGTGCAAGCCATGGATAGAGGAGATGATGCAATGAGTGCATGCAAACTACAATGCGATATTTATAATATGCAATGGTGTGAATATTTACAGAAAAAAATGCATGACATATGCACTATATTACAATGAAATGCATGACATATGCATTATTTACAATGAAATGCATGGCATATGCACTATTTACAATGAATGCATGACATATGCATGTGCTGTGCACACCAATGCACCGAAGGTCTTGCACCTTCCAAGGATTTAAGGTCTCCTAGATCGTATGAAATGCATGACATATGCACTATTTACAATGAATGCATGACATATGCATGTGTTGTGCACACCAATGCACCGAAGGTCTTGCACCTTCCAAGGATTTAAGGTCTGCTAGACCGTATGAAATGCATGACATATGCACTATTTACAATGAATGCATGACATATGCATGTACTGTGCACACCAATGCATCGAAGGTCTTGCACCTTCCAAGGATTTAAGGTCACCTAGATCGCGCGTGTGTAAGGACGGTGTGATGCGCAAAATAGCGCGATGGAATGCATGCAAAATGCAATGAGATGCGCAAGACAACGCGATGCGTTGGACAACGCGAGTGCACAAGACAGTGCAATGCGCAAGATAGCGAGATGGAATACATGCAAAATGCAATGAGATACGCAAGACAGCGCGATGCGTTGGACAACGCGAGTGCACAAGACAGTGCGATGCGCAAGATAGCGCGATGGAATGCATGCAAAATGCAATGAGATGCGCAAGACAGTGCGATGCATTGGACAACGCGAGTGCACAAGACAGTGCAATGCGCAAGATAACACGATGGAATGCATGCAAAATGCAATGAGATGCGCAAGACAGCGCGATGCGTTGGACAACGCGAGTGCACAAGACAGTGCGATGCGCAAGATAGCGTGATGGAATGCATGCAAAATGCATTGAGATGCGCAAGACAGCGCGATGCGTTGGACAACGCGAGTGCACAAGACAGTGCGATGCGCAAGATAGCGTGATGGAATGCATGCAAAATGCATTGAGATGCGCAAGACAGCGCGATGCGTTGGACAACACGAGTGCACAAGACAGTGCGATGGAATGCATGCAAAATGCAATGAGATGCGCAAGACAGCGCAATGCGTTGGACAACGCGAGTGCACAAGACAGTGCGATTGATTTGAAATGCACATGGGGCAACTTTCGAGTTTTGTAAAAGGAAAAAGGATACGGAAAGGATACACCTTGCACGAATTCGAGTGCCACGCACAGAAGACACGGTCCGAGGTCAAAACGGAGGCTGGTTGAGCTTCGAAAATGCCTTTTCTTGTACTATCTTGAGCAATGAAGGCCCCAAACTACAGATTTGACCCAAACAAGGTTGTAGGAGGCTCATCGGCCTGGAGGGGAGGTCATTGGCCATCCACCGGCCATAAAAACACATCACCGGCCAAATATTTGGCCGGCCGGCCAAAAATGTAGCCGACCGGCCAAAAATGCCTGAATCGGGGCAGTTTTGTCTTTTTGGCTTGGGTCTTTTAAAATAGGTTTTCGAACCCTATTTTTTTCACTTCCCCTAGCCGAAAACTCGTTCCCTCTCTCTCTAGAGCATTTTTCTTCTCTTACCCTCCCATTTTCTTGCGTTTTAGCCCCCGTTTCATCGTTCGATTCGCGATCTCCTTCACGTTTCAAACATTTTGAACTGAACATTTCTTTGTTTCGGTGTTTCCTTTGCTATTTCCTCTTTTTGGGGTTTGTTCCCCTCGTGTTCCTCTCGATTTTCGTACATTTTCCACATTCCAGCTTTTCCGGCCATTTCCCACCCTCCCGGGGTTGACTTTTCGTTGACTTTTCGCATTCTAGCCCTATTTCCACTTTCCCAGCCATTTTTGCACGACTTTTGACATGGCGGACGACATCCCACACGGCGGGACTCCCCCGGAGCATGAGATGGACCCCGGGGTTGAGCTTCTCCCCTTGAGCGTTCGCCCATTCGACCCGACGACCTACCGGCCGGCAATTCACATTCTGCCTCCTGACAGACTTCGTCAGTTCAGGAGCTTTGAGAGGGGTGTGCCACCCGAGCTATTACTACGTGAGCCAGAGTCAGATCTATCACACGGCGTCTCCGAGGTACATTCTTTCCCGGTTTCACTTTTCGTAATGTAGAACACTTAACTGCCATAGTTGATTCTATTCTTAATTGCTTAGCTCAAATACACTGATGCACTGTACACTGTAGTTGCTTGTGAACACACTTGTAACTGATATCTGTTTGAATATGAACACGCGCACACACACTGCACTTACCCTGAACCACTCAAACGTACTGACACGTCATTCACTGTAGTTCACTACGAGCACACCGTCAGCCGATAACTTTTTGAACTTGAAAACATGCACACATGTCGTATTTGTACTGAACCACCAAAACACACTTACGACGATGTTGTAGTTTATCAGACGCACACCCCGGCTTGTGATTTGTTTGAACTTGAACACGCGCACACACTGCGTATCATTACCAACTCTAAATGCTTTTCAAAACTGTATGTTTTATCTTTCTTTGCAATTGTTTGTTTGAAAATAGGGAGATTCCCATACCGTCCGCGGGTATGGGAATATTGCCGCCAGGGATTGGTACATGGAGTTACCGGAGGCAGTTCGCCACATCGTGGACCAGGCTGGCTTTGGTGCATTCTGCAGAGGACTTTCCAGACTCACCACGAGCAGGCCTCTCCTTGCCGCTCTAGCAGAGAGGTGGTGGGACACCACCGACTCGTTCCACCTCTCCACCACGGAAGATATGACGATGACTCCCTATGATTTCTCGATGCTCACAGGCATCGGGGTAAGGGGTGATCCGATCCCCTTTGATACTGACATGGACGAGTGGACGGCTGCTCAGATTTACCTGCTCGGCGAGGTGCCGCCTTTTGCGCGTCCCGGCTTCGTCCAATACTCCTAGTTCGAGGTCCAGTTCAGGGTTCAGCCAGCCCTAGTGGAGGAGGCTTTGATGACTCAAGAGGCTGTGGAGCGATATGCGCGCGACTTTCTGATGTTTCTACTAGGGAGGACTATTTTTGCCGACCGGGCGAATACCGTGCCCCTCTGTCTACTCAGCGCTCTCGTGGATGTGACAGAAATCCTGCGCTATGACTGGGGTGGCACTGCTGTGGCCACCCTCTATGGGTACATGAGCTCAGCTTCCCGTGGCAGCGGACAGTTGCTCGGGGGCTACTGGCGTGCTTGGGAGGTACATTTCTTTTTCTGCTTTACTTTCCTGCTTTCTATTATCTGTACTCTGTACACTGCACACACTGCGGTCTGCTTCACGCTGACTGTATACTGCACACACGGCACACATATACTCTGCTTTACACCGACTGTACACTGCTCACACTGTACACTCTACACAATACACGGCTCTGTTATTTCTGCTTTATTCTGCATTCTGCTTTATCTGATAATCATTCTGTTATTTGCTTTGCAGTTGTGGGTCTACGCCTACTTTCGGCGCGTGCATTGCACATGGAGACTCCTCTTGTCATTCCGTTCTCGCGCCGTTTTGACGGGAGGTGCGTGCGGAGACCCCGGGAGTCTTTCATCTTCTTCCACCGCTATTTTGACACCATCACCCCCGCGGAGGTATGTTCAACTTCAAAGTTTATTTAAGCTTCACTTTGCACTGTATTTTTTTCAATAACAGATGGATAACAAACTACATTTCATTTCCAGATTACCTGGCAGCCCTGGGCTTCAGTGCCAGCCGAGTTTCGAGCATGGTTTGTAGGTGCGGAGGAGACTGCCCGCTTCAGGCTTCTGTTGGAGGGCCCGGTCTGTCGGGCTTGGTACCTGGGTGAGCGTTTCCTACGCCAGACCCTAGGGTTACCAGAGCAGATAGTCCCAGTTCACCCTCCTGAGCATATGAGGGATACTAAGCGGTTCACTTCTGAGCAGATGTCCGACTACACGATCGGCTGGGACGTGATCCGCTTCAAAGGCATAGGCGACTACAGAGAGTACGTATAGACGTATATCATGCGGCCTTTGAGCGGTGGTCGTCGAGTTGAGGGAGAGAGGCCCGTGGCACCGGCGGCAAGGGCAGGGGCGGGGGTTGCAGCAGGAGCACCGAGGAGAGCTCGGGTCCGTGGCAGGGGTGGAGCTCAGAGAGGGCGGGGGGCTGGTTGGCCTGCTCTGCCCACGATGATGACATACAGAGGGCAGGGTGGGGTGACCTACCAGATCCCCTTTGCTCCTCCTCTGGCTGATCATGAGTTAGTCAGTTTCCACGACTTGCCTCCGGTATGTACTACTGCATTTTGCATCTTGTATTGTCGTTTCATTTCATTTCATTTCTTTGATATTCCGCAGAATACTGATGTATCTAATACTTTTGCAGGCATCCTCCGAGTACACCCGGCAGTCTCTAGAGCTGGATGCCTCCATGATGGGGATGTTACAGCAGACTTTTGACCTCTTGGCCCTCTATAGTATTCCGGTATGTTCTTCAACCGCAGTCCAAAACCATACATAAACTGCTTCACATAATCTGAGGCATAACGTAACTCCTGATAAACTGTTCACAGACTTCATACACTGTACTCATACATTGCATTCTGCACTGATAAACTGCTAATGACATTCACACACTAAATTCATACATTGCATTCTGCACTGATACACTGCTCACAGTATTCTGATGCATTTGCCTTTTGTACTTTTCAGCCTCCCTTCCAGATTTCCATGGTAGGAGGTGTTCCAGCCAGGCCTTCTGTTCTTGCCGGAGGAGATGGAGAGGGCAAAGTATACCCCCGCACCAAGGCGGGGCGCACTCACGTCGAGAGTAGCTCTCGGGCGCCAGTTCCAGATGACGATGATGAGGAGGAGTCCGAGGCGGAGGCAGAGTCATCGGAGGAGGAGATCGGAGATGGCTCGGACTAGGGCTCAGATGATAGTGCTGATGGTGCTCCTCGACCTTCGTCCAGGAAGAGGACTAGGATGGACCAGTAGCCCTGAGGCCACTTGATATTGACACAGATTTTTGCTATTTTTTTTCTTCTTTTTTTTTTTTTGTACTTTTTCTTTTTGGTTAGTAGCTAGGATACTTGTACTGCCACAGGCAGATTTTTTTTTCCAAAACTCATGTACTTGAAACAGATGATGAAATGAAACAAACCCTTTTTTATCTGAAAAAGTGTTTACATCTGTATATCTATACATTGCATCGCAATACATCATATTACACCTCAATGTAAACGAGATTGAATTGTTGTCTGAAAATTGAACACCTGCATTGTAATTACCAGATAATGAACCAGCTAACAGTAAAACAACCCAAGCAAACCACTGCTTAACCTGAACACACAGCCCATACTCTATTGAAGATGAATCTGCATACAACCCGTAACACAGCATTTGGTTCATTCTGCACACGACAAATCCTGAAAAAACAGCCCAATCTGACAAGACGGAATATGAAGGTGAAACCGGCTGAAGTTAAAGCATACTCAGATGCCCCAAATTCTCCCCTTTCTTCTTTTGCTTCGTATAAATGTAGAGAATGGCACAGCACTCTGTAGATGTCCCCGAACGCCTCGGGATGGTTAAGTCCCGTTCCGTTCATATTGGGGTTACTACAGTTCAAGGACTCAAATGTCACGTTTTTAATCTTGAACCAAAGAGTCCAAATCCGGCAAATCGATTTTGAAAACAGATTTTTTGAAAAGAAGTGCCAAACATGGATCGCTGCTTGATACTTGAGTCGCCACCTAAATGTTTTTTAATGGAAAATTTAGGAAACCCTGACTCGGTGCCAAAGGCCACGTGTCCGTCATCACCAAAGTTGCCTCGGCTCGAGAACTTGGGTACGATTAGGGAAGGTCACTTCGTGAGCGCCCCCGCTCACCCGGTCAAAGACAGACCTCTACTAACCATGATATCTATTTTTGAAAACATTGTGTGTTCTTATTCCGGTTATTAGCCTAGGTTACTATGTGATGCGCACAGCATACAAGTATAGACTGAGTCGCCTGAATTGGAACAAAACATTTCATGTTTATTTGTTTGAAAATGGTTTGATGGTGCTACCCGCAGGTAGGCTAAGACGTGGATTTGCCACCCTCGGGTGGGCTTAGAAAACATGATTTTGCCACTATCTAGTGGGCTGAAAACAAACATTTGATGAATTGTTCCAATCCAAACAATCCAACCTCCACCTACAGGCATTCAAGGCAGTTATATCACATAAGCAAATAGCCTCATGGTAAGCATGCTATTCATGACAACACTCACACGCATGCAAGGATGCTAAAGCATAAAACTCACCGAGTACTCCAAGCCAAAATAGAAACTCATTAGAAATCATGCATGATCCTAAATATACAGAAATGCCTAATGCGACACATGCAAAGATGCAACTATAGTAAGCTCGGCTATTCTAAACATGGCATATGGAATGCTACAACCAACATGTATTCAACTTGAAATTGAAATACAAATGCAGTTAGTATGATGCGCCGAGCCCGATGCGTGCAAAACAGATAAATGAATGCAAACATGCTATCATACTGTATGCTAATTGAAACATGCCCTAATCTAACAATCATAAGCGGGTAAATAAAAGGGAAGAAAGACGTGGGGTTGGAAGACATACATCACACACACGCACACTTATTACAATTATGCCCTCGCGCAGAGGGTCTAAATAAATATACAGTCCCGAATGAAAGAATAGCACAGTCCAAATAATACAGTCTAAATAATGTACAAATTCCTAATTAATTTACAAATTAACTAAGGAAATGATAAACTGGCATGCAAGCCAGGGACTGCCTTAATTCTGATGAATGATGTATGTTTGGGTTGTCCTGTGCGGAAATCCACTGGGATGCCCCAATTAGCCTCTGTTTTGCAACTGTTCTTGAAATGCACGCCAAGCCTCGGAAGACTGCTGATTCTCGATTTTGCAGCAACAAAGAGCAGGAAAGAGGCATAGCAATGTATTTCACAAATGTATGTATGTCTCGATCCTCGTGCCACCAATCACGCATCTCGATGCATGATGGCCGAGGAGCCGAATTGCACAACTTGATATAGAATGAATGCATATGAACACTACAACAAAACCTAACTCCATCATGGATAATCCGGAGTGTCGGTGACTTGGGAATTGAGACACGTTCCGCCACTCGGAGTACGGAACGCACCTCGTTTCCCGTGCCCGGGCTAACTCCTATCCCGAACATGATGCAATATGCATGATATGCGTGAAATGCAACTAAGATACAATCCTAACATACACAATGTTATGGAATGGCATACACGCTACACGAGGTAATACACAACCGAGCATACACAATGCTATGAATGAAATGGCATACGCAATGCAATAATGGGCTTACACCAACATGAGAGAGCCCCAGCCACACTCACATAGGAGGCCATTAGATAAAAAAGGGACAACTCGAGATGCGTGCATGCGTGCACGCAAACCGAGGACCGATACTCAGGCACCGAAATGCCACTCTAATGAGACATGGCAAAGACATGGAATATGATATGCAAACATGAAAAAATCAGTAGCAAAATGAGGGGGAAAACAGCCCCAAAACAAGGCAAAATGACACCCGATGCATGGAATCTCTCCCGAAATGCAAAACTCGGTACATGAAATGGCTTACAGCTATACAAAGCATACATAATTTGAACATGCAATGAAAATACAGAAGCAAGGCAGTGCCGAGACAAACATTTTTACAGTTCAAAGCATGACCAAACAGTAAGCAAAAATAGGGCTAAAATGGCATACAAAAATGGCTCCGCAAGGGGGGGCAATGAGGCAAGTGGTAGATGCAATGCCCAAATAGAAAAAGACCCTTCTACAACACTGAAGAGGGAACAAAAATATAATGACTTACAGCTTATGGCAGCCCCCAAAACAGTATACAAACATGCTCAAAATGCAATGCAAGATTAAGGCCAACGAAGGGGCAAAGAAGTAACTGATATATGGGGGTCTCAAAAAAGTAAGGGACCTTCAAAAATGTTTAAGAGGGTCCCAAAATATGGCATTTTACAGTAGATGATCAAGCCCAAATCAGTATGCAAACATGCTCAAAATGCAATGCAAGATTAAGGCCATAAGAGAGCTATAACATGAAGTACAAAAAGGATGTCTCAAACAGCCATGTACCCTTCATGAAACATGTAGAGGAGGTCAGAATAGGTCCATTTTCAGTTCTGACCAAGGTCCAAAAACAAAATCTTAATATGCTAATAAATCATGCAAAAATGGGGACCAAAGAGGAGTACAATGACAAGTGATACATGGAGGTCCCAAAACGTGTTGAGCCCATATTCAATGTTGAAGAGGGTCTCAAAATAGGCTTATTTACAGTTCACGTCAGGCTCCAAAATAGATCACACATAAGCCAAAAATACTATGCAAGATAATGGCATACAAAGGGATATTGAAGCAAGTGCAACATGGGGGTCCCAAACAGTGTTGAGCCCTTAATGAAACAAGAAAATGCGCTCAAAAAAATGACATTTTCAGTTTTTCTTGGAGCTCAAAGCAGCAAGCAAAGAGGGATAAGAAATGGGTCAAAAATGAGCTCAAAAGAGGGAGAGATGAACTTACCCTTGTAGACCAATCCTTGGCTCCCTTTTGGCTTGAGAAATGCTGCCTCCTAGCCTCTGAAAAACTCCCCAAGCTGCTGGAAATGGAGTAGTGGTGGTGGTGCTAGGTGGTGATGAAGAAAGGGTGTAGAACTTGGAAGATTTTGAGGGTTTGGAAGAGAGGAAGAGGGAGATGTGTATGCAAAGCTCTTAGGGATTTTTTTTGTAACCCTAAAACCAGGTTTGGACCACTGGTTATATGGACCAAAGAGGGGGAGAAAGGGAGGGAAAAAGTGGAGGGAAATTGCATCAAGTTTCCCTCCAAAAAAAGTTCCCTCTGGATACAGGTTTTGGAGGGAAAAACAATGCACAACTGTAATGTATTCAACCTGAGGATCATGGCCGGCTAGGTATTGGAGCTGCAGGTGCTCGGCCGGCCACCCCCCATGGCTGGCCGGCCAAGGGTCAAAAAGGCCAAGTTGATTTTCTGGCCGGCCACCAGATATTGGTGTCCTCCCAAGTGCCCTCAACACAACCCTGTGGTTCAAAACTGGCAACTGTAAAATAAGAGAGAGAACAAGCCACTTTTCAAAGGGGTTCGAAAGGTTCAAGTAGAATTAATGGCCGGCCATATAATATTTGTGTCCTCCCAGGTGTCTACAACACAAATATGGGGGTTAGGATTGAAGAAAGTGACCCTAGGGTGGTCAACATTGGCTTGAAAGTGAGAAAAACGGGCGTCGGAGGGCGCCGGAGGAATATAACTAGTTGCTGAAACAATTGCTGGCCTCCCACCCTTCTACGGCCTTCCTGGTGTTGAAACAGAGGTACCTACCAAAAATGAACGAAAATCGATGCAAAACGAATGTTCGGAGGCCAGAACGCGCAGTTCGGGGTCCCAAAAACTGCCTGTTAAGCACCGAAAGTGGCATTCGACCACGAAGTGGGTCTTTCCGACCTCAGTGTCCCTCAAAAGGGAGTAAACAAGATGCATGCCAAAAACCGAAGCAATCGGAGATAGTTAGGCAGTTCCGAACCGAGGCATACGGCTTGACGGCTCCGAAATGGGCAAAATGGCCTACGGCCACAAAATGTAGCCCACGGCTACTGAGAGATGGTCTACGGGACCTCTCCTTCCCCTCAGGAAAAGAAACAGAGAAAACTGAGTCTGGTTCGCAAACCGAGGCAAGGCACAAAAGAGGGTTCAGAAGTCAAGAGGCAGGGCTCACGGCCGCGACTCTGAGACTTCTGAACGACCACAATACGCAACATCACCGAGCACTCAATCGGTGACGTCTGAGTCTTAAGGTCGGTCAAAAATGGGGTGTCTACAGTTGCCTCTCTTTGACAGAACTTGGAAGTCACAAGTGACGGGAGTGAATGTCAAAGCCCAAAGACGACCCATTTTTGGCAAGGCCGAAGACTTAGACAATCATACAAAATTAACAGAGATATGCCCGCAGGCGTGCCTGCAGGCAAAGGGGGGTAAAATGCAAAACGACATGCACGGAGCCAGATATAACTTAATGATCATGCAAATGCAGCAAGCTGTAATGAAGCAAGTATTCGCAAATAGATGCAGTAGTTTTAAGCAAGAATGCAAAGCAACAACTACATTTCATGCAGTTAGGAATGCGGAGAATTATTCAATTCTCGTCACGTCTCACACGGAGAAGATACGATACCTGCGCGATTCGTCTGGTCGCACCAGTCTCAAATGAACCGTACATACAATATCGTGCCTGCAAAAGAGAGAAATTCAACAAGCACAATATGCTAACAACATATATTCAATGTGATTCCGAAAGTTTGACACACGCAGTGCCGGCGAGTGAATGCATCGCAATGCGAGAAAGGAACGTGCGTGACAACGCATGCTCAAGCACAGAGGTATGGCAATATCAAGAAATGTGCATAATAATGCAAGTATGCTCATGAGAATGAAAGTTATGTGCATGATAGTGCAAAACGAGCGTAAATCACGGTGCCCGTTTGTTACGAAATAACGAGCAAGGAAATGCATGTTTCGGTGAAGGCGACTCGATCGCGGCCTCCGGTTCACTTCCCGGAGAGGTTACAACACATTCAAAAAGGATACATTTTGATTTCGATGAATAATGATGAGACACATGTCAGAACTTGAAGCTGAAGTTCCGGCAGCGCAATTTCGCGATAGAAAGTGCACTTTTCTTGAACTTTTTCAGGTCCCGGGAACTCCAATCTTCCTCAAAATTTGCAGAGAGCTAGGTGAGCATGTGGGGGATACCACCGGCCAGTTATTTTTCCAAGGGGAGGCCACCGGCCACTTTTTAAAAAGAGAATGGCCGGCCAGCCAGAAAAGGTGGCCGGCCGGCCACCTGCCCAAAACTGTGGGTAATTTTGTCTTTTCACCCTCTTATCTTTATATTCTCTCACCCAAACACTTTGAGCTCATAACCTCAGCCACAAAATCTTCTCCTCTTGCTTCTCAAACCATTTTCTCCCTCAGATTTGCACTCTATACGCGTTTTTCAACCCCCTCACGCAAGTTGTTTTCGCGAAAACCTTCAGTTTCAAGCACTTTGAACCGATTAAATTTTGATTTCGGTGCTTCTTTTCTCATTTTCACCACTTGAGGTAAGTTTGTCTCAATATTTGGAAGATTTTCTCAGGGGTTCACTTTTGTTGACTTTTTCATTTCCCGAGAGTTGACTTTTGTTGACTTTTTCCAATTTTGGCTCATTTTTGCTCATTTTGCAGATTTTTCGAAATGGCGGGTAATTTTCCTCATGGTGGAGGCCCTCCGGGTGCCGGGGATGATTTTGATGTCATGACTCTGCCTCCGAGGGTCCGACCTTTCATTCCCGAGAGGTATGCCCCGCCGGCACACGTTCTTCCCCGGGCCATTTTTCGTCACTTCACTGACTTTAGTGATCGAGCACCCGGAGATCTACTTCTGCGAGAGCCAAAGCATCACCTCTCCTACGAGGCCCGAGAGGTATTTTACTTCATTTTCTGCATTTTTCGTGCATTTCGTGCCTTTGCCATGCTTGAACACACAGTTTAGCCTATGACATAGTACTTTGTTTGCATCCTGAACATGTGGCTTAAACACTTGAATTTCTGAGCACTCGGCTCATTAATTGATTGTGAACACACGACACACATTAATGAAGAAGTGAACACACGGCTCAAACACTGATTTGTCGAACACACAGCCCGAATTTGAAGGTGAACACACAGCACATACTGACTAAGAGTAGAACACGCAGCCCAAACTCTGATTTTCTGAACACCCAGCTCGGATTGATGGTGAACACACGGCATACACTGATTGGGATTTGAACACACAGCCCAAACATTAATTCTCTGAACACACAGCCCAAATTGATGGTAAACATGCAACCCACACTGATTTAGAGTAGAACACGCAACCCGAACTCTGATTTTCTGAACACACAGCTCAAATTGATAGTGAACACACGGCACACACTGATTGGGATTTGAACACACAGCCCAAACATTAATTCTCTGAACACACAGCCCAAATTGATGGTGAACACGCAGCACACACTGATTGAGAGTAGAACACGCAGCTCTAACATTTGAGATGAACACGCAGCCCAAATTGAAGGTGAACACGCAGCACACACTGATTGAGAGTAGAACACGCAGCCCTTTCATTTGAAATGAACACGCAGCCCAAATTGAAGGTGAACACGCAGCACACACTGATTGAGAGTAGAACACGCAGCCCTTTCTGAACACACAGCTTATTCATTTCATTTGCACACAACTCATTCATTTCATTTGCACACAGCTCATTTATTTCATTTGCACACAGCTCATTTATTTCATTTGCACACAGCTCATTTATTCTGAATGCAGGTTGATTCTCGCACCGTGCGAGGATATGGCTCCACCACTGCTAGAGTGGTATGCTGAGCTCCCGGAGGCTGTCCGGGATTTAGTTGATTTGGCAGGGTTCGGGGCCTTCTGCATGGGGTTATCGCATTGTCCTGCCAGGAGGACACTGTTGGCAGCTTTGGTGGAGAGATGGTGGGACACCACCAACTCCTTCCACTTTTCCGCCACTGGGGATTTGACTATGACCCATTGGATTTTGCTATCTTGACGGCTCGGACACAGGAGGTTGGCCCATTCCTTCTGACGAGGATATGGGCGAATGGGAGGCCGCTTGGATACATCTGTGGGACCCGCCCTTTGTGGATAGAGCTTCGGAGAGTCCGACACTGGTTCTCTTCCCATTTTCGGAGGGAGGGATGGAGCAGGACTCCTGAGGAGGCGGAGCAGTATGCCCGTGGTTTTCTTATGTTCCTCTTCGGGACTACTCTGTTCGCCGATAGAGGGAACACGGTTGGGCTATATCTGTTGAGCAATCTGGTGGACCTGTCACAAGTCAGACGGTACGACTGGGGTGGCGCCGGCCTGGCTACCCTTTACTGCTACATGAGCGCGACCTCTCGCGGGCAGGGAGACTCACTTGGCGGTTATTGGAGAGCCTGGGAGGTACTTTCTGTCCTCTTGATTTACATTTCTGCTCCTCATTACTTGTACATTGCACACACAATGCACTTTACACTTTGTATTTTGCCCTCAGCATTTTGTATTTACATTCTGCACTGCTTTCCTCAGTTATGGGTCTACGTATATTTCCCGATATTAGCCCCAGAGTTGGTGGTGGCAGGGCCCCTCATGACCCCATACTCACTGGTATTCGAGGGCCAGCACCGACCGAGACTCCGAGAGACTCTCTTTTATCTGCGGCAGTATTTTGACACTGTGCGGACGACAGAGGTATTTCAGAACTCTCAGTTCCTTCCGTTTTCATCTTTGATTTGCCCTGTATATTCCCGATTTCTGATTGGTTTATGCACTTGTCATCCATGATTACATGGCGACCACTGCCCTTGGGTGATGGTCTCCGATTCCAAGATGGGAGGATCGGGCACCTCCCAAGACAGATCCCGCTTGAAGGACGGTTGGTAGAGCATGGTTTCGGGGAGCTTTTTCGTCGGTATGGGGTACACTTCTCAGGATCCTCCTGACACCTCCGGCGATATCCGGGATCGCGATAGGCTCTCTACCCAAGATGTCGTTAGTGCTATGCTGGGCACTGATGCTTTGCTACATCTCGAGGAGGGGGACTATGCCACTTATCGCCACGTGTATCTGATGCCTCCCTTGACGGGAGTGCGTACTCCGTCACTGAGGCCCACTGGTATACCATCTTCGAGTCAGGCTTGTGCTACAGATATCCCTTCCTCCATCAGGGCTGGTACGTCTAGAGGTGCGGGTGGGTCGATTCCCCCGATCCCTCTGACTCTTCATCATCCTGGGTGGCCAGACATGCCGACCGAGTTGACGAGTTGGCGATTTGGGGTTCCTTACCAGGTCTCGCTGGAGCCTCCCCTTTCTGACCATAAATATGTCAGAGACCCTGATTCACCACCGGTATGTTTTACAGCTTTGATTTATCAGTCGGATACTTGGACATTCATTCCTTTACTGATAGTTTTGCATTTGTATCTGTAGCCTCCAGTTGAGTACGTGGATGAGATGCTCGGAATGCTGGCCACATTTGAGGGCATGATCCTGCGGAGGGAGGCACAGCTGGCCATTATGGGTGTGTAGGTACTGTTCATCTTTCCTGCATTTATCATATTTCCTGATGACACGCTGGTTTTGAACATTCTACTGCATTGATAGAATTTGTTTGTATAGAACACATCGACACACCCACTCACATACTTTGACTTGCATCTAATTTTCATATTTGAACGATGTATTGAACTCTTCACTTTCAGATGCCTCCTGTGTATGCTCGCGGCAATGGGCCACCCTGCCTTCTCAGGAGGTCGATCGTCTGGATCTTTCGAGTCTTTGGGCCATCTGGGCCCTTCGAGGCTGGGCCATCCAGCCTTTTTGGAGGCTAGGCCATCCAAAGTTTTTCAGGAGCTCGAGGAGGTCCTCTCAGAACCAAGGCACATGTTATAGGCGGGCGATGAGGAGGAGGAGAAGGAGGTTGCTGATCGTCGATCGAGACATCTGCTGAGGAGGGGGACTCCAGTCTTGGTTCCGGGAGTGGAGGCGAGGCCGAGGGCGATCCTGAGGATGACAGCTACGACCCGGATGATGATGGTGGTGCAGAGGATGTCCCGCAGAAGAGGACGAGGAGGGCTTCTCATTCCCGCTCCCGAGGGCATTGATGCTGCTGTTTCCTGCTTTATTTTTCTTTTTGCTAGTAGTTTGTAGCACTTTGCATATTGTTAGGCAGTTTTATTTTCTGTAAAACTTGTACCTTTGTTTGTTGTAAAACATGATGGAATGAAACAGCTTTTGAAAAGGTGTTTGTATTTTAAACTTTTAGCATCGTATCGCATCGCATTATTTTGCACAAAAATGAAATCGAATGGAAATGTGCCTTGTGTATTTACCGGGTCAGGTAATGAACCGACGCAACAAATCAAACAACTCGACTCGCTAAGAAATAACATAATCTTAGCAAGCAAGTTTACAACTCGATAAGCAAAATACAACAATGTTAACGACTCGATAAATAAGACTTAACAAAATTGCGTAAACAAAGAGTAACAACTCAAAACACAAGATACGACAGCTCGACAAAACTTACAACTCGATAAACAAAACGACAACTCAATAAACAAAACAACAACTCGATAAGCAAAACTACAACTCGATAAGCAAAGTGTACTTCAAACGATCTGGGTGACGGAATGCATCCGAAACAGAGCGAAATGGAGGCCTTCGACATTCCTGATGCATCGAAATGCCTCAAACTTCCTTCCGGAGGGCAAAACAGGACCAATGGCACACATTAGAGCATGGCCGGCCACAATTTCGAGTTGGCCGGCCAGCTTTTTGCATTTTGGAGGGCCATAGGTGGCCGGCCGGCCAGTTTTTGAGTCAAAGGTGGTCGGCCTGCTAGAATAGGTGGCCGGCCGGCCACTTTTCCCTGCAACCCACAGAATTCTGACACTTGTCCTTCGAATAATGTTTCACCCCCTATAAAAGCTCCAACTTTGGGACTCATTCATTTCATCACTGCTTTACACAAAGGATGGAGGCATTTCTCGTAGAAAATCTCACATCTCGGATCTCCTCTTTAGATGGCTCGGAGAAGTTGAACTTCCGGGGTTTCGGCTTGAATGCACTGTTCACGTTGAGCGGATCAAGGCTTACCTTCCTTTCCTCCATGCCGCGGCGAGGTTTTGGAACCCGGTAACGTATGTCTTTAGCTTCGGAGGGCAAGAGGTATGTCCCACTTTTGAAGATTTTCAAGTTTTGATGGAATCCGAGCGAGTTGAGGAAATCTTGCCCCAACTCAATTTTGGCTATGCCCAAACCTTAGGGCAGATGTGCGGACTCAGCGCGCATGATGCTCGATCCCTGATTTGTAACGGAATGTTGGATATCCCAAGCCTGATTTACCGGTTCTCCGATGCTGGTGACCGCAGCGACCATCATTGGCAAGGCTTCCGGCGACACGCCCTCTGTTTATGCATGTTATCTCATTTTCTGTTTGCCTCAAGCTTCTGAGGATCCAGCGTCCATCTGATTGAAGTGGCTCAAGGCTTGAAAGAAGGAAAGAGTTGCATCGCCATGACATTGGCTGAGACACTGATGGGCTTGGACGCTTTCTACCGTCGGGAGACAACCAGGTTCGCAGGGAGTCCATTACTGCTGCAGGTAATGTTTCCCACCCGATCTCACATATGTATTTGCTCACATCACTCGGCCCTCAGGCTCGGTTTTTCTCACAAAACCCTTTTCTTACTTTTCTCTCATCGTACATCTCTCTATTCTTTATTCTCTCATTTTTCTTCCCTCCCCAGGTATGGTTGATGGATAAATTGCAAGTTGTGGACTCTTGCCCTGCTTACTCGGCCCGCGGCTACTTCTTTTGACAACGCCTAGTCAACACCCTTGATGAGGGATGGTGGTTTGAATGGATGTGCAATTTGTCGGCAGATCGCATTGCGTGGCGCTGTCCTTAGCTCAATCTCCCGGCAATAAGCTACCGCATGTCTCGGTAGGTCGGGATTCGTTTGATCGGCTTGACTCACTGTGTATTCTATTTCCCATTCCGTATTCTGCGCCAGTTTGGCCATGATCAGACTTGCCCACCAGAGGGGATAGAGTATCCGCCACATTCGATTCGAGGCATAGCTGGCTCGGCAGGCCGCAGCGTGGAGAATTAGAGAACTCCTGGCTCCTGCTCCCACTTTTAGTTGCACTTTGTCTGACAAGTGCTGGGATTGGCTCAATGAGAAGGCACAGATTGGGCCTAGGTTGGCATCAGAGGCTTCAACCAGCTCTGGAAGGGGGCGCAGGGACACCTGACTTGACTATGCCCCGAATTTATTGCTTCATTAGTACTTTCAAGTTTTTGTTATGAGTGTAATAAAAAACAACTTCAATTGTATGCAAGAGCAAGAGAACTCTGTTTTGAAATCAACGAAATTGAAGGTTGTGGTACTGAAAATTTTTCGCTTTGGTCCAAAAATGGTCTTAGTTGTGAAAAGATTAATTTGAACAAAGTCAACTTTTATTAAAACTTTTCAAAACTATTTTCGATATGGATCAGAACTGGACACACCTGAGATCTGTCACTGAGATGCACAACCCCGGATCCTAGCAACTAGAAAGTTGCCCCTAGTCTGAATAGTGCCTCGGCAATTCATGGCAACAGAAAGTTGCCCCTAGTTTGAATAGCACTGTACCAGAGATCACGATAAATGCTGATGAATAGTGATGACTGAGATGATCAAATGGACAAAGTTGATTGGGCAAAAGATTGTGGCTGAACTTCAAGATGAAGCTGCCTACGTATCCCAAAGATGGGAATCAAGCCTTACGTAGTTTAGGCGTAGGTTCGCTCGGGTATTTTCACTCTCCTTTTGCGCTCTAACTTTTTCCAAGGCCGCCCTTTGCGGGTTTTCAACCTTGCGAGCTCAGTTTTTATAATTTCAAATTTTCTATGCTCTGAATTTTGCCTAGGTCGCCCTTTTGGGTTTTCGGCCTAGCGAGCCTCTCAGGGGTAGTATTTCTTCAACTTGTCCATGTTGATCGGTTGGGTTAACTCTAAGCCATCTAGATCCATCAGAACCACAGCTCCACCTGACTAGATTGACTTGATGATGTAGGGACCAGTCCAATTGGGTCTGAACTTGCCCCTTGGGTCGCGGATGGGAGCTCGGTTGTCTTTGAGCACCAAATCTCTTTCCTTTAAATTCCTAAACTTAACCTTCTTGTTGAAAGCCAGGGCAATTCTGCATTGATAACCTTGGACGTGGTACAGTGCTTTCAGCCTTCTTTCATCGAAGAGCATGAGTTCCTCAAATCTGCTCTGCTGCCAATCCGCTTCGGCTATCTGACACTCAGCCAATACTTGTAGTGACGGGACCTCAATCTCAATAGGCAGAACAGCCTCCATCCCATAAACCAATGAGTACGAAGTCGCCCCAGTAGAAGTTCTGATTGAAGTCCGGTAGCCCCACAGAGCAAACGGCACTTATCCGCCATCCTTGAGGTTTCACCATCTTCTGTAGTATGCGCTTGATATTCTTGTTGGCGGCCTCAACTGCTCCATTGGTTTGCGGCCGATAGGTAGACGACTTATGAAAAGCCACATTGTATTTCTCCAACAAATCAATCACCTCCTTCTTGAAGTGGGAACCATTATCTGAAATTATTTCGTTTGGGACCCCGTAGCGACAGATGATGTTGTTTCTGATAAATTTTGCGACGTGCGAAGCCTTCAACACCGCATAAGATTAAGCCTCAACCCACTTTGTGAAATAATCTATCGCTACCAAGATGAACTCATGCCCATTTGACCCCTTCGGCGTAACAGCTCCGACTACATCGATTCCCCAGACTGAAAATGGCCATGGCGAAGTCATGTTGTATAGCTTTGACGGCGGAATGTTCATGCGATTTGCATGAATCTAACATTTGTGACATCGCCGGACGAAACCAATACAATCCTCCTCCATGGTGGACCAGTAATAACCCTGTCTGAGGATCTTCCGTGCCAACATTACCCCATTCATGTGCGCACCACATTCTCCCCCGTGGATGGCTTCCATCAGACGCTTTGACTCTTCGGCATCAACGCACAGTTTGTGCATTCCCAGATGACCCCGTTTATACAGTTTACCCCCGCAGATGATGAACTGAACTGCTATTCTCCTGATTGCCCTTTTGTCTTTGGCATTTACCCCTGGCGGGTATGCTTCTTGCTCCAAGAAATTCCAGATGTCGTAATACTAGGGGTGTTCGTCCTGAACTTCATCTATGGCTGCAATCGACTCATAGGCAGGTGCAAATTTCTGGTCAATGATGACTGGACGCATTCGGACTCCACACGGGATGTCTATCATAGAAGATAGAGTTGCTAAAGAATCTGCGAACCTGTTGTTCTCTCTTAGTGGATGAGTAAAACTTAGCTTCTCAAACCGAGGAATCAGCAAATCCAAGGTCTGGTGATACATCATCATCTTTTCCTCTTTCACTTTCCAGTCTCCTTTAGCTTGAGACACAACAAGGTTCGAGTCCCCAATGACGTCCAACCGTCTTGCCCCTACTTCCAGGGCTACTTCTAGACCAGCGATGCACGCCTCATATTCTGCTTCATTGTTCGAGACTTTGAATCGGAGTTTGAAGGCGAGAGGGATACGGGAATTGTCGGGTGCTATCAGCAACACTCCTATCCCATACCCATGTTGATTTGACGCTCCGTCAAGGTACATCGTCCAAGTTTCATCGCCGATATGCAGAATTGATTCATCCGGGAACAGGTACTCAACTACTTCATCCCCCTCAACCGGGTGGTCGGCAAGGAATTCTGCCACTGCTCTTCCTTTCACTGACTTGCATGTCACGTACGTAAGATCAAATTCGGAGAGCAACAGCAACCAACGAGCTAGCCTACCTGTAAGTATTGGTTTCTCGAAAAGATATTTGATGGGATCAAGTCGTGAAACCAACATTACAGAGTGAGCTAACAGGTAGTGCCGCAGCTTCCTGGTAGCCCATACCAAAGCTAAGCAAGCCTTTTCCAGCGATGTATATCGGGTCTCACACTCCAGCATCTTCTTGCTGAGATAGTAGATGGCTTTCTCCACCTTGTCTTTTGATTCTTGTGCAAGCATGCAGCCCATCGTGGTCTCAGTCACTGACAGATACAAAATCAACGGTTTTCCTGGTTCTGGTAGCGATAAAACGGGCGGGTTCTGTAGATATTCTTTAATCTGTTCAAATGCAGCTTGGCATCGACCGTCCCATTGGAACTTCTTTCCTTTCTTGAGGAGGCCAAAAAGTGGTTCACAAGTCAAGGTTAATTTTGAAATAAACCGTCTTATGAATTGCACTTTACCCAGAAAGCCTCGCACCTCCTTTTGAGTCCTTGGTGGTGGCATTTCTAAGATGGCCTTGATTTTGGAAGGGTCGACCTCGATGCCGCTTTGTGTAATCAGAAACCCCATCATTTTTCCCACTGTAACACCAAATGTACATTTTTTAGGGTTCAGTCGCAACCAGAATTCCCTGATCCTTTGGAAAAACTTATGCAAGGCGGTGTAGTGGCCCTCTCTTTCTTTGGACTTGACAATCATGTCGTCCACATACAGCTCAACCTCTTTGTGGATCATATCATGTAGTATTGTGGTCGCGGCTTGTTGATAAGTAGCCCCAGCGTTCTTCAACCCAAACGGCATTACCTCAGAAGAAGACGTCCCCGGGGTGGTGAATGCAGCCTTTTCCTGGTCTTCGGGTGCCATCACTATCTGGTTATAACCTGAGAAGCCATCCATAAATGAGAGCAAAGAATGCCCTGCTGTGAAATCTACCAACTCATCGATGTGCGGTAAGGGGAAGTCGTCCTTCGAACTAGCTCTGTTCAAATCCCTGAAGTCTACACACACCCAGATCCTGCCATCCTTCTTCGGCACCAGAACAATGTTGGCCAACCAAGTCGGATATTCAGATACCAGCAGGAAGCCTGCGTCGATTTGCTTGGTGACCTCTTCCTTAATCTTGAGAGCCCAGTCCGGGCAGATCCTTCTGAGTTTCTGCTTGATAGGTCGGGCCTCGGGGTCAAGGGGGATCCGATGCTATACAATTTCAGGATCGATTCCAGGCATGTCTTCGTAGGACCACGCGAAAACATCTTTGAAATCTTTTAATAAAGCGATAAGTGCTCGCGTTCCTCCGAAGACAACGTAGACCCGATCTGGACCAGCCGCGGGTCCTCCTCAGTACCAATGTTCACGGTAATGATTTCATCCATTAATGGTTTAACAAATCTCTCTTGCTCTTGCTCAATTAAACGTTGCAAAACCAGAGGAACTTCGTCCTCGTCGTTTTCATCAAAGTTTTGAAAGTCTGAATTAATGCAATAAATTAAGGGCACAGAAAAGTACTCGAAAACCACATATATTTCATTCTCATTAGGCACATCCAAATCGTCCGATTCATTTACAACAGACTCAAATGAAAAGGAAAAAGACGACCTAGACAGGACTGTGGCATCCGGGTTAACATCCCCAAGAGTACCAGACTCAAACTTAGTCGAGCTGGAACCTAATTCCGACTCACAGGACTTGGTGGAATCAGATTCCAGCTCACTACCTGACCCAGTGCTGCTGGACAAAAATCCCCCCTCGTATTGCCAAATGAGAGAGGGTGCGATTGATGCATCTAGGATAGCTGCTGGTAGGCCCACAGCCGTTTCATCCCCAATCATGGAAACCGCGAAGTTATCCCCCAAGCACTTATGGTCGATCGGAGGATCAGAAAGTAGACATGCCAGCGCTACCCCCATTTCAAATTATGCGCCTCAGATCCATCATGCTTTATCGTTCAAATTTGATTGATGGGTCTGCTGCTCAGGCAACGTCATCCCCGGATAGTTGCAGGTCAAAGAAGATCTCAAAGCCTGGCACGCGCTTCTTCTCCGTGTTTATCCACGGCTCTGGGAAGCCGCAAAATGGAAAGTCCTCCCCCTCCCAGACAAAGCGTCCATTCAAGGTACCCTGAATGGGCCTATGCATTAATTCAAAAGGCTTCCCAGCCTGCTTTGCTCTGGCTCTTCCGGCCATTTCTTTTCCCTTCCTCACCCAGTCCTCTTTGGTGGGCAGATATCCCAAGCCAAAGATATGAGGGTTGTGTGGCACTTCGGCCAATGCTGCAACGCCTTTCCGGCCGCTCCTTCCTAATCCCATCCCGGGGATGTGTTATAGCTTGTTCATGAGGTAGACGGATTGAGCACTGACGTACACACCTTCATTCACAGCCATAATATTCTGCAACACCCGGGCCTCAGCCAAAGTGAACCCCGATAAGAACACATCCTCCGTGCCATGCTCGATCTCTAGAACTGGTGTTGACACTTCCGGCGGCAGATGGATGGATGAATTTCCGAAGACAATAGCCACCCCCTTCCCGTGAGGGTACTTCAACATCTGATGTAAAGTGGAAGAGACTGCCTTGACTTGGTGCAACCACGGCCGCCCCAAGAGTAGATTAAAGGTTGCGGGAACGTCCAAGACATGAAATTCAATGTTGTGTTGTCCCGGACCAACCTGAGTCTGAATTTTGACAGTCCCCATCACTTCCCTGCTAGTATTATCATATGCTCTGATCATTTGAGTAGTCGGCACGAAGTCTGCGGGCTTCAACCCGATTGCATATGCTGTTCTGGCTGGGCAGACATTGATGGCAGACCCAGTATCAACAAGTACCACCGGTATCCACTTGTCTCTACACTCCACGGAGACATAGAGAGGTTTGTTATGATTTGTGCCCTCAGGCGGTAGTTCTTTATCTGAAAAGGTTAATGCCGGGGAACCTCCTCCCGAGAAAACCAGCCCAACCAGCTGTTCTGGTGTAGTATCGATAGAGAGTTTGGCTTTGTCCATAGCAGATATGATGACTCAATGGTATCATGACGTCATAAGCGATTCCCGGATGGAGATGTCTGCTTGTATCTTCTTCAATTGCTTGAGCACAGCTTCTTCTTCAATTTGTTTCTCCTTCTGTTTCTCAGCTTCTTTGTCTTTCCCAGACGCCTCAGGTTGGTCTAAGTGCTGGGGCTTGAAATATCGCCCACTTCTTGTCATATGAGTGATCTCGTCAATATACCAGGTATCGTCTGGTTGGTTACTTCCCCAATCCTCATCTGTGTGGGCAAGACATAAGTCATCGTCTTCCCACCACATTAAAATCGGACAGACACTGTCCGGCCCCAGATGATCGCACTCGAAGACACTTCAAATCCTTATGCCCGCAAAGATTTCTATTCCTGCACACAAAGACTCTCGACCCCCACATGGGCCTTAGCTTTTCTGATTCTCTCAGAATCCTCAAATCTTTGTTGTTCCAACCGCGTCAGTACAGCTGGTTCAATATTCCCTGCATTTACAATCCCCAAATTTTGAGCGAAATTTTTAGTGTCGACGCTCTCCGGCGATGTATGCTAACTCTCGCCCCTTCCGACCACCACTGATACTCTTGCCTCTGCTGGGCCTTGTTCTGATTGAAATTCTACAACATCTGGCTGATCATCTAACCATCCGGTAACTTCTACCGACTCCTCATAGTCAAACCAGTTGATTGCTATATCCCCTGATTCTTGGTCACTGAAGAACTGGAGGTTGGCAAAGTCCTCTCCTACAGCTGTTAGATCATCTGTTCCCCGTTCAAATCTGTCCCCCTGAATCACACATAACTCTGCTTTTTCTGGCAGCCCTACACTCAGCTCAGACCGGCCCACTGATTGGATGTATTCACTCGGATCATAGGCTCCTTCAGCAAGATTCCCAGACTGTTCAATCTCAGACTCAGCAACTCCCTTTTCCTCTGAAATCTGCCCTGTCCCATCTTCGGTGGTCACCACCACTGGCTTAGATTGGGTTGTGGAGATGTCCATCATGCACAAGTCAGTGCAGACAGGAAGGATCACCTCCGGCTTAGGTAGGTAGGATGGGGTGATATAGATACTAGGATCGTAAGACACGACCCCAGTTTGGATGAAGTTGATTCTGTTGGGAGGAGGGACTTGGTTATGTGGTGGGAGAGGATTTGTCGTGACATTGGGTTTTTCGGGAGGTGCGATCACCTGCTTGTCAATAAGATCCTGAATCTCATGACGCAATCTGTAACAACGGTCGGTGTCATGACCGTCTTTGTTGGTGATCTGTAAGATATTTTCTTTGTCATGAGAGGGAGGGAGTGGATTTGGTAGTGGCCTCGACTCTAGGGGCGTCAAATGCTTATTCCTGATTAATATCCCCAGAGCTTTGGACAGGGGCATATATAGGGGGGTGAAGGTTCTTTGGCCTCTGGGTTGATATTTGGTGTTTTGGGTGTTGCTTCCAGATGCGCCAGAGAAAGGCGTGGTATCGTGGAGTCTTAGGGAGAGGAGTGGTGGTGACCATGCTCACCTCTGAAGCTTGTGCGATTCTTGGCCACTTTCGTGCATGCGTTATTGTTCAGTTGAAAGTCATACAGGTTGCTCCTTATCCTGGTTGATCAGACCTTGTTTCATGGCATCCTCGATCTGTACCCACATCTCGTGTAAATCTGAGAAGGTAGGAAAGGGAAATACGATCATCTTCTGCATCAATTTCGGTTGGAGATTGCGTACAATCATCCTGATTTGATCTTTGTCTGTAGGCCTCAAGGTCATCATCAATGCCTTTGCCCTCCAACGAGTTACGAAGTCTGAGAAAGTCTCCTTGGGTTCCTGCCTCGTTGTTTCGAGATCACGAGTTGTAATCTCGATCTGTGTATTGTACGAGTACTGTGCGACAAAGGCCTCAGCCATCTCATCCCAACTTCTTTTTACCTCATCTTCTAACTTTGCGTACCAGATGGCTGCCACACTCAACAAAGTTCAGCCAAATAGAGAAAGCTTTTGTGGTCGGGTCAGGCCCATTGGCCGCAGAATGTCCGAGAATAGCCGAAGATGGACCATGGGGTCCCCGGTCCCGTCGAAACGGTCAATTTATGGCATCTTGAATCTGTCTGGTAATGTTACGGCTACATCGGTGTACCCATCTTCGATGTCTGGAATGGCTTTCGCCCCTTGTGACTTCTTGAAAAGCTTCTCTAGCTTACTCAGTTTTAGAGCAGTATGGTCGATTTCGAACTCAAAGGGAGAGTCCGGGTGGTTGGGTGTATGAGTCTTGGACAGTTGAGGTGGGAGTGGGGGCGGAGCCAGCCCCGTTGGAAGGCCTGTGTCCTCTTGAGTATTTTGGACATTGGGTAGGGTATTCTGGGTGTTTCGGGGGGTATTCTAACCAGTAAGTGCCTGCTCGGGTAATGGAGCCCCGGGTGGAGGAGGAGCCTGATGTGAAGCAAATGCCGCATTCTGTTGTTGTAGCCTAGTGATCAACTCGGCCTGCTGGGCCATGACTGTGGCCTGTTGCTTAGAAAATTCCGCTTGGCGGATGGCATCCTCCTGCATCTGTCTCATGCTCTCTTGCATCTGACGCATCATTTCCTCTATCCCGGCCATATTCTGTTGGTCCAGCTGACTGACCGGTAAATGTATCTCTATGGCAGAAACAGGAATCTCAACCTGACTGTTTGCTGCTAAAGTAGCCCGCTGCCCCGGTAATCCCTGCTCTGACACACTGCGCCTCCTCGGCCTTCTTCTAACAACTGGGGGTAGGGAGTGGAACACTGGATGTCCGTCAACCAGATCCTCGGATCGATTGAGTCGGCGACCTCGTGTCCAAAGTGCTTGGGGAATATCTACTGGTTCGGAAGCAATCGTGCTAAAACTGCCCCCTAGCAAAAAGATAAATAAAGCGAAAAGGAAATAAATAACCAGATAAACGGGCAGCATAACAGCTTAAATTAAATACACAACACACAGTCGGGCATACAACACACGGTTGATAAGCTGAAAACACACTGTCCTCAATCATCGATCTTTGTTCTGTATCCTTGTTACCCCAAATGAATCGATATCCGCATGAACAACCGATTCTCGATATCTCGATGCCCGCAGTTCGATGCCCAAACTCATAAACCGATACATGCATTCCCTGTAGAGACGTACTCTAACAAGCACATAGCAGATAAGTGAGAGCCAAAACACCCCTATGTTGGGGTAGGGTTTCCCTGTCCTATTTTGTCAGGAACTAGGGTTTCACTACGCACACAGCGGTTTCAAACAACCTATACACAGGTAAGCAACATGTCCTAGTTTGGAATGGTCACTATGGATCCGAATATGCACTAGGTCGAATGGTCAAAAAGGGTGGCCCGGTAAAACCGGGGTTTGTGGTCCCATCTTGAGCTCAGAGCCAGGCCAACCTTATGGACATGCCTTGACAAGACAAGCCTCCAGCAAATCGTTCGGGAATGGCATATGGCAAACACAGTGTCCTAGGCGCACCAATGCAAATGCAATGCAAAGAAACACACAAGTGTAGTCAAAACCAGATATCATGAGCTCGAGTCAAGTTCTCTAAATCCCCAACAGAGTCGCCAGAAACTGTAGACGTCCCTGAACGCCCCGGGAGGGTTAAGTCCCGTTCCGTTCATATTGGGGTTACTACAGTTCAAGGACTCAAATGTCACAGTTCTTAATCTTGAACCAAAGAGTCCAAATCCGGCAAATCGATTTTGTAAACAGATTTTTTGAAAAGAAGTGCCAAACATGGACTGCTTTGCCAGATACAGAGTCGCCACCTAAATGTTTTTTAATGGAAAATTTAGGAAACCCTAACTCGGTGCCAAAGGCCACGTGTCCGTCATCACCAAAGTTGCCTCGGCTCGGGAACTTGGGTACGATTGGGGAAGGTCACTTCGTGAGCACCCCCGCTCGCCCAGTCAAAGACCGACCTCTACTAACCAGGATATCTATTTTTGAAAACATTATGTGTTCTTATTCCGGTTATTAGCCTAGGTTACTATGTGATGCGCACAGCATACAAGTATAGACTGAGTCGCCTGAATTGGAACAAAACATTTCATGTTTGTTTGTTTGAAAATGGTTTGATGGTGCTACCCGCAGGTAGGCTAAGACGTGGATTTGCCACCCTCGGGTGGGCTTAGAAAACATGATTTTGCCACTATCTAGTGGGCTTAAAACAAACATTTGATGAATTGTTCCAATCCAAACAATCCAACCTCCACCCACAGGCATTCAAGGCAGTTATATCACATAAGCAAATAGCCTCATGGTAAGCATGCTATTCATGGCAACACTCACACGCATGCAAGGATGCTAAAGCATAAAACTCACCGAGTACTCCAAGCCAAAACAGAAACTCATTAGAAATCATGCATGATCCTAAATATACAGAAATGCCTAATGCGACACATGCAAAGATGCAACTATAGCAGGCTCGGCTATTCTAAACATGGCATATGGAATGCTACAACTAACATGTATTCAACTTGAAATTGAAATACAAATGCAGTTATTATGATGCGCCGAGCCCGAATCGTGCAAAACAGATGAATGAATGCAAACATGCTATCATACTGTATGCTAATTGAAACATGCCCTAATCGGACCATCATAAGCGGGTAAATAAAAGGGAAGAAAGACGTGGGGTTGGAAGACATACATCACACACACGCACACTTATTACAATTATGCCCTCGCGCAGAGGGTCCAAATAAATATACAGTCCCGAATGAAAGAATAGCACAGTCCAAATAATACAGTTCAAATAATGTACAAATTCCTAATTAATTTACAAATTAACTAAGGAAATGATAAACTGGCATGCAAGCCAGGGACTGCCTTGATTCTGATGAATGATGTATGTTTGGGTTGTCCTGCGCGGAAATCCACTAGGATGCCCCAATTAGCCTCTGTTTTGCAACTGTTCTTAAAATGCGCGCCAAGCCTCGGAAGACTGCTGATTCTCGATTTTGCTGCAACAAAGAGCAGGAAAGAGGCATAGCAATGTATTTCACAAATGTATGCATGTCTCGATCCTCGTGCCACCAATCACGCATCTCGATGCATGATGGCCGAGGAGCCGAATTGCACAACTTGATATAGAATGAATGCATATGAACACTACAACAAAACCTAACTCCATCATGGATAATCCGGAGTGTCGGTGACTTGGGAATTGAGACACGTTCCGTCACTCGGAGTACGGAACGCACCTCGTTTCCCGTGCCCAGGCTAACTCCTATCCCGAACACGATGCAATATGCATGATATGCGTGAAATGCAAATAAGATACAATCCTAACATACACAATGTTATGGAATGGCATACACGCTACATGAGGTAATACACAACCGAGCGTACACAATGCTATGAATGAAATGGCATACGCAATGCAATAATGGGCTTACACCAACATGAGAGAGCCTCAGCCACACTCACATAGGAGGCCATTAGATAAAAAAGGGACAACTCGAGATGCGTGCATGCGTGCACGCAAACCGAGGACCGACACTCAGGCACCAAAATGCCACTCTAATGAGACATGGCAAAGACATGGAATATGATATGCAAACATGCAAAAATCAGTAGCAAAATGAGGGGGAAAACAGCCCCGAAACAAGGCGAAATGACACCCGATGCATGGAATCTCTCCCGAAATGCAAAACTAGGTACATGAAATGGCTTACAGCTATACAAAGCATATAGAATTTGAACATGAAATGAAAAGACAGAAGCAAGGCAGCCCCAAGAAAAACATTTTTACAGTTCAAATCATGGCCAAACAGTAAGCAAAAATAGGGCTAAAATGGCATACAAAAATGGCTCCGCAAGGGGGGGCAATGAGGCAAGTGGTAAATGAAATGCCCAAACAGAAAGAGACCCTTCTACAACACTGAAGAGGGACCAAAAATATGACCACTTATAGCTTATGGAAGCCCCCAAAACAGTATACAAACATGCTCAAAATGCAATGCAAGATTAAGGCCCACGAAGGGGCAAAGAAGTAACTGATATATGGGGGTCTCAAAAAAGTGAGGGACCTTCAACAATGTTTAAGAGGGTCCCAAAATATGGCATTTTACAGTAGATGATCAAGCCCAAATCAGTATGCAAACATGCTCAAAATGCAATGCAAGATTAAGCCCATAAGAGAGCTATAACATGAAGTACAAAAAGGATGTCTCAAACAGCCATGTACCCTTGATGAACCATGTATAGGAGGTCAAAATAGGGCCATTTTAAGTTCTGACCAAGGTCCAAAAACAAAACCTTAATAAGCTAATAAATCTTGCAAAAATGGGGACCAAAGAGGGGTACAATGACAAGTGATACATGGAGGTCCCCAACAGTGTTGATCCCTTCTTCAATATTGAAGAGGGGCTCAGAATAGGCTTATTTACAGTTCATGTCAGGCTCCAAAACAGATCACACATAAGCCAAAAATACTATGCAAGATAATGGCATACAAAGGGATATTGAAGCAAGTACAACATGGGAGTCCCAAACAGTGTTGAGCCCTTAATGAAACAAGAAAATGAGCTCAAAAAAATGACCTTTTCAGTTTTGGTCGGATCTCAAAACAGCAAGAAAAGAGGGCTAAGAAGTGGGTCAAAAATGAGCTCAAAAGAGGGAGAGATGAACTTACCCTTGTAGACCAATCCTTGGCTCCCTTTTGGCTTGAGAAATGCTGCCACCTAGCCTTTGAAAAACTCCCCAAGCTGCTGGAAATGGAGTAGTGGTGGTGGTGCTAGGTGGTGATGAAGAAAGGGTATAGAACTTGGAAGATTTTGAGGGTTTGGAAGAGAGAAAGAGGGAGATGTGTATGCAAAGCTCTTAGGGATTTTTTTGTAACCCTAAAACCAGGTTTGGACCACTGGTTATATGGACCAAAGAGGGGGAGAAAGGGAGGGAAAAAGTGGAGGGAAATTGCATCAAGTTTCCCTCCAAAAAAAGTTCCCTCCGGATACAGGTTTTGGAGGGAAAAACAATGCACAGCTGTAATGTATTTAACCTGAGGATCATGGCCGGCTAGGTATTGGAGCTGCAGGTGGCTGGCTGGCAACCCCCCATGGCCGGTCGGCCAAGGGTCAAAAAGGCCAAGTTGATTTTCTGGCTGGCCACCAGATATTGGTGTCCTCCCAGGCGCCCTCAACACAACCCTGTGGTTCAAAACTGGCAACTGTAAACCAGGAGAGAGAACAAGCCACTTTTCAAAGGGGTTCAAAAGGTTCAAGTAGAATTAATGGCCGGCCATATAATATTTGTGTCCTCCTAGGTGTCTACAACACAAATATGGGGGTTAGGATTGACGAAAGTGACCCTAGGGTGGTCAACATTGGCTTGGAAGTGAGAAAAACGGGCGTCGGAGGGTGCCGGAGGAATATAACTGGTTGCTAAAAAAATTGCTGGCCTCCCACCCTTCTACGGCCTTCCTGGTGATGAAACAGAGGTACCTGCCAAAAATGAACGAAAACCGATGCAAAACGAATGTTCGGGCGAGCAGCCAGTTCGGTCCCAAAATCGCTCATTAAGCAGAAAGTGGCATTCGACCACGAAGTGGGTCTCTCAGACCTCAGTGTCCCTCAAAAGGGAGTAAACAAGATGCATTCCAAAAACCGGAGCAATCGGAGATAGTTAGGCAGTTCCGAACCGAGGCACACGGCCTGACGGCTCAGCAAAACCGGAGCTCCGAAATGGGCAAATGGCTCTGACCACAAAATGTAGCCCACGACCACTGAGAGATGGTCTACGGGACCTCTCCCTCCCCTCAGGAAAAGAAATAGAGAAAACTGAGTCTGGTTCGCAAACCGAGGCAAGGCACAAAAGAGGGTTCGAAAGTTCGGAGGCAGGGCTCACGGCCGCGACTCTGAGACTTCTGAACGAGCACAATACGCAACATCACCGAGCACTCAATCGGTGACGTCTGAGTCTTAAGGTCAGTCAAAAATGGGGTGTCTACACACTCTGAGCATAAACGAATTTTGAAATTAAAAAAAAAAAAAAAAAGTTTTTAACCGGGGTATCGAGCCTACAACTGAACACAGCGGGAAAGACTCAAACAAAAGGTACATGACCTAAACACAACGAAACATGCTTGGAAAAGACCCAAAACGAAAGCTGGGCTAAACAAGACAAAAGACATGACACACGGACATGTTTACAAAACGAGAGACCTCAAATCCCGAGGAGCCAGTTCCTCCGGGTATGTTTCCCACCCTTTCTTATTTGTGATTCTCACATCACTCGGCTTTCAGGCTCGGTTTTTCTCTCAAAACCCTTTTCTCACTTTTCCTCTCGACTTACACCTCTCTATTCTTTATTCTATCATTTTTCGTCCCTCCCCAGAGTGATTGATAGATGAATAGGAAGTTGCGGGTTCACGCCCAATACTATTAGCTCGCGGCTATTTCTTCCGGTGACGTCTAGTTGATGTTCCAGGTAAGGGAACGGTGTATCTTGATCTATCCCAATTTGTGCTTCGCACTTGGCTTGATACCTCATTGCTCGGAGGTTGTTGAAGGTTTTCAGTCCCATACAGACAGCTTCGGTTGTGCCTTCTTCCGGCGAATAGGGTGCCTTTCTGGCAAGTATGTTGACGACGAGGAAAGACAGAACACCTGACTCGACTGTGCCCCTAGTTCATCACTTTGACTATTTTTTGGTTTTCTACTAAAAAAAAGTTTTAACCAAAATGATAGTTAGATTAACATACTTATTCAATTTTTGATTTGAAAATCAAGCAAGTCAGGCTATAAGCATTGAAAATTTTCCTTTTGGGTCCCAGAAATGGTCTAGCTTTGGAAAATGAAATACTTTTCAATAAAATAGTCAACCTCAGTAAAAAATTTCAAAAACTATTTTTGCAAGCGGCCAATGCTAAACGAGCATGGAACCTACCCTCAAGATGTGCAACCTCGGATCTGAGGCAATGGAAAATTGCCCTTTGGTTTAAACGGCGACTCATGGCAACTCATGGCAACGGAAAGTTGCCCCTTGTTTGGATGATGCCGCAGCATGCTCTCATCGGTGATGATTGCAAATGAACTCTCAAACACGGAGAAGATGAAGATGGTCAAAACCGATATATGGACACAGTCACTGTGAAAGCGTTGGTAGCTGGACTTTACGAGGAAGTTGCCTACGTAGTTCCGGTGTCACAACCGAATCAACGGATTCAGAGGAGGCAAGGGTGATCAAAACCATCACATGGACTAAGACGCTATGAAAGCGTTGGGGGCTGGACTTCAGGATGAAGTTGCCTATGTATCCCAAACATGGAAATCAAGCCTTACGTAGTTCCAATTAAGGTACACTCAGGTATTTTAACCTTCACTTTTTTTAGGCTCTAACTTTTGCCAAGGCGCCCGATGCGGGTTTTCGACCTTGCGAGCTTCTTTTTTCTTCTTTTTTTTTTCTTCTTTTCTCTTTGATATTCTTTTTTGTATATTTTCTTTTCTTCTTGCATTGATTTTTGTTCTTTTTCTTTTTCTTTTTTTTTTCTTTTTTTTTCATTTGTATATATATTTTTCTTGCTCTAACTTTTGCCTGGGTCGCCCTTCCGGGTTTTCGGCCCAGCGAACCTCTCAAAGGGTAAAAGTGTAACAAGTCCATGCCAAATGGTTTTGAGATTGAAGCCTCTCTGTATCCAGGGGAATAGCTATTGTATTTGGCTCTTTGAGACATTTGACATTTGGCTACCCCTAGTTCGAGGGGTGCTTCTGATCTGGCCACATAGGTCTCACACGGCGGTTGACCGTTGAATGTTCTGAATGGGTTCAAGGTTCGAAAACAAACGGATTGAGTCTTGAGGCTGAGAGCGATCCTGAGCTGCAAAAGCTCAAGAGCAATTCCACACAAGTCTTCACAGGACTGCGCAAAGCATTTTGTTTTTAAAAGTTTTTACGAAAGCGACACATCGCTCGCACTGAAGACAGTGTAGAACCATTCTGGATCAAACTAGGGTCCTTCTCAGTACTCATGCTAACAAGCATGATTTCATTCATTAAAAGACTTAGCACGCCTATCTTTCTCTCAAATTGGTCAAAGTTTTGCAAAACCCGAGGAATTCCTTCCTCTTCGTTTTCATCACCACAGTGTTTAAAAAGGTTTTGGAAAACTTAGGTCATTACAATGATTTTCAGGGCACAAGCGAGCAGGTGGAATGTACTGTCGTTCCATTCAAATCCTCTGGCACAACTAGTCCCAAAATAGTAATAAGCACGGAAACATGATAGCCGCAGCTGTTTCATTCAGATTTCTTGGTTGCAACTAGCTCCACAGCAGGGACAGACTCAAAAAGAAAGCAAAAGGAGTAATTACAAAACAAAACGGTGTTCGAGGCAACAACCCCGGAATCACCGGACATTCTATACAAGGGGACTGACTCCCTACAACAAGACAGACCCTTAAGCAAAAAGGACTGACTCAAGACAATGAGAAAGACTCAAAACAAAACAAAAGACTGACTCGACACCCAAGCTAGAATTTACAAAACTAGCAATCGCAGATGCCCAAAAATGCGTGTCAGACGCCACATCCAAAAATACACCAAGTGCCGCCCACAGGTGGTTCACTCTCTGATTACATACCCGCAGTATCAGTATCCTCAAAATCCAATAGCTGAGCAGTAACGGGCTTGGCTGAGCTGGGCAGGAGGATAACCTCGTTGTCGATCAAGTCTTGAACCTCATGACGGAGGCGAAAACAATTATCGGTAGCATGACCTGTTTGCTGGTGGTACGAGCAGTACAAAGCAGCGTCATGTGTGAGAGGGAGATTCTTCGCGAGAGGCCGAGGTTCCAAGGGTTTAAGGTGCCCTCTTTTGGCCAAGATTTGAAGTGCCTTGGACAGAGGCATGTAAAGAGCGTGGAAGACCCTGCGCCCTCAGGGCAGGTATTTTGAAGTCTTAGAATTCTTGCTAGACGCACTAGCGAAAGGGTCGGCAGGCACTGCCTTAACTTTCTGATCTTTCCCGGGTACAGGGTTGGGAGCAGAAGGAACTATTCTGGCATGACGGGGCCTATCCCGATTTTCTGACTGGCTTGTACCGCCTTCGGCTGGAGTGGGGAAAACATCATCCACAGTCTTGGTCAGGACTGAGGATACTTGCTGTTTGTTCATCCCCCCGGCTTTCAAAGCCTCGACTACCCACAACAGTTGTTCAATGGGATCGGCATCTGTCTTTATTTTGTCCTTAACTCTGGCCTCAGCCTGATCGAGGGTTTAGGTTGATGTTGAAACGTCATTGCCATAGCTGGAGGCTACCTCGGGTTGGCTAAGTTCAATCACAATCCGTCCCAATAGCGGGGGCTCCTGTGGTACAAAACTTCCGACATATGGTGCAGCTGGTGGCGAAGATGACATCCCGTAGACGAGATCCGCCACGGACCTCTGGAGGTCACCTATCATCCCCATCAACTTGAATGTGGTAGGCTCACGAGCCTGATACAACTGGGGTTCCCAGATCAGGTGCGCAGCAGGCGACCTGGGTGGATGCGGTATATCAACATTGGTCTCACTTTGCAGAGTGATTCCTTGATCTAATGCGGCTGTCATAACCACAATCTCTTCCGAATTCTACATCATCATAGATCTCCTGTACTAAATTGTGACTGACAGGTCAGATATCTGTCTTGCCTCAGCAAGGGGGAACACTGACTATTCTGTATCAACTCTCTGAACTGAAAGGGAAAACAAGCAGCATTTCAGCCCAAACGGATCAAACACAAGTGTAGCCGAACAACTGTACTCTACTACTGATCACTATTCCCCAGAATCACTGCCTCAAAACATTGAATCGGATATCCACAAATATAACTGATTCTCACAAATACTGACACTGGTGCCCTCCGGCCCGATACTCACACTTGCAAACTGACATGCGCGTTCTTGTTGAGATACACTCTAAAAGCACATAGCAAGTAAAAGAGCCAAAACACCCCTATGTTGGGGTAGGGTTTCCTTGTCCTATTTTGTCAAGAGCTAGGGTTTCGCTACGCACGCAGCGGTTTCAAACAACCTAACATCGGGTGAGCAACCTGTCCTAGTTTGGAATGGTCACTATAGATCCTGAATATGCACTAGGTCGAATGGTCAAAAGGGTGCCCCGGTAAAACTAGGGTTTGCGTTCCTATACTGGCAGAGCCCACAACCGGTCAGCCTTATGGCATGCTTTGACAAAGTCAAGCCTCCGGCAAACCGCTCACGAATAGCAGATGGCCAACACGGTGTCCTAGGCGCACCTATGCACATGCAATGCAAAGAAACACATAAGTGAAGTCAAAACAAGATATCACGAGTTCGAGTCAAGCTCTCTAAACTCCCCAGCAGAGTCGCCAGAAACTGTAACCAGTCCGCGGGGGACCTCAATGCTACAGTTCGGACTCAATTTGTCACAGTTCTTGATCTGAACCAAAGAGTCCAAGTCCGGCAAATCGTTTTGAGAAACAGATTTTTAGAAAAGAAGTGCCAAACATGGACTACTTTCCGAAATACAGAGTCACCACCTAAATATTTTTTAATGGGGGAATTTAGGAAACCCTGACTCGGTGCCAAAGGCCACGTGTCCGTCATCACCAAAGTTGCCTCAGCTCGTGAACTTGGGTACGATTGGGGAAGGTCAGCTATGAGCACCCCCTCTCGCCCGATCCGAAGATCAGCCTCTACTAACCATGATATCTGATTTTGAAAACGTTATGTGTTCTTATTCCGGTTATTAGCCTAGAATTACTATGTTATGCACACAGCAAACAAATATAGACTAGATCGCCTGATTTGGAACAAAACATTGCATATCCATTTGTCTAGAAAACGTTTTCGAATTTGCTACTCGCAAGTAGGCTAAAATACGGATTTCAATGAGTTGTTCCAACTCAAACAATCCAACCTTCACCCACAGGCATTTAGGCAGTAAATCAAATAAGCATTTAGCCGCATGGTAAGCATGTTATTATGTTAACATTCACACTCATGCGAGATGCTAAAGCATAAAATACTTACAGTGTACTCCGCGCCAAAACAGTAAACTAGTTAGCAAACATGCATGACCCTAGTTCATGTTAAAATGGCTAATGCAACGCATACAGAATGTCCCTAGGATAGGCTCGGCTAATCTAAGAGTGACATGCGAAAATGCATAGATAGCATGTATTCAAGTTAGATTTGAAATACTTATGCAGTTAGCATGATGCGCCGAGCCTGGTGCATGCAAGACAAATGTATGGATGCACGCATGCATAGCATAAGGTATGCTAAAGTAAACATGTCCTAGTACTAACCATCAAAGCAGGTAAGTAAAAGGGAGAAAGAAGTGGGGGTTGGAAGACATGCACACATGCACCCACACTTATTAAAAATGTGCCCTCACTTGGAGGGACCGAAAGAATAATACAATTTAATTAAGCTACAAGCTAGTTAAATATTACAAACCACCTAATTAATTGATAAATCAATTGAATATAATTAAGCAGTAAACAGCAGCCTCGGGAAGAGGGTCCAATGCATGCGCGCTTGGTTCCGCTCGGAAGTCACTGCCACGCACAAGATGCCTCTGCTTTGGCTGTTATCCTCCTTTGAAGACTGCGCAAGCCCCAGGGTTGCTTCTCTGAGTGCTGTAGAACACTGCCGGCTGAAGGGATTGGTCACCGGCCATGCATAATGGTCACTAGCCACAAAATACTCCATCGGCCAACAATGGATGGCCGGTCGGCACTGAGGATGGCCGGCTGGCCAAATCTCCCTGTAGAAACTGATTTGACAGCAGTAAAGGACAATACTTGGCATGGTAATGCATTTCAAGCAATGTATGCACCAACCGCACTCCTTATCATATGTATGACTTAAAGGAGGATGGGCCTCGATTCTCGGACCACCAATCACGCATTTCCATGCATGATGGCCCAAAGAATCAAGTGTGCATTTTGATATGGAATGCAATGCACATAATCAAACAATGGGGCTTAACCTCTATCACAAGCAATTCAAGAGGCCAAGCATGCATACTAATGCAATGCAACTTAGGCATAAAAGCTAAGTATGCAACATGGAAATGCAAAGAAGCATACAAAGCATACAATGGTCATGCAAGATATGCAAGGCATGAGACAATGCAACCAACAAGTACGCAAGGCACAATGTGGGTATTCAAGCATGCAAGCAAACATGTGACTTCATTCAATCATGCAACTTCAATCATGCAACAACACACAAATATGCAACAACATACAAGGTGAGCATGCAAAGGGCTGGACTTAAACTAACATGGATAGCTCACAAGCATGCCAAAATTAGTGGCCAATGCCAAGGAAATGAAGGCTAATGTGCACACAAACATGCATGCAAATGGGCCAACACTCAAGCATAAAACAAGCGACTTTTAAGCACACTTAAAAGAGACTAAAAATGGACAATTAGCATGCATAGAAAGCCCTGAAAATCATGTTAAAGATGATGCCAAATCAAGCAAACAAGACAAGCATAGCATGCAATTATGGTCTAAGATTCAAGGCAAGCCAAGGAGGCTTAAACCAAGGCTAAGTCAACCAAATCTCACAAGGCTGAGGGGACTTAAAACAAGTCCAATGCAGACCTAAACAAGGCTAAGGGTGCACCTAGATGGTATCTAAGTGGCTTAAACATGTAAGCATACAAAGGAGCACATCCATGGAGCACAAAGCAACAACCTTTTAACACATTGAAGGAGCATCAAATGCAAGCATATGGACATGTTATAAGGACTGAAATAACATGGTAAGTGATTCCAAACCACTGAAACAATGCAAGTGATGCATGTTAGAGGTCTATACATTTAAGGCTTACAAGCCAAAATGCAAAGGGGCTATGCAATGCATGCCATGGTCGACCAAAACAACCAAGGGCAGACCTTAAGCATGGAAAAACAAGTACAAAAGCTTCACAAAGCTGGGCCTAAAACATGCTTGAACAAGGGTCAAAGCCTAAATGCATGTTATGGCTAAATGATGGCATTACAAGACATGTATGCAAGGCATGCAAGGTGTGTCCAAACCAACTCAAAATAGAGGTAATACATGGCAAAATACTACCAAATAGCACTTAAGGCATGGCCAACATGCACTTAAGTTAGATGCTCAAACATGAGGCAAAAAAGGCCATTTTCAAGGACAACAAGGAGAGGGGGTGGCCCTCTCCTTCCTAGGACCTCATGGCACCATCCTCACCTCTGAAATCCCTCAAGATTTTAGTGGTAAGGAGGCCCAAACACAATGGTCCCAGAGCTCAACCAAAAATGGCACAAAATGGAGCCTAACAAGGCTTAAGAGGAGTCAAACAACCCCAAAGCTTAAAAAAACCTTAACCATATTTAGAGCACTAAAAAATAGAACTTTTCTATGTTATACACAAAGCTCAAAAACAGTTGTAAGGTAGGCAAAAATACAATGCAAAAATGGGGTAAAAATGGACAAAAGTCTTACCCTTGTAGACCCTCTTCAAGAATGGAAGACAAGCTGCTTCTTTGGCTCAAACCAGCTCCAAAACTTCAAAAACAACCCTCAAGGGCCTCAGCTCCAAGAGAAGGTGTAATGGTGGGTGTTTGTGTGCAAAACTAAGGCAAAACACTCACTTAACACAAGAGAGATATAGAGATGGAGGATATATAAGCCCTAACCCTAAAACTCAAAACCCTCTGAAAATGCTGTCTAATTTGTCTAAGTTGTCTAACCCTAAAACAAGAGAGAAGAGGCTCCCTCTTATAGAGAATTTAGTCTTGTAAAGCTTCCAAAGGAAGCTAACAAGAAGGAAATCCCTCCATACACGTGTATGGAGGGGGTGAAAGTGCATGCCAACTGCATGAAAATATCTGCAAAAGCAGATGCACAGTAGTCGGCTGGCCAAACATGCAATTGACCAAAAAAAGATAGCCGGCCGGCCATCTATAGTGCCGGCCGGCCAAACATTTGGCCGGTGGCAACAAAACACAGCCGGTGGCCTCAAACCATGGCCGGTGGAGTGTGGGGATGGCCCACTAGCCATTCCCTGCCCCTCCAAGGCAAAGCACAAGTGTTTGGTGCAGAACCAGACACGAAACAGTCGAGTCGAGAGATCCTGAGGCAAGGCGCGTAGCCGAGACCTCCGGAAACTTAAGACGAACACAAACATGGATGATCACCGAGTGTTCAAACGGTGACGTCCAAGTCTTGAGGATGGTCAAAAATGGTTGTCTACAGGTCTGAATGAATAATACAAACCAACTAATTAACTAACTAACAAGCTAATTAATTATTACATAACCGAATGAATAACTAGCTACAACTAATTATTACAAAACTTAATTAATTAACAAATTAACTAATTAAATTACAAAACCAAATGCTAATTAGCAAGTAAGGAAAATAGTAAACAATGCTGTTCCAGCTCTGGTTGGGGAAGAAGATGATGCATGCTCGATTGTCATCCTGAAATGCTCTCTGGTTGCTCTTTAGAGGCTCTGTCTGTAAGGTGTCCTCAAGGAATTCCTGCTGAACCTTACCAAAACCAGTCTGGGGAATACACCAGTGGCCTGCCGGCCATGGGGAGCCACTACCGACCATCTGCCGGCCAGGAATGAAGGTCTGCCGGCCATCTGCAAGGCATTGCCGGCAACTGATGTGCTGTGACACCAAGCTGCAGCAAAGCACAAAATAGAGAAAATGAAGGGTCTCCCAAGGATATGTACGCACTATGCCACCCCATATCACCTCAAAATATCAAGGAAGAGGCATAGTTGGATCCAAGACCATCAATCACGCATCCCGATGCATGATGGCTAAAGATCCAACTTGTGCAATTTAATGTGAAATGAATGCACGAATAAACACATAAAGCCTAAAACTCTATCATGTGTGATCAAGAGCGTCGGTGACTGAGAATTGAGACACGTTTCATGACTTGAAGTATGAAACGTCCCTCGTTCCTTATGCTCGGATTAACACTTAATCTAAACGACAATGCAACATAAGCATGGCATACACAATGCGACTCAAGCATGCAAACATGCAAACGTGCAATACAATATGAACAACCTAACAAGGATAATGGCATGCACAATGCTAATACATGCACAATGCAAATGTCAATTAACATGCACAACGCAAATGATGGCATACTCAATGCAATGTTACCTACGCATACACAATGCAAAGTATAAGGTATAGACAATGCGATGTGATGCAAGCATGCAAACAAAATGTAATCAACCATGCTCAATGGACTTAAACTGAAATGGACAGACCTCATATATGCCTAAATCAGTGGCCAAAATGCTAAGATGAAGGCACAGAAAACACATACAAGCATGCATGCCAATTGGCTCACCAATTAAGGCATAAAGGTGCAACTCTCAAGAACACCTAAAGAGTGAAAAGTATGGAAGTGTAACAACACCAAGTGCACTGAAATGAGGTAAGAAATGATGCCAAATCATTTAAACAACACAAGTAAAGCATGCGAAGGTCCTTAAAAGCATGGAGCTATCAAAGAGGACTACAAAGGAGGCATGCAATACATGGCACAAATGCACGAACTAAGCATGGACAGAGCTCAAATAGGTCAAAATAAGGACCTAAACATGCTGAGATGAGGGCCCAAAGACCTAGGCTTGCAAGCATACAAGCTAAGCCATAAACTAGGCAACAAAGCACCATACTCAAAGGCACTTAAAGCATGATTGAAGTGGGAATATGGCAATGCTATAAGCTCTGAAATATCATAATAAATGATGCCAAATCATATACATGATGCAAATGAAGCATACTATGGTGCCCAAAGCTTGAAGCTAGCAAGAGCACTTGTACTACAACTATGCCAATCATGAAGCATGTGGTTATGGCAACCCAAAAAAGTCATAGGACATGTTTAAACAAGGATAAAACATGTATGGAAGTAAGCCAAAACAAGCTAGCATGGTGAGCATGAGGCATGAGGCATGATGCATACACGGCAAATAAGGTGGATTACGCTACACCTATTAAGACCAAGTATGGAATGACTTAACCAATGAAAGACAGAGTTATGGCATGATAAAATAAGCCCGAAAACCCGCTGAGATGGCATCCTAAGTGCCTAAGCATAGAGGCATGCACAATGATCCATTCATGAGGCATAAAACACCAACTCTCCACGGCATTGAAAGAGTGATAAATACAAGTGTATGAGCATGAAACATGGACTGAAATAACATAACAAGTGATGACAAATCATTGAAATAGTCCAAGTAACACATGCTAGTTGATTCAATACACAAAGCCAACAAGTTAGATTGAACCAAGGCTATACAAAGCAAGTCGTGTATGACCAAAACAACACAAATCAGACCTTAAACATGCTAAAACATGAACAAAGTCTCCTCAGAGCTAAGCCAAAAGCATGCTAGAATGACATGTTAAAGCATGAGACACATTAGGCTAATTCAAGGAATTACACTACAAGTGTATGGAACATGCAAGGGGCCACCAAACCCACCCAAAACAGAGTCATGGCATGCTAAAAAAACACCAAAAACCTATTGAAATGGAGACAAAACAAGCTAGAATGACATGCTCAAATAGGAGGCACACAAAGCTAGTTTGTAAGATTTACACTACAAGTGTATAAGGCATACATGGAGTGACAAAATCAGGTAAAAATAGTGGCATGCCATGCTAAAATAACCCCAAATACATGCTAAGACATGGTCAACATTAACTTAACAAAGGTGCTCAACCATGAGGCATATGAAGCTAGTAAACACATTATAAGAAGAGAGGATGACCCTCTCCTATTTGGGACCTCAAAACACCCTTCCCACCACTAAAATTGCTTTGAGCTTCAGTGGTGGGAAGGCCAAAACAAGGTGGTCCCAAAGGCTTAAAAAGAAGGCACAAAAGCAAGGCCAAACAAGGCCTAAGAAGGGGGAAACAACCCCCAACAAAAAAGTGACCTTAAACGAAGATCTAAAGCATGCAAAAGTAGAACTTTTTGCAGTAAGAAGTTAAGTTCAAAACAACATGCAAATAGGTTTAAAAGCTTATGCAAGAATGGGGGTTTAAAAGTTAAGTTTCTCACCCTTGATGACCACATTCAAGGCTGCAACTCCAGCACCCTTTTTGATCCAAAACCAGTCCAAAAGCTTCAAAAATAACCTCAAGGGACCTCAGCTCCAAGAGTATGGTGTTTGAGTGTGTGTTTATGTGTAAAAGTGAGACAGAAAACACTTTTAAGGCACAAAAACAAGAACAAAGAGAGATATAGATACAAAGTTATATGTCCATCTCAGACCTCAAAATTCTCAACCTCTGAAATGGAGGAGGGGCCTCTCCTTATATAGAAGAGAGGCAATGCAAAGCTTGTTCAACAAGCTTGGCAAGAGCTTCATCCCTCCATACACGTGTATGGAGAGGAGAGGAGTGAAAACCAGCTGGCTTAAAAGATCTGGCGTGAAACCTGCTGAGACAAGGGGTCTGCCGGCCATCAGTGGTGGCCGGCAGTGGCTCATTGATGGCCGGCAGTAACAAAGGCATGGCCGGCAGGGCCAAAAGGTGGTCGGCAGTGCTTCCTAAAAAGCATACAGAAAGGAGCAACACATGGTCCAAAAATGAGACAGAAAGAAAACAGGGTTTGGAAAGCTCAAACCTGTGATGTTCTACCGTGAAAGTTGAGTACCCGACGAGCAATCGTACTTGTGGCTGGATGTACCTGCAAGCACAACCAAGTCTTGAGGACGGTCAAAAATGGGGTGTCTACACTAAGTAGCCACATCCTCTCAAGATGATCCTTGAGTCTTCCACAACTTCCCTAAATCGACATTCTGTTGAAAAAAATGGTTTTATAGAGACTTTAATGTGAAATTAAGGTAGGTCCCAACTACCAATTGAGGTGGGATCAAATGCATTTAGATGCTTTGTAACAAGATCTTTACAACACGAAAAGAATGACCAAAAATCAATGAGAATTGAATGAGAAATTATCTCATAAAGCTAGCCTCGTGAATGACTTAAGTGATGTGAATAGTCAACCATAGTATAGTGAAATACCTTATATAGGTCACTTATGTGAGTGTGCAGTGAAGTCGCTTCTTTAAGAATTAACAAGGCCAAATTCTTTAAAAACACTCGTTAAACCAGGCTAGTGTTATAGGGCCAAACTGGACACATAAGTGAGAACAAGAACAATGGCTGGACTAACTCCTATGTGAGGTTTACACAAATGGTAGAATAGTTCAAGACATCACATTCATTGGTTAGCCAGTAAATTCGATAGGCTTTCACTATGAAAGGTTCAAGGACAACAACTACCTTTTCTAATACAGGGTTAATCTATGTGCTCTCTCTTCAAGTCTTTGTTGTTAAACGTTGTCTTTTTTTTTCTTTATTTGGTCAATTTTTATTCATGTGGGGGATTGTTGGAAAAAATGGTTTTATGGTGACTTTAATGTGAAATGAAAGTAGGTCCCAGCCACCAATTGAGATGGGATCAAATGGGTTTAGATTATTTGTAACTAGATCTTTACACCACAAAAAGAATGGCAAAAAACCATTGGGAATTTGAATGAGAATTGTTTCATAAAGTTGGCATCATGAATGAGGTATTGGAAATGGTGTATAATCACCTATCCTACATTGATTGTAGAGGAAAGCATTGATGAGTATTTAAATCTCAAGTTTTTTATAAGGGTATAAGCCATTTGGGACATTCAAATTTTCCAAATGGATAGAGTTATGGATGCTTCAAGGATGTACTTGGGCCAAAAATATGGTACAAGTTGGTTATGCCCATGGTCTGTGATCCGTGGGTCATGGATCTTGGGACTTGGACTTGGGACTTGCTAGAATGGGTTAGGTTTGGGTTGGGCTGAATTGGTGGCACATCAACTTAATCTTTTTTGGATTAGGCATGTTTGGTGGTTGCATAGATACATACATGTGTATATAAAGAGTGTAACTTACACACATATGTCCTATCAGTTTTGCAAGAGTAATTGGCAGTTTTGGCTGCATTTGTTGCTAGCCTTCATGGTTGGGAGGCTCCTTCTCTCTCCCACATTGTGTATAAAAGGAGACCTTCCTCTTTGGTTTTAGGTACAAAAATTCTTTGCTCTCAAGTGATAGTCAGTCTGCCATAATAAATTCTTTAAGTGTGAGAGAGTACCACCATTGTCAGTTTGCTAGAGCTAAAGAAAAGGTGCTTCTACATTAGCGGGTTCTAAAACATTGTATCATAGGAGACAGACACCAACATACCTTCAGCACTCACGGTAAGGCGGCGAATCTGTTTTAAGGAAATGGTGGTATCATACAAGCTTCGATTTGCTTCCTTATTTTATTTCAATATTTTAGTTTGATATATATTTTTGTTCATCATATTGTAATCTCTAGTATCATTTAGTTTCATGATTTCTTATTTTGTAATTTAAATTATTAAATATAAATCTGTTTAATTTTATTTAAATACACAATTTGTACAACACATTTCTCTCTAGCTTCTTCAGTTAGGAGCTGTACCACTTGCTCCGCGTCAGTTTCAATGATCACTTGCTGAAATTATCATTGACCATAAAGAATTGCCATTCTATTCCCTTTAGCCAAGTTAACAACCTAAATATGTAGTCAGAGACGCCGCTCTCTGATTCGATTAGGACTCCCTTTTGTTTGTTGCGGTTCTTAATCTGAACCAAAGAGTCCAACTCTGGCAAATCGTTTTGAGAAAAAACAGATTTTGAAAAGAAGTGCCAAACATGGACTGCTTTGCCAGATACAGAGTCGTCAACTAAATATTTTTTAATGGAGAAATTTAGGAAACCCTGACTCGGTGCCAAAGGCCACGTGTCCGTCATCACCAAAGTTGTCTTGGCTCGGGAGCTTGGGTACGATCGGGGAAGGTCAGCTATGAGCACCCCCTTTCGCCCGGTGCGAAGACCGGCCTCTACTAACCATGATATCTTATTTTGAAAACATTATGTGTTCTTGTTCCGGTTATTAGCCTAGATTTACTATGTTATGCACACAGCAAACAAGTATAGACTAGATTGCCTAATTTGGAAACAAGCATTGCATATCCGTTTGTTTTGAAAATGCTTTGGAATTTGCTACTCGCAAGTAGGCTAAAACACGGATTTCAACGAGTTTTTCTAACTCAAACAATCCAACCTTCACCCATAGGCAATCAGGCAGTTTATCTCATATAAGCACTTAGCCACATGGTAATCATGCTGTCATGTTAACATTCACACGCATACGAGATGCTAAAGCATAAATACTTACATTGTACTCCATGCCAAAACAATAAACTAGTTAGCAAATATGCATGTCCTAGTTCATGTTAAGTGGCTAATGCAACACATGTAAGGATGCAGTTAGAGTAGGCTCGGCTAACCCTAAAATGGCATGTGAAATGCTACAATTATCACGTATTCAATTTGGAATTGAAAATACAGTGCAGTTTGTATGATGTACCGAGCCTGGTGCATGCAAGACAAATGCATGGATGCACGCATGCATAGCATAAGGTATGCTAATTTAGACGTGCCCTAATCTACCATCATAAGCAGGTAAATAAAAGGGAAGAAAGAAGTGGGGATTGGAAGACATGCACACACATGCACCCACACTTATTACAGATTCGCTCTCGCTCGGAGGGACTAAAAGAATAATACAAATTAATTAACTACGCAAGCTAATTAAATATTACAAATTGCCTAATTAGTTAACAACTAACTAAACTAGGAAAAACAGTAAACCGCCTCGGGAGGAGAGCCTGATGCAATGCATGCTCGGGTCCTGCTCGGAATCGCACTGCCATGCATAGACTGCCTCTGTTTTCCCTGCTCTGCCCTTCTGAAGACTGCCAAAGTCTCAGAGATGCTTCTTCAGATACTGGGGATCACCATCGGCTTAGTAGAATGGCCACCGGCTGCAGCATGTGATCATCGGCTGGAAATGAGGTTATCGGCCACCAATACATTGCCGATCGGCACTAAATATTGCCGGTCGGCAAAAAGTTCCTGCAGAACCTGCAACTCACAGCAGCAGAGGGCAGAACCTTGTATGGCAATGCAATCCAAACCATGTATGCACCAATCATGCCCCTTATGCAATCCAAACCATGTATGCAATCCAAACCAAATCTTGCCTAGGAAAGGCATGTACACGTACAAGCCATGTCTAACATAGAAAAGGTGTCGCAACCCTCAAACCAACATACCAGCGTGGAATAGGCGCGTACACATGCAGAACTGTGTTTTGACGTGAAAAGTAAGGGCACATACCAGACCAAGCTCAACAAGGAAAGGCGCAAGCCATAGATGGAGGGTGATGCAGTGAATGCATGCAACCACAATGCAATGTTTACAAATATGCAATGGAATGTAAATGCAATATTTACAGTGGAAATGCATGACAATGCACTATATTACGATGAAATGCATGACATATGCAATATCTACAATGTTTTTGTTGTTTTTTGAAATGCATGACATATGCACTACCTACGATGATGCATGACAACACGGTATTTACAATGCAATGCATGACAATGCGGTATTTACAATGATGCATGACATTGCAGTATTTACAATGAGATGCATGACAATGCGGTATTTACAATGATGCATGACATTGCAGTAAAGGTTTCGCAGCCTCCAAGGATTTAAGGTCTCCTAGACCGTTGCGCAAAACGATGCACAATGCAAGTGAGACACGCATGCCAATGGAAATGTGACACGCATGCCAATGTAGATAGGACACGCATGCCAATGCAAGTGGGACACGCATGCCATGAAAGAATGTAAAATGATATGTAAATGAGACACGCATGTCTCAAAGGTGCAAGACAATGCACAGGAGACACGCGTGCCTCAAAGGAATGTAAAATGATGCAAATGAGACACGCATGCCTCAAGGAATGTAAAATGATGCAAATGAGACACGCATGCCTCAAGGAATGTTAAAATGATGCAAATGAGACACGCATGCCTCAAGGATTGTAAAATGATGCAAATGAGACATGCATGCCTCAAGGAATGGAAAATGATGCAAATGAGACACGCATGCCTCAAGGATTGTAAAATGATGCAAATGAGACACGCATGCCTCAAAGAATGGAAAATGATGCAAATGAGACACGCATGCCTCAAGGATTTGAGGCACGCGTGCCTCAAAGGATGTAAAATGAAATGCATTATAATGTGAATGAATTCAAATGCGTGACAACGCATGTTTTCCTTTTGAAATGCATGACAATGCAAATGGACTTAAATGCGTAACAATGCACGTGTTTTGGAAAGCATGACAATGCATGGTAAGGGAATGCACGACAACGCGAACGATGCGCAAGGCGACATATGTATTGAAATGCATAACAATGCTTGTAATAAAAATGCAATGACAATTCATGAGAGATGTGCATGACAATGCAAGGGGTGCGTGTTACAACGCGTGTAGTAAGTGCATAACAATGCAACTGTGAGGCGCATGACGGCGCGATGCAATGCACCGAAATAGTGCGATGAACGCGTGCAACGCACACGGGGCAACTTTTGAATCTTGCAAAAGGCAAAAGGATACAGAAGGATACATCATTGCATGAATTTGAGTGCCACGCACAGAAGACGCGGTCCGAGGTCAAAACGGAGGCCAGTTAAGCGTCGGAGATACACTTTCTTGCACTTTCTTGAGCTATGAAGACCAAAAAACTACTCATATGGCCTAAACATGGCTTTGGGAACACCACCGCCTGGAAGGGGAAGCCACCGGCTGTCCACCGGCTGCAAAATAGTTTCATCGGCACAATATTCTGTCGGCCAGCACAAAATATTGCCGATCGGCCAAAAGTGCCTGAGTCGGGGCAGATTCGACATTTCACCATGGATCTTTTAAAATAGGGTTCCAAACCCTATTTTGTCACTTTCCCTTCACCGAAAAACATTCCTCTCTCTCTCTAGAGCCTTTTTCCTTCCTCATTTCCTCGTTTTCTTCACGTTCCAAGCCCGTTTCATCGTCGGATTCGCGATTTCCTTCGCGTTTCGGACGTTTTCCTCCGAACAAATCTTTGTTTTGGTACCTCTTTTGCCATTTCCACCTTTTTGGGGTTTGTTCCCCTTACTTTCCTCTTGATTTTCGTGCCTTTTTCACATCCCGACTTTTCTGGCCATTTTCCACCCTACCGGGGGTTGACTTTTCGGTTGACTTTCCATATTCCAACCCGATTTTCCTTCCTCCGGCTATTCTCTCATCATTCTTGATATGGCTGACGATATTCCACGCGGTGGGACTCCCTCGGATCACGAGATAGATCCCGGGGTCGAGCTCCTACCTTTGAGCGAGCGCCCGTTCGACCCGGCGACCTACCAGCCGTCGATTCATGTTTTGCCCCCCGACGGACTACGCCAGTTCAGGAGTTTTGATAGGGCGCTGGACCCAGAGCTTCTCTTGTGTGAGCCTGCCTCTCACCTATCCTTGGTAACCGAGGTAACATTTTTGTCTGTTTTAATTTACGCAATGTAGAACTTTTAAGCATCACCGCCATAGCTGATTACATTCTTTAGTTGCTTTAGCTCAGATGCTCTGATACACTGTGCATTGTAGTTGATCGCAGACACACTTGCAACTGATATCTGTTTAAGACCGACACATGCACACACACAGCACCAGCCTTAATCACCCAAACACACGGCACACACCGTATTTCACTGCAAATTCACCGACACCCAGCATCTGCTTGAATCCGAAAAACTTGCACGCATGCTAAATTTGCACTGATCCACGCAAACACGCTGACGCATCATACGTTGTAGTTCACTATAAACACACCGACACCTGGTATCTGTTTGAATCTGAAAAACTTGCACGCATGCTAGATTTGCACTGATTTTGACTGTTTCTTCAAAATTATACATTTTATGTTGCTTTACAACTACTTGTTTGAAAACAAGGAGATTCCCATACCATCAGCAGGTATGGGAACACTGTCGCTCGTGAGTGGTACGCTGAGCTACCCGATGCAGTTCGCTACATCGTGGACCAGGCCAGCTTTGGCGCATTCTGCAGGGGACTCTCCAGGCTCACTACATGCAAACCTCTCATTGCCGCTCTGGTGGAGAGGTGGTGGGACACCACCGATTTATTCCATTTCTCTGCGACGGGGGACATGACGATGACCCCTTATGATTTCTCGATGCTCACAAGCATCGGGGTAGGGGGTGATCCGATCCCCTTTGATACGGATATAGATGAGTGGACCGCGGCTCAGATCTACTTGCTCGGCGAGCTACTGCCTCTGGCGCGTCCCGGCTTCGTCCGATATTCCTGGTTTGAGGTGCAGTTCAGGGTCCAGCCCGCCCTTGTCGAGACAGCCCCGATGACTCAGGAGGCCGTGGAGAGATACGCACGCGGCTTTCTCATGTTCCTGTTTGGGACGACCATTTTCGCCGACCGGGCGAACACCGTGCCTCTCTGCCTGCTCAGCGCACTGGTGGACGTCAGGGATATCTTACATTACGACTGGGGTGGCGCCGCTCTGGCCACTCTCTATGGATATATGAGCTCAGCTTCCCGCGGCAGCGGACAGTTGCTCGGGGGCTACTGGCGTGTTTGGGAGGTACATTTCTTTTTCTGCCTTTCATTTCTGTTCTATACTTTCTGTACTCTGTACACTGCACACACTGTAGTCTGCTTTATACTTGCTGTATACTGTACACACGGCACACACATACTCTGCTTTACACTGACTGTACACTGCTCACACTGTACACTCTGCACAATACACTGCACAACACACGGCTCTGCTATTTCTGCTTTTTATTCTATATTCTGCTTTATCTGATAAAATGCACTGGTATTTACCTTGCAGTTGTGGGTTTATGCCTACTTTCCTAGGCTTGCTCCCGTACCCGACGCAGAGACCCCTCTCGTCGTCCCGTTCTCGCGCCGCTTCGACGGGAGGTGCGTGCGGAGGCCCCGCGAGACATTTAGCTTCTTCCGCCGTTATTTCGACACCATCACCCCCGCAGAGGTATGTTTTACTTGCAGTTTATTTAAGCTTCGTCTTTCCACTGCGTGTTTCGATAACAGTAGATAACAAACTGTATTTCATTTTCAGATCACCTGGCAACCTTGGGCTCCTTTGCCAGCCGTGATGCGGGATCGGTTTGCCGGTGCCGATGAGACCTCGCGTTTCTGGATTTTGCTGGAGGGCCCGGTCTGTCGGGCTTGGTACTGGCGGCGTTTCTTGCGTCGGACCACAGGTTTACGGGCGAATAGTCGGTGCACCCTCCCGAGCATATGAGGGATACCTGAGATTCACCGAAAGCGGATGGCGGACTACACCATTGGTGGGAGGCGGCGATTTCAGGGCGAGGCGATTACTCGAATACGTCCGGACCTTCATCATCACGACCTCTAAGCGGCGGCGCCCGGCGGAAGAGAGAGACCAGGCGCCCGCTGGAGCGGAGCGAGGTTGGAGGAGTGTCGAGAGCTCGAGTTAAATGGCGGCGAGTCCAGCGAGGATGGGGACGGTTGGCTGCTCGCCCGCTTCCTTGACTTTCGGAGGCGGGCGGGGTGACCTACCAGATCCCCTTTGCTCCTCCGCCGGCTGATCACGAGTTTGTCGGTGTCCCCGACTTGCCTCCGGTATGTATTACTTCATTTCGCATCTTGTACTGTTATTTCATTTCAATTTATTTAATATTCCGCAGAATACTGATGTATTTGATACTTTTGCAGGCTTCCTCCGAGTACACCCGGCAGTCATTGGAGATGAATGCCTCCATGATGGGGATCCTACAGCGGACCTTCGACCTCCTAGCCCTTCTGACATTAGGTATGTTCTTTCTAACCACAGCCTCAAAACCATACACAAACTGCTTTGCATAATCTGATGCACGACACAACATCTGATAAACTGCTCACGACATCTGATACACGGTACTCACACTGCCTTGATTCTTTACATCACTGCTCATACATTGCGATTCTGTCTTGCTCACAACATACATACTCGTACTGTATTCTATACTAATTCACTACTCACAGTATTCTGATGCATTCGCCTTTCATGCTTTTCGGCCTCCTTCCGATTCCTCCGATTGGGTGGCGCTCATTGGACCTCCCATTTCTACCGAGATGGCGAGTATATCCCGCACTGGGGGGCGCACTCATGTCGGGAGCGGCTCGCGGGCTCGATTCGAGATAGTGAGGCGAGGCGAGAGCGGGCTGGTCGAGAAGGAGGAGACCTGTGATGGCTTGGACTCGGGCCCAGACGGCGATGCCCCTGGTGATGCTCCTGGACCTTCGTCCAAGAAGAGGACTAGGACAGACTGACAGCCCCAGAGTCATTTTTGACATTCGATACAGATTTTTGCTATTTTTCTTTTTTTTTTTTTGCACTTTCCCCTTTTGTTAGTAGTTAGGGTACTTTGTACTGCCGCAGGCAGATTTTGTTTCCAAAACTTATGTACTTGAAAAGATTATGAAATGAAACAAACTTTTTGTCTAAAAGAGTGTTATATCTGCACATTTCATACCTTGCACTGTATTGCATCATATTACACCTCAAATATAAATGAAAATGATCTGTTGTCTGAAAATTGAACACTTGCACTGAAATAAGCAGATGACCAACGAACTAACCAGCAAACAACTCAAGCAAATCACTGCTCAACCTGGACACACAGCCCATACTCTGTTGGGGATTAGTCTGCATATGGCCCATAACACAATACTCGGTTCATTCTGCACACAGCAAACCCCGAACAAATAGCCCAATCTAACAAGACGGATCACAAAACTGAAACGGTTGGAGTTGAAACACACTTGGATGTCCCAAATTTCCCTTTCTTCTCTTGCTTCGCATGAATGTAGAGAATGGCACGGCATTCTGAGCACAAATGATTAATCTTTGGAAAAGGGGTTTCACAACCGGGGTATCGAGCCTATGACTAAACACAGCGAAGGGACTCAAGTGGAGAAAACAAAAGGCGCACGTCCTGAACACAATGAGACGCGCTCGGAAAAGACTCAAAACAAAAGGTGAGACCGACAAAGCAAAAGACACGACATACAGACGTGTTTATGGAAACAAAAGACTTCGGATCTCAAGGAGCCAGTTCCTCTGGGTATTATTCCCATCCTTTCTGATTTGTGACTCTCACATCGCTCGGCCCTCAGGCTCGGTTTTTCTCTCAAAACCCCCTTGCTCACTTTTCTTTCCGCTTACACCTCTCTATTCTTTATTCTCTCATCTTTTTTTTTTTTATCCCTCCCCAGGGTGATTGATAAATGAATAGGGAGTCGCGGGTTCATGCCCAACACCGTTAGCCCACGGCTATTTCTTCTGGTGCATAGAGTGCCTTTCTAACGAGTATGTTGACGGCGGGGAAAAGACAGAAAACCTGACTCAATTGTGCCCCTAGTTCGTCACTTTGACCTATTTTTGTTTTCTCCTTAAAACAATTTTGATCAAAAATGAGAGTCGGATTAACACACTTATTCGATTTTTGATTTGAAAATCATAGTCAGGCTGTGAGCACTGAAAATTTTCCTTTCGGTCCAAGAAAAAGGTCCGATTTTTTGGAAAATGAAATAGTTTTCGAGAAAATAGTCAACTTTAGTAAAAATTTTCAAAAACTATTTTTTTGCAAACAATCAATGCTCGACGAGCACGGAAGTTACCCTCGAGATGCGTAACCTCGGATCGGAGGCAATGGAAAATTGCCCCTTGCTTAAAGGGGGGGACATGGCAACAGAAAGTTGCCCCTGGTTCGGACGGCGACTCAGGGCAACTTACGGCAATGCATGGCAACAGAAAGTTGCCCCTTGTCTGGATGGTGCCGCAGGATTTTCATAAACGGTCTTTATCGATGATGACTGAACTCCGAAGGCGACGGTCTGAACCAATATATGGACACAGTCACTGTAAGAGCAATGGTGGCTGGACTTCAGGATGAAGTTGCCTATGTATCCCAAACATGGGAATCAAGCCTGCGTAGTTCACGGTTGTTACGACCGGATTGTCGGATGCAGAGGAAGCAAGGATGATCAAAACCATTACATGGACTGAGGTGCTTATGAAAGCGTCAGGGGCTGGACTTCAAGATGAAGTTTCCTACGTATCCCAAACATGGGAATCAAGCCTTACGTAGTTCCGGTTAAGGTACACTCGGGTATTAACCTTCACTTTTAGGCTCTAACTTTTGCCAAGGTGCCCGATGCGAGTTTTTGACCTTGCGAGCTGCTTTCTTCTCTTTTTTTTTCTCTTCATTTTCTCATGCTTTTCTTTTTCTTCCTTCTTTTTCTTTTTCTTCAATTTTTTCGCATTTTTTCTTTCTTCTTTCTTTTTGCATTTTTTTCTCCTCTTTTTTTTTGTATTTTATTTTTTTCTTGCTCTAACTTTTGCCTGGGTCGCCCTTCCGGGTTTTCGGCCCAGCGAGCCTCTCAAAGGGTAAAAGTGTAGCAATCCCATGCCAAATGGTTTTGAGTTTGAAGCCTCTCTGTATCCAGGAGAGTGACTGTTGGGTTGATTTGCAGAAGAATCCATCACGGTTGCTTCATGAGCCTTGCCTGGTGGGATCTGATCTTCTTGATCTGATTTTAGTGCCTCTTACTCGAAGGCAACTTCAAATTGGGCCGCACAGGCCTTGCATGGCAGTTAACTGTTTTGAACGGATTCCAGGTTTGAAATATATAGGTTGAATCTTGAGGATGAGAGCGATCCTAGGCTGCACAATCTCAAGAGCAATTCCACACAAGTCTTCACAGGACCGCGCAAAACATTTTGTTTTTTGAAAGTTTTTAAGAAAGCGACAAATCGCTCGCGCTGAAGATAGTGTGGAACCAGTCTGGATCGAACTAGGGTCCTTCTTAGTACTCACGCCGATAAGCATGATTTCATTCATTAAAAGCTTAGTACGCCTCTCTTTCTCTCAAAAATGATCAAAGTTTTGCCAAAACCCGAGGAATTGCTTCCACTTCATTTTTATCACCGCAGTGTTCGAAAAGGGTTTTTTGAAAAGCTTAGGTCATTACAACGATGTTCAAGGCACAAAAGAGTAGGTAGAATGTACTGTCATTCCATTCACATCCTCTGGCACAACTAGCTTAAACAGCAATAAGTACAGAAACGTGATAGCCGCAGCTGTTTCATTCAGATTCCCTGATTGTGACTGGCTCCTCAACCGAGACAGACTCAAAAGGAAAAACAAAAGGATAATTACAAAACGGCATTCGAGGCAACAATCCCGGAATCACCTGGTATTCTATACAAAGGGGACTGACTCGCTACAACAAGACAGACCCGTGAGCAAAAAGGACTAACTCAAGACAATGAGACAGACCAAAATAAAACAAAGACCGACTCGACACTCAAGCCAGAATTTACAAAACTAGTGACCGCAGATGCTCAAAAATGCGTGTCAGACGCCACATCAAAAATATGCCAAGTGTCGCCCGCAGGTGGTTCACTTCCTGATTACATGCTTGCACTATCGGTATCCTCAAAATCCAAGAACTCTGTAGTGACTAACTTGGCCGAGGTAGGTGGGAGGATAACCTCGTTGTCAATCAAATCCTGTACCTCATGACGGAGGCGGAAGCAGTTATCGGTAGCATGACCCGGTCTGGCGATGGTACGCCTGATACGATGGCGTCATGCGTGGCAGGGAGATTCTTCAGTAGGGGTTGGGGCTCAAGAGGTGTAAGATGCCCCTTTTTGGCCAAAATCAAAAGTGCCCTAGACAAAGGCATGTAGAGAGGATGGAAGACTCGGCGCCCTCGAGGTAGGTACTTTGGAGCCTGAGCACTTTTGCTAGATGCACTAGCGAACGGATCGGTGGGTGCAGCCTTAGATTTCTGATCATTTCCGGATGCAGGGTTGGGAGCGGAAAGAACTGTTTTGGCATGAGGGGGCCTATCCCGGTTCTCTGATTGACTGGAATGCCCTCAGGCGGAGTGGGGAAAGCGTCCTCCACAGCTTTTGTCACAACTGCAGATATCTGTTGCTTGTTCATCCCCCCAGCTTTCAAAGCCTCTACTGCCCACAACAGTTGTTCGATAGGATCGGCATCTGCCTTCATCTTGTCTTTACCTCTAGCCTCAGCCTGATTGAGGGTTTGGGTTGATGTTGACACGTCATTATTATAACTGGAGGCCATCTCCGGTTGACTAAGTTCAATAACAATTCGGCCCAACAGCAGGGGCTCCTCGGGTACAAAGCTTCCGACGTACGGTGCAGCTGGCGGTAAAGCTGACATTCCATAGGCGAGATCCGCCACAGACCTCTGGAGATCACCTATCATCCCCATTAGTTCAAAAGTAGTAGGCTCATGAGCCTGATATAGCTGGGGGGGCCCAGACCGGGTGCGCAACCGGCGATCTGGGTGGATGCGGCATATTAACAGTAGTCTCACTGTGTAGAGTGATTCCTTGATCCAACGCGACCGTCATGACCACGATCTCTTCTGAATTCTGCGTCATGCTAAGTCTTGCCTCAGCAGGGAGAAGACACTAGCTATTCTGGATCAACTCTCTGAATCTCTGGCGAAGCGGAAAACAAGCGATGTTATTTCCAAGCAGATCAAACACGGGTGTAGCCGATCAATCGCACTCTCTGCGATCCTTTGTTCCCCAGAATCACTATTCAAAACTGAACTGATACCCGCAGACATAACTGATTCTCAACAACACTGATACTGGTGCCCTCGGGCCTGATACCCAATCTCGCAAATTGACATGTGTGTTCCTGTAGAGATACACTCTAAAAGCACATAGCAAGTAAATGAGAGCCAATACACCCCTATGTTGGGCTAGGGTTTCCCTGTCCTATTTTGTCAGGAGCTAGGGTTTCACTACGCACGCAGCGGTTTCAAACAACCTATATCGGGTAAGCAACCTGTCCTAGTTTGGGATGGTCACTATGGAATTCGATATGCACTAGGTCGAATGGTCAAGAAGGGTGCCCCGGTAAAATCGGGGTTTGTGTTCCCATACTGGCAGAGCCCGCAACCGGTCAGCCTTATGGTCATGCCTTGACAAAACAAGCCTCCAGCAAACCGCTCAGGAATAGCAGATGGCCAACACGGTGTCCTAGGCGCACCAATGCACATGCAATGCAAAGAAACACATAAGTGTAGTCAAAACAAGATATCACGAGTTCGAGTCAAGCTCCCTAAATCCCCAGCAGAGTCGCCAGAAACTGTAGACATGCCCGTGGGCTTCGCTCTACAGTTCGGACTCCCTTTTGTTTGTTGCGGTTCTTAATCTGAACCAAAGAGTCCAACTCTGGCAAATCGTTTTGAGAAAAAACAGATTTTGAAAAGAAGTGCCAAACATGGACTGCTTTGCCAGATACAGAGTTTGCCACCTAAATATTTTTTAATGGGGAAATTTAGGAAACCCTGACTCGGTGCCAAAGGCCACGTGTCCGTCATCACCAAAGTTGTCTTGGCTCGGGAGCTTGGGTACGATCGGGGAAGGTCAGCTATGAGCACCCCCTTTCGCCCGGTCCGAAGACCGGCCTCTACTAACCATGATATCCGATTTTGAAAACATTATGTGTTCTTGTTCCGGTTATTAGCCTAGATTTACTATGTTATGCGCACAGCAAACAAGTATAGACTAGATTGCCTAATTTGGAAACAAGCATTGCATATCCGTTTGTTTTGAAAATGCTTTGGAATTTGCTACTCGCAAGTAGGCTAAAACACGGATTTCAATGAGTTTTTCCAACTCAAACAATCCAACCTTCACCCACAGGCAATCAGGCAGTTTATCTCATATAAGCACTTAGCCACATGGTAATCATGCTGTCATGTTAACATTCACACGCATGCAAGATGCTAAAACATAAATACTTACATTGTACTCCATGCCAAAACAATAAACTAGTTAGCAAATATGCATGTCCTAGTTCATGTTAAGTGGCTAATGTAACACATGCAAGGATGCAGTTAGAGTAGGCTCGGCTAACCCTAAAATGGCATGTGAAATGCTACAATTATCACGTATTCAATTTGGAATTGAAAATACAATGCAGTTTGTATGATGTACCGAGCCTGGTGCATGCAAGACAAATGCATGGATGCACACATGCATAGCATAAGGTATGCTAATTTAGACGTGCCCTAATCTACCATCATAAGCAGGTAAATAAAAGGAAAGAAAGAAGTGGGGATTGGAAGACATGCACACACACGCACCCACACTTATTACAGATTCGCCCTCGCTCGGAAGGACCAAAAGAATAATACAAATTAATTAACTACGCAAGCTAATTAAATATTACAAATTGCCTAATTAGTTAACAACTAACTAAACTAGGAAAAACAGTAAACCGCCTTGGGAGGAGAGCCTGATGCAACGCATGCTCGGGTCCTGCTCGGAATCGCACTGCCATGCATAGACTGCCTCTATTTTTCCTGCTCTGCCCTTCTGAAGACTGCCAAAGTCTCAGAGATGCTTCTTCAGATACTGGGGATCACCATCGGCTTAGTAGAATGGCCACCGGCTGCAGCATGTGATCATCGGCTGGAAATGAGGCTATCGGCCACCAATACATTGCCGGTCGGCACTAAATATTGCCGGTCGGCAAAAAGTTCCTGCAGAACCTGCAACTCACAGCAGCAGAGGGTAGAACCTTGTATGGTAATGCAATCCAAACCATGTATGCACCAATCATGCCCCTTATCATGTGTACAACTCAAAGGGGCATGGTCCTTGGTTCTTGGACCACCAATCGCGCATTTGAATGCGTGATGGCCCAAGAGACCAAGTGTGCATCTTTCATTTCAAATGAAATGCAATGCAAACAAACAAACCAAAGCCCAATCCCTGTCACTAATCAAGGGACAAAGCATGCATACAAGATGCAATGCAACCTAGGCATGCAAGCTAAGGATGCAACATGGCATGGCAAGGCACTTATGCAAGCATACAAGCAAGCATGAGGCAATGCAAACTAATGAAAAGATGGACTTAAACATGATTTAGGCAGCTCTAAATAGGCCCAAAACAGTGGCCAAAATGCTAAGGAATTGGGATCAAACATACATACACACATGCAAGTAAGTTGGACCAACACTTAGGCATTAAACAAGCAACTCTCAAGCACACTTGAAAAGAGCATAATGTGGACAATTAGCATGCAACACAAGCTCTGAAAATCATGTTATAGGAGGTGCCAAACCAACTAACAAAGCAAGCAAAGCATGCAAAATGGCCAAGAATTCAAAGCAAGCTAATGATGCATTGAACTACACTTAGCAAGGCAAACATGGCATGCATTAAACAACTAAAAACAGATTTTTAGCATGTTAAAACAAGGCCAAAAGACCACTTAAATGGCATCTAAATGGTTTGAATTCAAAGGCATGTACAAATGCTAAAACATGGAGCATGCAAGACAAGCTTTCAAAGCTTCAAAGAGGCGTCCAAGGCAAGCATATGAGCATGTCAAAGGGACTGAAATGACATGTAGGGTGGTCCCAAACCACTTAAGTGATGCAAGCAATGCATGCTACACATTTACCTACTTGAAGCATACAAGCTCAAATACAAAGGAGCTATACTAAGCATGCCAAGATCGACCCAAGCAACTATGGACAGACCAAAAACATGGCAAAATGAACACAAAACCTTCACAAGGCTAAGCCTAAAACATGCTAGAACAAAGGCTAACCACCTAAGGCATATTAAGGCAATAACAAGGCATTACATGGTAGGTATGCTAAGCATGCATGGTGTACCAAAATCAACACACAACAATGTTATATCATGGCATAATAAGCATGGAAAACAGCCTAGACATGATCAACAAACACTCAAGCATGATGCTCCCTCAAGAGGCCAAAAAGTGCCCTTTTCAAGGACAACAAGGAGAGGGGCCCTCTCCTTCTTGAGATTTCAAGGCACTATCTTCACCATTGAAATTCCTCAAGATTTCAATGGTGAGGAGGCCCAAGCACCAAAGTCTTGGAGCTCACCAAAAATGGCACAAAATGGGGCGTCTCAAGGCCTAAGGCTGGTCAAACACCTCCAAACCACGAAACACTCTTAACAAACAATCAAGAGGGCTTAAAAATAGAACTTTTCTGTATTATACACTAAGCACAAAAATAGTTCTAAGATAGGTAGAAAAGCAATGCAAAAATAGGGAATAAAAGGGAAGTTTCTTACCCTTGAAGCCCTCCTTCACAAACAATGCTCCAACAGCCTTTCTTGGCTTAAATCCAGCTCCAAAACACTAAAACAACCCTCCAAGGGTCTCAAGTCCAAGAGATGGTGTGTTAGTGTGTGTTTGTGAGCAAAAGTGGGACAAAACACACACTTGTAGAGATAGAATATGTATCAAACCCTAACCCTAGAACTCAAGCTTTACAAAAGCTGTCTAAAATGTCTAACCCCTAATCTCAAGAGAAGAAGCTCTCCTATATAGGCAATTCCCTCTTGTAAGGCTTCCAAAACAAGCCATCCAAGAGGGAAATCCCTCTATACACGTGTATGTAGGGGAATGGGGTGGGTGCCAGTTATCACAGCTGGCACAAAATATCTGCTAAAAGCAGATGAACAGTAGTCGGCTGGCCAAAATTGTCATTTTGACAAAATTGATGGCCGGTCAGCCAAAAAGAGTGCCGATTGGCCAAATATATGGCCGATGGACACAAACAACAGCCGGTGGCCTCAAGCCACGGCCGGTGATGTGTGGGGATGCCTCACAAGGCATTCCCTGCCCCTCCAAGGCAAAACACAAGTGTTTGGTGCAAAACCAGACACAAAACGGTCGAGTTCGGAGATCCTGAGGCAAGGCGCGTAGCCGAGACCTCCGGGAACTCCAAACGAACACAAACATGGATAATCACCGAGTATTCCAACGGTGACGTCCAAGTCTTGAGGACGGTAAAAAATGGGGTGTCTACAGTAGCCCCGAAATTTGAAACACTCAAAATATGTAGTAGGAACACCTGAAGCAGAGCAACTTACAACACATTTAATTTCTCCAACTTATTGAATTCATTATTTCAATTTTCCAAGCATAGAGATTGAATCAATCCCAACACTAATAGAATTACTTAAAACAAAATTTCATTATTATTAAAAAAATTGATAAGAAGAGTTTGTTGTTTTCAATTTGGGATGCATCAACAAATCAAGGTAATGATAGAGCAAAACCTTATGATTTGTGTTTTATAAAACAGATAGAAACATATACAAAATATATATGCATAGAGAGAGAGAGAGAGAGAGAGAGAGAAAGAGAAAGAGAGAGAGCTGTTTTGAGCAATTGATTTGAGTGAATCAGAAACAGAGTAAAGAGCACCAGACGTGTTTTAAAGTTTATTTAGGACTGATTTTGTGCCGTAATTTTCTCTAGTTTTGACAATTGAAATTTTTTGCGATGTTTGGTTTGTATTTGTGAAATAATTTTGAAAAATAATTTTCTAGAAAGGGTTTACAAAATTTAAAAATTTGTTTGGTTAAATGTTTTAAAATAGTTTTGGTGTTTTTGAGTTTTTTTTTTTTTTTTTTTTTTTTTTTTTGTGCAATTGAATAGATGGGTATGAGAGAAAAAATAATTAATTGATGTGTAGAATTTGAGAAAAAAAGAGAAGAGAGAGAGAGAGAGAGAGAGAGAGAGAGTGATTAATTGATGTAAAGTAGAGAGAAAAGTGATTTTGAATTTTTTTTTTTTTTTCCAAAAAATTTCAACAAACAAATTTTTGAAATTTTTTCTCAAAAATTGGCTCTCAAGGGACAAACCAAACAAGGCTTGTTTTCCATGGGCTGATTTGAATACTTGACTATTTTAGTTGATTTTTTTAAGAGTGTTATTATTAGCACTCCATTAATTATTTTAGACCCCCTATTTCTTTGAACCCTCACTTATAAATTCTAAAACCCTTAAAATTTATTTTCTCCCCCTTAATAATACCATAATTATCCTTGTAAAAACATGTCATCCATTCAAATACACACCCGCACACCCCAAAGAACCTCTTCCAAAACCCTGTCAAAACCCATGACTATGGACCTTCCAAAACTAGTGGAAAAAATTTGTGATGATTAAGAAATTTTTTCTCTGCTTCATTACGAGGTTTGTGAATCTGTTTAATTTTTTTTCCCCATTACCTCTTTTCACAAACACAACACAATCCACTTTCATACTTCTCTGGTTGGTTTTCTGTTATTCATCCATAACCTCAGTGTACATGTAAGTACTGTTATTCTCCTTAGGGTCTTCTCTAACATTTTCAATTTAAAGTTATATACTTCTATTAGAAATGTTCAGTTATCTGTTCCCAAACATATAAATAATGTTTAGGCCTATGATCCTGAATTTTGGTCATATGTTTGAGAGTTTAGTTTCGAAAAAATAACGAACAGTTGTTATTATTTTTGCCATTTTTTTTAAGAAACTTACCCTTACAAGGCTAATATTGTGTGAGTTAAGAGCATCATCAAAGCTATGAATCTTCTATGAGCTTTTATTGTTGTACTTCTCTCATCTTATGCAGTTGTGGTTGCCGGAAAAAAAACTTCCACTCATTATCATTGCTGAAAAAGTATATGTCATCAAATGGTTGCCATTGTTGCCACCGGAATATTGTCGCCAAAAGATTTTTAAAGTTTTGAGGGTGGGTAGGTTTTAAATATGAGATTTGGGGAGGATGGATGGGTGGTGATGGAGGTGGGTGCTCTCATAAATCTTAAGTCATAATATAGTGGATGTGTGAACTTAATTGTGAGATGGGGTATCCCAAAATTATTGATGTCCTTTTTAGTAATTTCATTTGAGGATATTATTGTAATAATAATAAAAAAAACTAAAAAACAAGGGTTCCAAAATAATTGATGGGTGCTAATAGCAGCTAAGGCTACAAATTTAACAGAGTCATTCGTAAATAGGCTCGAGTTTGGCTCGATAAAAGCTTGTTCGAACTCGATTCATTATATTTTTTTTCCGTTTGGGTTCGAGTTTGTTAAATTTTTATTATACAATTCCAAAAATACTAAAGCTCGGCTCGTAAGTTCGGCTCGTTTAACATTTATTATTTATATATTAAATAATGTAAAAATATGTATAAAAATAAGATAAATATGTTATTTATACATTGAAATATAAATGTAAATAATAGTTAACTATAGATAGTACATTTATATAATAGTGGTGGTAGACACTATTATTTTGGTAAAATATTGATTTTTTTTAGTATGTTTGTATATATTGTATATATAATTATATAATCAAACTTTTAATTGTTACTTTAGTTTCATACGCAAGTATGAATTTATAAATTTGTTAGCTCATTAAAGCTCGTGAATAAGCTCAAGCTCGAGTCAAACCTAAACCAACTTAGCTCGAGCTTGGTTCGTTAAACTTTTATTGAGCTCGAACTCGAACTCAAACTTGTTAAAATCTTAGCAGCACTCTTTTTTAGTTGATTTGATGGTTATAAGAGAAAAAATAAAATAATTATAGTTTAGATGTAACATTTTATCTTATTAACTATTTTAACATATTTTATTTTTATTGACTATTTTAGTCAAAACCCAAGGTCCCAAATAGGGCCAATTTTTTTTTTTTTTTTTTTGTTTCAATAAAGTTTTTAATATTTTACGTTACTTTTTTATTTTTTTAAATACATCTAATTCTAATACACTTGAAAAATATAATGGTTATGACTTTTTTTTCTATATATTCATTTATTTTTTGTGTTTCAAAAACAAACCTGTTGTATTTTTTTATTAAAAGAAATTAATAATTTGATTTATAGTAGAATAATACTATATGTACAAATTAATGTACTAACTAGTATACTAGCAAATGATGTGGCATAATTTTAGAGGTTTTTAGTATTTTTAATTTGTATAATAGGTGGGGTCAGTAATAATAGCATAACACTAGGTGGTATAATAGTATGTACATTAATTGGTGCATGTAGCACCACCATTTATGTTTAGTGAATTTTATTTTCAAATTTTCTCAATTTTTTTCTTTTTTGCTTTTAAATCCTCTAAACTAAATAGACATAAAATGAAAAAAAAAAAAATAATAGATACAGATTATTAAAAAAATAATAATAATTTAAACAAATTATTTAGAACAATTAGAGAGAGAAAGTAATTTTAGCTTCAATACAATTGCACTTTTTTATTTTCTTTTATTTTATTGGATTTGAGCTCTTTTATTATTTGAAGGTAAATGTTATTTGATTTCACACTTAATTTTATTTGGTGGTATATTTTATTTTTTTTAGTAGAATTTTTCATGACATGTAAATGCATGCTGTGTAAAGTTATGATCTATTATAATATAAAATACATGTCGTCTTAAGTAAAAATATTCCATGTCAAACTTTTGCAAGTCATAAAAGTATATTTTCAACATATTTTTGTTTGTCGTACATATATAAATCAACAACTTACAAAAAAAAAAAATGTCATAGAATAGACTAACTACAACAGGTATTTGATGCATGTTGTAAATGTAAAATAGTAAATAGTTAATTTTGTTGTAGTGAAAAGAGTTGTATTGTTTTTTGATCATTGTGAAAATTGCAGTTGCCGTGGGCAAAACTTTGTTCTGAGATAAATTACGTAAATCTTTGTGTTATTGTGTGTGTGTAATTTCTTTGATTCATTTATCTTGCTTGTTTGTTATTTTGTATCTCACCGATCGTGATTATTAGCAGATGAATTCCTAATAGGGTCTTCTAAGGGTGATAATTCTTACCCATATTTATTTTGGCTCCATATATTTTTTTGTTTATTGCTATTATACTAAGGCCATCTAAGAAGCAAACACTACGGGTCATTTTTCCTTTTCAACTGCTTTTTCTTCTCTTAAGCAAAGAGGGGCCTTATAAGAGAGCAGAAAGCCTAATGATATTGCTGGATTATAAAGATATACTAACGCTATGTTTGGTTTAGAGATTTAAAAAGAGATTAGGAAAAGGAAAGAAAAAATATAGGTAAAATGTGAATAAAATATTATATTTTTCCTAGTTTCGTACATTTTTTTCCTCTCATTTTCTAAATCCCTCTCCAAATCTCTATCTAAATACAACGTAAGAAACTACAACTCTAAACGAAGTGTTAATAATCACCAGTGACTATAAGTGAGGAAACAAGGATTTCATTATCCTTCTACTAAAGAAGGGGTATTTTTGCTTTTAGTAATCTATGAGCTGTGAAATAACATATTTTCCAACTGCCATAAAAGGAACAATTAAATGTAGTTATTATTATATATCATTTACTAATAACAATAATAATCTTCATGTTTTTTCACTTTCTTTCTCGGATCCCACATTGAAATCTAAAAAAATCTCTACACTTTTACTTAGTAGGAATTCAATATTTTGTTTTTCCTCCATGCATTTAGAATTCAAATTTTTAACTTGATTCCCAAATTGAAATCTTGAGCAAATGAGTGCGCTCTCATCTACTATAAATAGATTAATGACTTTCCTTATTCTTTCAAGTTTCATTGGAGGTCTTCTATCGAAGATAGCCATGAGATAGAAGTTCTAGTTTTTATATATATATATAGAAAGAAAGAAATAAATAAAATAACATATTCAAACAAACAATTTCATACCATTTGAATAAAAATAGTTAAGGATTCAAATTCGGCTCCTAACCAAAATTCGGTTTACAGACGTTGGACAAGTTCAAACATTTGAATTTTAGATAGTGTCTATAAGAAAGGATACGTTATTTCTTTGATTGGTTGGTTGGTATTTGTTCGAGTTCCTTTTACGGAACTCGCCTCAATAGCCCATAGATATTGGTTTTTCCTTCTCTGTTTCTGATTTTTTGGGTTAAGGTTTTGGTTTAGAAAACAACTAAGGAATACAACCTTAGCATTGTTTTCTTAAATAAAGCATTGTATCCTACAGATATAATTTCCAAGAGACCTTTTTATATAATAAAGAGGAAATTACTATCTTAAAGAACGTATTCTGGATGTGCTTTGCCTTTGTTCTATTCTTCTTCTTTATTTAATCTGACTATTTTCATGCACAGTTTATTTTTTCTACAACAGTTATCGAACCTCAAGTAGTTATGGGAGAGCTATTTTGATATGTGTTGTTTGATGGCTACATCTCCTGAAAGACCTATTGGGAAATACAAGAATGGATCTTTAATCTAGACTACAAATGTAATATCAAAAGGATCAGTAATATTACAAATCTAAACTTAATTACTCAGAAATTATTTAGAATTATTATTTTATGATTTAAATTTATTTTACACATAAACCTCGCACTACATAAATTTAATCTCTACCACACAGTCATACACCCATAAAATTCGAGGTGGATATGTCTGATTTCCAGACTTTTCCGAAAAGGAATTAAGTTACTGTTTAGCAATAGCACAGTTAGAATTGCCCCTTTCATCTTATTGATTTCTCCTGAATAACCGACCAAGTCGTCTCATTGATTTTGGTTTGTATCATCAAAATAATAGGATTGATAGTGAGCCCAACCGACCAAGATAGTATAGAAGCCAACTCCTTTTCAAAAATACTTTTCATATATTTTCATTATTTGGCTAAATAAAATGTAAGTAAAAAAAAAATGAGGAATTTTTTTTTTGGTCAGAGTCTCCAAAATGATTTACCATTAATAATGGAAAGAATTTTTTGTTTTTGCAAAATTAATTTATATAAAAATTATTTTGAGTAGAAAATATTTTATTGCGAAACAAACAGAGCTCAACTGACAAATTTGTTTTATTGTTGCCATAAATCAACCTTGAGCACAGACAAATGCTACAATATGCATTTGCATATTACAATTTTTATGGTGAAAGTTATGAATGGTAATGTTATAGTGTGCACTGTTAAAGTTTGAATAACTAAAATTATACTTTTTGTGATAAAAGTTATACTTTTTGCAAGAGTAAAAAGTTATATTTTTTGTGAGGACAAAAAATTATATATTTTGTAGTAGAAATTATATTTTTTGTATAAGGTATATTCCATTTGTGTCTTTCAGTATGTTTGATTTGAAATTTTTAAAAATAATTTTTTAGATTTTAAAATATACATTTTTATTTTTATTGAATTTTTTAATATTTTAATCAATTTTGTTTTTTATTTTTTAGTCCTACCTATTCTAAATAAACTTAAAAAATAAAAAATAAATCATTACATTTTTTTTTCTATTTGTATTTATTAATATTTTTAAAGATTTTTCTTCATAATATTGTACTTTTTAAGTACATTTAGATTAAGTGTATTTAAAAAATTAAAAATTAACTAAAGAATAAAAAAAAATACGAATTGAAAACTCAAACTCTTTTGGAAAATTCATAACCTAATAGTGTTCGATGGATGATTATTTAGAATTTTCAGAATATGGACACGTGATACTCCATAAGGTTTTGATTAGTAGAGAGCGGTAGGGGCCCATGATTTATGTTGGGAATAGGAAAACAACATGGATGCTAAGTAATTGATGATTTGCTTAGAATATGGTCATGTGATGTTCTGAGATTATTAAATAATTTCCCATGTTGGATTTTGAAGGGAATGGATTTGAGATTGGAATCTTCCATAAATGTGGCAGATGGATGGGTAATATATAAGGACTCAAGTGGATGTATTTTTGTCCTATTTTGATAATACAAACTATTATCTTACAAAATTTATCAAGCAAGTTACTTGTGCAAAAAAAAAAAAATTCAAGTTCATCGCATATCAGTGTATACCCACATGATTAGATCCTAGTTTTTTTTCTAGTTTTTTTTTTCTTTTCTTTTTTTTCATATGGTGAGATGGAAGGAAGTGACCAAGACTAACAATCAAGAAGGGCCGGGGATGGATAGAATTAAGGAGTTAAATGAGAGTTTGTCATTAAAATGGTGGTGCACATTGTTGGGTTGGGTTTCCTTCCTTTGTGAAGGAAGGCCCAAAACATTTAGTAAGCCCATGTGAATTTCAAAGCCCACATGGAGAAGTTATGTTTTTGAAAAGATCTGGCCCATAAGTTTAGGATTACAAACCCTTTCTTTGTAACACAATAGGAGACTAGAAGCTGCCACCAAAAACAGAGGAGAAGAAAAATTCTGTCCAGTAGTGATCAAGCTATCCGATCAACAAGCGTCTGTGGTCCGATTGAGCTGAAATTTGGTAGGCGAGTTCACAACTCAAGACTCTAAATTCTGGACGGTGGAGATCAGATTTGGTGTATTCTAATGCTGGTTTTTGGCCCGTGAACAGTAGCATTTTTGGTGAGATTTTTCCTAAACTTTGTAGTTTGATCTTTGGTTGCCAAGGAAGCTTATTTGTAAGTTGTTCTTGATTGTTTGCCTCTAGTTCTATCTAGAGAGAACTCTTGTATGCCCATTATTTGTTTATAGTGGAGATATTTTGTGGACTACGGTCCCGTGGTTTTTCCTTTCCACATCGGGAAGGTTTTCCACGTTAAAAATTGCTATCGCCTTATTGTGTGATTGTTGAATCATCGTTTTCAGATTTTTTTCAGAATATATTGTGCTCTATTAAATTGTTTCCTAATAGGTTCACACAAAGAGGGAGAATAAACTACTTCCGCTATTTTTGTGTTGGATTCGGATATTTCGAATTGGTTTTTGTTTTGTTTTCTCCCAACATAGTGGTATCAAAGCTAAGTTCATATTGTTGTGGGTCTTGTGTTGAATAATGGAAGCAAATTTAAGTAGAATGGTTACTTTGAATAGTTCTAATTATCACACATGGAAAGGAAAAATGGAAGACCTCCTTTATGTGAAACAATTTCATCTACCGGTGTTTGCTACTGAAAAACCAGAAAATAAATCTGATGAAGAATGGACATTATTACATCGACAAGTGTGTAGGTACATTAGGCAATGGGTGGATGATAATGTTTTGAATCATATTAGTGGAGAGACACATGCCCGTATACTCTGGAACAAACTTGAACAATTATATGCTCAGAAGACTGGAAACAATAAAATGTTTCTAATAAAGCAATTGATGACTTTGAGATACCAAGATGGAACCCCATTGACAGATCACTTGAACACTTTTCAAGGAGTAATTAATCAGTTGGTTGGAATGGGTATCAAGTTTGACGATGAGGTACAGGAGTTGTGCTTGCTTGGTACATTACCGGACTCTTGGGAGACATTTAGAATGTCATTATCTAACTCGGCCCCGGATGGTGTAATCAATATGGATCTGGCTAAGAGCAGTATTTTAAATGAAGAGATGAGGAGGAAATCACAGGGATCTTCTTCACGATCGAGGTTTTGGTTACGAAAGGAGGAGAAGCAAAAGCAGAGGTCGAAGAATGTAAATAGAGGTAGAAGCAAGTCCAACAAGTTTGCTAATGTTGAGTGTTATCATTGTGGCATGAAAGGGCACATCAAGAAACAGTGCAGAAAATTGAAGAGAGAGAACAAGGAGAAAGGGATTGAGCATGATGGAAAGGATAATGATCAAGTTGCCACCGCTACTTCCGAAGACTTTCTCATTGTTTATGATGAAGATGTTATTAACATAGCATGCCATGAGACCAACTGGGTGATTGATAGTGGTGCCTCTATTCATGCTACATCTCGAAAAGATTTCTTCACATCCTACATACCTGGTGACTTTGGTTCGGTAAAGATGGGTAATGATGGCTTGGCCAAAATTATTGGTGTTGGAGACGTGCACTTGGAGACGAATAATGGCACAAGGTTGGTTCTTAGAGATGTAAAGCATATTCCTGATATCTGCATGAATTTGATTGCTGCAGGTAAACTTGATGATGAAGGGTATTGCAACACTTTCAGTAATGGTTAGTGGAAGCTCACTAGGGGTGCTATGGTTGTGGCTCGAGGCAAGAAGCATTCTACTTTGTACGTAATGCAGGCAAGGCTCCCCAAAGAAGTTATTAATGTAATGGATGATGAGTCTACAGTGGAATTGTGGCATAAAAGACTTGCTCACATGAGTGAGAAAGGCCTGGTAACATTGGCTAAAAAGAATCTTCTGTCTGGAATGAAGAATGCACTTTTGAAAAGGTGTACTCACTGTTTGGCAGGAAAGCAGAATAGAGTTTCCTTCAAGAGTTCCGCTCCTTCGAGAAAGCCAAATGTACTTGATTTGGTACATTTAGATGTTTGTGGTCCTACGAAGACAAGAACACTTGGTGGCTTCCGTTACTTTGTGACCTTCATAGATGATTATTCAAGGAAGTTGTGGGTCTACACTTTAAAAAGCAAAGATCAAGTGTTGGAGACTTTTAAGGTTCCAAGCCTTAGTTGAGAGACAGGGAAGAAGCTCGGGTGCATCGAGCAGATAATGGGGAGAGTATTGCGGTCCTTTTGATGATTATTGCGACAACAGGGGTATTCGACATCAAAAGACACCCGAAGACTCCTCGATTGAATGGTTTATTGAAAGGATGAACAGGACCTTTGGTTGAAAGAGTTAGATGCTTACTTTCACAGGCACGATTGCCAAGATCCTTTTTGGGTGAGGCTTTGAGCACAGTTGTACATGTTCTTAATCTCACACCATGTGTTCCTCTTATTTCGATGTACGAGCGAGTTTGGGTAGCAAGGATGTTTCCTATGATCACTTGCGTGTCTTTGGATGTAAAGCATTTGTTCATATTCCCAAAGATGAGACGTGTAGACGTCCCCGAACGCATCCCGGGGGAAAGGGGGGGTGCGTGTCCCCCCCTGTTCTGGTTCGATATCGGGTCTACTACAGTTCGAAGGACTCGAAATGTCATAGTTCTTAATCTTGAACCGAAGAGTCCAAATCTAGCAAATCGTTTTTGAAAACAGATTTTTTGAAAGAAGTGCCAAACATGGACTGCTTCGCCAGATACAGAGTCGCCACCTAAATATTTTAAAATGGGAAATTTAGGAAACCCTGACTCGGTGCCAAAAGGCCACGTGTCCGTCATCACCAAAGTTGCCTCGGCTCGGGAACTTGGGTACGATTACGATTGGGGAAGGTCGCACTTGATCATCGCCAAAGACCTCTACTAACCATGATATCTTATTTTGAAAACATTGTGAGTTCTTATTCTGGTTATTAGCCTAGGTTACTATGTGATGCGCACAGCATACAAGTATAGACTGAATCGTCTGAATTGGAACAAAACATTTCATGTTTGTTTGTTTGAAAATAGTTTGATGGTGCTACCCGCAAGTAGGCTAAGACGTGAATTTGCCACCCTCAGGTGGGCTTAGAAAAATATGATTTTGCCACTATCTAGTGGGCTTAAAACAAACATTTGATGAATTGTCCAAATTCAAGTAACCCAACCTCCACCCACAGGCATTCAAGGCAGTTATATCACATAAGCACATAGCCGCATGGTAAGCATGCTATTCATGGCAACACTCACACGCATGCAAGGATGCTAAAGCATACCGAGTACTCCGAGCCAAAACAGAAGCTCATTAGAAATCCATGCATGGATCCTAAATATACAGAAATGCCTAATGCAACACATGCAAAAAATGCAACTATAGCAGGCTCGGCTATTCTAAAGATTGCATGTGAAATACTACAACTAACAAGTATTCAACTTGAAATTGAAATACGAATGCAGTTAGTATGATACGCCGAGCCCGGTGCGTGCAAAACAGATGAATGATGCAAACATGCTGTCATACTATATGCTAATTGAAGTATGCCCTATATCTAACCATCATAAGCAGGTAAATAAAAGGGAAGAAAGACGTAGGGTTGGAAGACATACATCACACTTACCCACACTTATTACAATTATGCCCTCGCGCAGAGGGTCCGAATAAATAATACAGTCCGAATGAAAGAATAATACAGATTTCTAATTAATTGACAAATTAATTACAAAAAAAAGTAAAACTGGCATGCAAGCCAGGGACTGCCTTGCTACTGATGGGTGATGTATGCTGGGCTGCCTTGGTGCGGAAATCCACTGGGATGCCCCAATTAGCCTCTGTTTGCAATATTTCTCGAAATGCGTGCCAAACTCCGAAGACTTGCTGATTCTTGATTTTGCTGCAACAGAGAGCAGGAAAAGGGCATAGCAATGTATTTCACAAATATATGCATGCCTCAATCCTCGTGCCACCAATCACGCATATCGATGCATGATGGCCGAGGAGCCGATTTGCACAACTCAATATAGGATGAATGCAGATGAATGCTACAACAAAACCTAACTCCATCATAGATAATCCGGAGTGTCGGTGACTTGGGAATTGAGACCCGTTCCGTCACTCGGAGTACGAAACGTGCCTCGTTTCCCGTGCCCGGGCTAACTCCTATCCCGAACACGATGCAATATGCACGACATGCATGAATGCAACTAAAATGTGATCTAGCATGCACAATGCTATGAAAATGAGATGCCTTGAAATGCATGCACACGGGCACGCAAACCGAGGCAATGATACTAAAGCATGAAATGACATGAAATATGATATACGATGAGACTAAAGTGAGATGCCTCGAAATGCGTGCCCACAGTCTGTGACCGAGAAAGCGATGACATATAGACATGAAATGGCATACAGAATGCAAATTGGACTTACACTAACATGAGAGAGCCTCAGCCGCACTCACATAAGAGGCCGTCGGACAAAAGTGAAGTGTCTCGAAATCACGTGCACTGCAGCACGCATAAGCCGAGGCAAAGGCATACGCAATGCAAATGACATGGAAAATATGAATTGGGCTTACACTAACATGAGAGGACCTCAGCCGTACTCACATAAGAGGCCGTCGGATAAAAGTGAAGTGTCTCGAAATGTGTGCACACGGGCACGCAAACCAAGGCAATGGCATAAAGGTGTGAAATGGCAGTCCAAATACAGATTGGACTTATACTAATGTGAGAGAGCCTCAGCCACACTCACATAAGAAGCCGATGGATGAAAATGAGATGCCTCGAAATGCGTGCTGCAGACGCATAAACCGAGGCAATGGCCCTAAGGCATGAAATGACATGCAAATGCGACGTGGCATATGGCATATGGAAAATGAAAATTTCAGCAGCCAAAATGATGCAAAAACAGCCCCCGAATTATAGCAAAATTACACCCGATGCCCGAAATGCTATGCTAAGTACCCGAAATGACTTGCAGCTATGCCAAACATGTACAATATGGACATGACATGTAAAGAAAGATGCTAGGCAGCCCCTAAAATAGCATTTTTCCAGTACAAAGAATGTCCAAACAACAATCACAAGTATGGCAAAAACAGCATGCAAAAATGGGGAAAAATAGGGGAACAATGAAACAAGTGATATGTACAATGCTCAAACTGAAAAATACAGTTCTACAACATTAAAGAGGGACCAAAAATATGCCCCTTTACAGTAGATGACATCCCCCAATTCAGTATGTAGATATGCTTAACATAGCATGCAAAATATGGGCCAAAAGAGAGTTATAACATGAGGTATCAAAAGGATGGACCAAACAGCCTTGGAACCTTAACAAAGCATAACAATAAGGCCAAAATAAGACTCTTTCCTAGCCTGATGAAGGCTCAAAACAGAAGCTAAACAAGCCCAACAAAGCATGCAATTTTACGGTAAATTGAAGGAATTGTGAAACAAGTATAAGATAGAATTACCAAACATGGTTGAGCCCTTCTTCAATGTTGAAGAGGGGCTTAAAATAGGCCCACTCACAGTATATTGCATGCTCGAAAACAGATCACTCATGTGCTAAAAATAGCATGCAAAAGTAAGAGTAGAACATGAATTCAAAGCAAGTGGCATGCAGAGCATGAAAACAAGGTTGAGCCCTTCTTCAATGTTGAAGAGGGGCTCAAAATAAGTACAATATCAGTTCATGAGATGCTCCAAATCAGATCAAAAATAGGCCAAATAAATCATGCAATTTTACGGTAAATTGGAAGAATTATGAATCAAGTGCATGATAGAGAGGCCAAACAAGGTTGAGACCTTCTTCAATGTTGAAGAGGGGCTCAAAATAGGCCCATTCTCAGTTTATATCAGGCTCAAAATCAGATCATTCATAGGCTAAAGAATTCATGCAGAATATTGGCATAAAGAGTGATATTGAAAGAGGTGCATGATAGAGATGCCAAACAAGGTTGAGCCCTTCTACAATGTTGTAGAGGGGCTCAAAATAAGCCTAAAATCAGTAGGGGTCGGAGCCCAAAACAGTGAGCAAATAGGGTAGAAAATTGAAGCAAAAATAAGCTAGAAAAAGGGAATTTAAGACTTACCCTTGAAGATCAAACTTTTGTTGCTTCTTGGCTTCAATTTGCTAGTTCTTAGCCTTTGAAAAAGCTTCCCTTGCTGCTGGAATGGAGGTGGTGATGGTGAGGCTTGGTGTTGATGAAGGAATGAGCTAGAGACTTGAAGGTTTTTTGAGGTTTTTGGAGATGGAGATGGAATCAAATGGAGATGAAGTCTTGAGAAGAAATTTGCTAACCCTCACAAAGAAGAGGGTCAGCCACTTAAATGGGCAAGAAAGGGGTGTAAAAGGGGAGGGAAATGCACCCAAGCTTTCTCTCCCAAAATATCCCCCGGAGGGCAAAGATATTTGGAGAAAAAGACACACAGCTGTAAAGTGCTCAAAAGGAGAAAGTAGGCCGGCCAGCTACTTTTCTTGAAGATGGCCGGCCGGCCACCCCACTGGTCGGCCAGCTACTCCCCATGGCCGGCCGGCTAGGGTCAAAAATGGAAAAGAACAATTACTGGCCGGCCACCAAATTTTGGTGTCCTCCCAGGTGTGTAGAACAAGACCCCATGGTTGGAATTTGGCAACTCTGAAACAGGAGACACAACATTCAACTTGAAAGAGAGGCTCAAAAATGAAAATCAGAAATTCTTGGCCGACCACCATTTTTTAGGGTCCTCCCATGTGCCCTCATCACAAATATGTAGTTTTGGTTGGAAGAAAATGGCCCTAGGGTGTTCAACATTAGCCCGGAAGTGAGAAAAACGGGCGCCGGAGGAGCATAACTGGTTATTTGAGATAATTGCTGGCCTCCCACCCTCCAGTGATCTTCCTGGTGCTAAAGCAGTACTGCCAAACTTGAACAAAACCGATGCAAAATGAATGCTCGGGGCCCAAATCACATGATTCGGGGTCCCAAAAAAGAACATAAGCACCGAAAGTGGTGTTGACCACGAAGTGAAACATCTGAGACCCAGTGTCCCTTGAAAGGGAGTAAATGAGATGCATGCCAAAAACCGGAGAAATCGGAGATGGTTGGCAGTCGAACCGAGGCACACTGGCTGCGGCTCAAAATCGGGAACCAAGACTCCGAAATGGGCAAAATGGCCTACGGCCACGAAAAGTAGCCCACGGCCACCGCGAGATAGTCTACAGGACCACTCCCTCCCCTCAGGAAAGAAAACAGAGAAAACCGAGTCTGGTTCGCAAACCGAGGCAAGGCACAGAAGAGAGTTCGGAAGTCCGGAGGCAGGGTGCACGGCCGCGACTCTGAGACTTCTGAACGAGCACAACATGCAACATCACCGAGCGCTCAATCGGTGACATCTGAGTCTTAAGGTCGGTCAAAAATGAGGTGTCTACAAGAGGTCTAAGCTAGATATGAAGACTCGACAGTGCATTTTTCTAGGCTATGGCCTAGATGAGTTTGGCTACAGGTTATATGATCCAGTTGACAAGAAACTAGTAAGAAGCCGAGACGTTGTGTTTATTGAAGATCAAACTATACAAGATATTGAAAAAGCAGAGAACACAATGACCTGGCATAGTGATGGTCTAGTTGACTTGGATCCGGTTCCTCTGACAGATTTGCCTGCACGGGTTGAACATGATGTTTAGAATGACCAACAAGGTTTAGGTGATGCAGATGATCCCTTAATTTGAGACGGTGATGAGACTCTTGGCGATTAGCAACACGGAGTTACCACGGATGTCCCAACGGAGAGGTCGACTAGAGACCGACATCCTTCCACTTAGTATTCGCAAATGACTATGTGTTAATGGTGATGGGGAAGAGCAGGGTTATCTGAAGCCATGGAAGATGATCATAAGTGGAATGGGCTGATGCGATGCAAGATAAGATGCAATCATTGCATAACAATCACACTTTTGAGTTCTTTGAAAGCCTAAGGGCAAGAGAGCTTTAAAGAACAAGTGGGTGTCTGAGGTGAAACATGATGAACTCACTTTACAACCACGATACAAAGCTAGACTAGTTGTTAAAGGGTTGATCGGAGAAAAGGCATTGATTTTGATGAGATTTTCTCACGAGTTGTAAAAATGTCTTTTGTTCGTGTGGTTCTTGGCTTATTGCTAGTCTAGACTTAGAGATTGAGCAAATGGATGTAGCGCCTTCCTTCATGGTGACTTGGAGGAAGAGATTTATATGGAACAACTTGAGGGTTTGAGGTGAAAGGAAAAGAGGATTATGTGTGTCGACTAAAGAAAAGTCTTTATGGTGCAGCGAGGCACCCGAGCGATGGTATAAGAAGTTTGAGTTAGTTATGGAGGAGCAAGGCTACATGAAAACTACTTGACCATTGTGTATTTGTCGAAATTCTCGATGATGATTTTATTATTTTATTGCTCTATGTTGATGACATGTTGATTGTTGGCGAGGAATCCTTCAGAATTGACAAATTGAAGAAGCAACTAAGCAAGTTCTTTGCCATGAAAGACTTGGGGCCAACAAAGCAAATTCTTGGTATTGAATCTATCGAGGCAGAAAAGAAGAAGTTGTACATGTCACAAGAGCAGTACATTAAAAAGGTGCTTGAAAGATTCAATATGAATAATGCTAAAGTGGTTAGCTCACCTCTTGCTACTCATTTTAAGTTAAGCACTAATCAAAGCCCTTCTACAAATAAGGAGAAGGAAGATTCCGTATGCCTCAGCTGTGGGAAGCTTAATGTATGCAATGGTCTGCACAAGGCCAGATATAGCTCATTCAGTTGGTGTAGTTAGCCGATTTCTTTCAAATCCAGGAAGAGAGCATTGGAATGCAGTAAAGTGGATAATGATATATCTTAGAGGCACTTCCAGGTTGACACTCAGTTTTGGAAATGGACAACCAATTTTAGTTGGCTACACGATCTGAGATATGGCGGAGATATGGATACCGTAAGTCTACTTGGGTTATTTGATCACTTTCTCGGTGGATTTGTTTCTTGGCGAGCAAGGTTACAAAATGTGTTGCACTCTCTAGCAGGCGAGTTTATTGCGACAGCGGAAGCTTGTAAGAGTTGCTATGGATGAAGAAGTTCTTGTGAGCTTGGTTTCAAACAACAACAATATGTGTTGTTTTGTGATAACCAAAGTGCTATTCACTTGGCTAAGAACTCTACATTCCATTCGAGGTCGAAGCACATCGACGTGAGGTACCATTGGATAAGAGAAATTCTTAATCATAAGTTGTTGGAACTTGAAAAAAATTCATACTGATGATAATGGTGCTGATATGTTGACAAAAGCTTTGGTAAGGGAGAAGCTTGAGACGTGTTGCTCGATTGCCGGGATGGAGAATCCCTTCACCTAGTCGGAAAGGGGGAGATTTGTTGGGTTGGGTTTCCTTCCTATGTGGAGGAAGGCCCAAAACATTTAGTAAGCCCATGTGAATTCCAAAGCCCACATGGAGAAGTTATGTTTTTGAAAAGATCTGGCCCATAAGTTTAGGATTACAAACCCTTTCTTTGTAACACAATAGGAGACTAGAAGCTGCCACCAAAAACAGAGGAGAAGAAAAATTCTGTCCAGCAGTGATCAAGCTATCCGATCAACAAGCATCTGTGATCCGATTGAGCTGAAATTTGGTAGGCGAGTTCACAACTCAAGGCTCTAAATTCTGGACGGTGGAGATCAGATTTGGAGTATTCTAATGCTGGTTTTTGGCCCGTGAACAGTAGCATTTTTGGTGAGATTTTCTATGGATCTGAAAAAAGGGCTCATTATGGAAGGTGGTGGTGTGTAGTAAGTATGGTCATGAAGGTGGTCGGTGGAGCCCAGGAGTGGAGATTAATAGGTCTATGTCCATAGTTTGGAAAGACTTATTATCATCTGTTTTGGAAAATTCTAATCTTCACTCATTCTTTGTTAATAATTCTAAGATAGTGATTGGTAATGGAGAAAGGATCCATTTTTGGTGGCATAGATGGTTGATGAATGGAAATTTGAAGGTTGCCTTCCCTAAGCTTTTCAGTTTATCTGAGAATAAAGAGGGATCTCTGAAGCTTTTCATTCAAAACAGAGCAGCATCAGGGGAGTGGAATTTCTTATTCAGGTGACCTTTAAGAGCTTGGGAAGAGGAGGAGGTCAGAAAACTTACTATGGTGTTGGAAGGTGTTCCTAATCTAAGGGTCAGTATGGAGGATCAGGATAGGTGGATTGCGGACCCATCTGGATCTTTTTCGGTTGCCTCTGTTAGGAGAAGGTGTGAGTTGGCTCATGGCCCATCTATCAGCATTACTAAATTGCTTTGGGGTAATGGTGCGCCACCAAAAAAGTTAAATTCTTTGGTTGGCTAGTTTGGAGAGGAAGAGTGAAAACTGCAGCTTACCTTCAAAGATTAGGAGTGCTGGACTCCAATGTAAGTATTGTCTGTCTGTTTTGCAGGGAGGATGTGGAATCTGTCAATCACATTCTTTGTGTGGCCTGATTTTGGGTCATACATGGTTCTATTGGAGGTTGGTCTGGTATAAAATTGAACAGATTTGAAAGGAGGATATGGCAGTCCATTCCCTTTGCTCTCATGTGGCCTGTTTGGAAGCTCAGAAATGAATGTCTATTTCAGGGAATTCAGCCATATTTCAAGACACTTACGTTGTGATTTAGGGAGAGATTTGGAAAATGAAAGGAAAAAGATGTATAAAACTAGATAAAATATAAGTATATTTTATTCACATTTCACTTACTTTTTTCATTTCCCTTTTCAAATCCATTGTCAAATCCCCCACCCAAATTCAGCATTAGTGAATTGGTGAAAATTAGAATTGCTCTATGGTTGAAATATAATTCAGTATGGGTGCATTATTCTGTCAATGATGTGGTGTATAATTTACATCAGGTAAGATCTTGCTCAAGGCAGCAGAGAAGGATCAGAGGGCTGGGATAATTAAGGATTTTGGGGATGTTCCTTCGAGGGTTGATGTATTTTACTTGAGGTTTAGCCGTGGGAGTTAGGTGGTTGGTTGTAGCTCTCTTGGTGGCTGTTTTTCTAGTTGTTTTCAATTGGTTTCTCACCAAATTTTTAACTTGAGTGGAGTTTTGAATGAGTTTGGTGACGACTTGGATTTGATTTTTTTTCTTTTTGATTTTTTTTTTTTTTTTAAATTTTAGTTTGTAGATGTAATAATCCTTCATTTGTAGAAGTTTGTTTATCTCCTTTATGAGAGCTTTTTCTCTTCCCCTATAAAGGCTTAGATCCTTCCTTTTATGGAGGTTTTATCTGTTATTGAGATCTTGCGATACTGCTATACCAGATTGATCTAATCTTTTATCAGTTTTACAATGACAATTTTCTTTCCGATTGAAAAAAAAAAACAAAAACAAAAAAACAAAAACAAAAACAAAAACAAAAACAAACAAACAAAAACTCTGACCCTACAGCCACAACCGGTCTATCATTGTCATCTATATTTTTCTTTACATAGGATTAATAATTAGATTTTAGATACTGAAAACTTGACTATTGAAATGCTCTCGACAATAAAATCTACTCTTCTGTTATTTAACAAGATTACTTTATTCATTTGTTTGGACATAGTATATAAAAAGAATTGTAATGTAATAAACTGTTAGTATTGAAATAAATATTTCTTTAATTATTTAGGAAAAAATAATATATATTTGACTATTAGTTTGACTTTTAATTTTTTAACTAGACAATGAATTAATAAATCTATTAAACTTGGAGTCCAATTCCATACTTCAATCCCATAAAATGAACACCAATTTTATTAAATGATAATCTTTCTCAGGTCCCCCACCCACCCATCTAAATTTTACGTATTATCTTTCTATTTCACACACACAAAGACACATATATACACGCACAAAAAAGAAATATTAGTCCCTATATGATAACCGTGTGAAGAGTGTGATTGACAATCATTAGGCTCCCATGGGTACACACGTTTTTTTTTAATTATCATGTTTGTTTTGTTTTAATGTTAGATGGGAATTACTTGTTTGATAGTTGTTAGTATATTATTGAGCTCTAAATCTTAAAAAAAAAACTGGGGATACCGTGGGAGACCTAAATAAAAAATAAAAAACAAAATCTAATGATAAGGAAGATTGTAGAATCATTTTAAGTGAAGATTTTAGAGGAGGGGAAACTTAAATTGACTTAAGATGCAATGCTGAAAAAATATAGTATAATTTTATTGAATTTAATTGAACATATAGAATTTGATAGAGCTGAATGAAAAAAAATGATTCATGTAGTCATCTCATTTGATTGAAATACAATACTTAGTTTGGTTTGGAATATTTAAGGTAGTGTTTGGTTCACTAGAATGGAGTGGAATTGAATGGCTATTTCATCAAAATATTCATTCTCATGTTTGGTTGACAAAATAATAATAATAATAATAATAATAATAATAATAATAATAATAATAATAATAATGAAAAATACATTACAAATAGAATCATCATATATCATAATAAGAGAATGATCATTCCACGAGGGAGCTTAAGGTATTACCATCCCATCTCATTCCATTAAACCAAATAGAGCATGATAGTATAATATTGTTTATTTTGGGGAGCTTAAGTTAATCATATGACCATGGAATTAGCCACGTCACTTCATCTAACAATCAAAAATAATTTTCTTTCTCTAATCTTAATGTTTGCTTGAAGAGATTGTATTAGATGTGATAAGCATTTGTATGACTATTAATCCTGGATCATCAATCCCTTCAAATCATCTATCATATCCCATATTTAGATTGACTTAAGATTAAGGGCAAAAATTGACAAAAAAATTGATAGAAATGGTTTTGGAAAAAACAAATTTTTTCTCAATTTTGGTCTATTTTTTAGGTGGGACACATGCGCCAAAGTTGATAGATCTAAATGATAACGTGTTCTATACCGTGTTGTGATTCATGAAGTATATTTGGTTGCTGAAAACCATTATCGGGTGAATGAGAAATTAAAGCCAAAATGAGTTCCAAGAAAATGGTATATTGGTGAAGTTTCCTAAAAGGTTTGAATTAAAGGTTTGAGAGCATTATACTCTTTTGGTAAACCATTGAGGATAAGTAAGACTAGATCTTCATCATCTACAGGTGAAGAGGCCAAAGCTAATTGATCTGAAATGATCTTGAACTAATTCAAGTAATCTTCCATTGTAGATCCTTTCTTAACAATATGACTTAGTTTTTTTTCTCAACTGATGGATATGAGATCTAGATAAAAGGTGAATCATTTGGCAAGAACATTCCAAACCTCATGACTAGTATGACAGTGAAGAACAAATGTGAACATAGAAGGAGATAGAGTGGCAGTTATCCAACTCAAAAGATGAGCATCCATTGTGATCCACTGAGAGTAAATTAGATTAAGGACTTCATGATTATTGGAATCAAGCATTGTAAGTGAGGGACATACCTCAGATCGATCAATCTATCCAAGCAGACTTGTAGCTCTCAAGATATTTTGAAGCTGACTTTTCCATATGATGTAATTCATTGAATCAAGTTTTATTGCAACGAAGGCATTGAGATTTGAGATTAGGAGTGTGAGACTAGGAGGTAAAGTTGTAGAAGAAATAGAAGAAGCCATTGAAGAACTCCTGTGAAGCTTCTTCAATCCTTCAAGGATCGTTGCCCGGAAGGGCCGAGAAAGCTCTGATACCATAAAGGAAATTTGAATATATTTTTTCAAACCTTGACTACAGAGGTTCAATACATTTTATATTGAAGCTAATCATAACAAACTATTCATAACAACCTAACTTCACTATAAAAAACTAATCTAACCATGGTTTAATTCTAATAGCCTAATCACTTGAAACAATTATGCTAGTTTTATAGCCTTGGCTAATTTGCTACAACTGCGACTGGGACTGAAACTCTGTGTGCTCTGGCTTATCAGCGGTGACATAATGATAGTGGTAGTGGTAGTGGTAGTGGTAGCAATGATGGTGGTAGTGGTTGTGGCGGCTGTGGTATGATGGTTTTGGTTGTGGTGGCAGTGACGTCGTGGTGGTGGTGGTAGTAGTGGTCACGGTAGTGATGGTTGTGGTAGTGGTCGCGATAGTGATGGTGGTGGTGGTAGTAGTGTCAGTGGCATAATGGTGGTGGCGGTAAGTTTATAATAGTGTACATCAATGCTTATATTTAGTATTTATAAATTTAGTCAGAATTAAATAAATTTCATTGTGACTTCAATTTTTCTTAAATTTTAACTTATATTTTAAGAGATACTTAAAATTTTAAGTGATATATCAATTGCAGTTATTAAACAGGGCTTAATTAATTATCAATTAATATATTCATTTTTAAGTACTAAATTAGATTATCAAACATTCCATTAATCTACAAATGAAGGTTTTACGGTTTAGTAAGACAAAAAAATGCAACCACTTCAAAATTACTCAAGTTATTGAATTTGGAATGCTACTTACACCAATTTTGGACCCCTAACACCAACTCCTAATGGCATGACAAGTACTTATTGAATAATTTTTATATTTTAGTAGAATTTTCAAATGATATGATTTATGACACATCACTAATGATTGGTTTGGGAGTCTAAGATTAGGAATACAAAATATTTTCTAATAAAATATCTTAGGTATTTTGTGTTTAAAATTCTGACCCTACAATAACTTGTATGCCATTTATATCATTCTCATCTATATCGTTCCTTTACCAAAACGTTTCTCACTTTTCATGTTTTTTCAATATATATATAAAGTTAAAAAATTCATAATTTCCATATTGTATTCATTTTTGCGCAATAACAGCTTTTGAGAATTCAAAAGTAATTTTTTAAAGTTCCTAAAAATTGAGTAATTTAAAAAAAAATAATAAAAAAAAAAAAATTCCAAGAACAATCTAACAGAAACATTACGAAACAACCCTTAGCTAACAAAATGTCAAATCACTTTTGGCAAATAACAGGATTACCCAACAACTAAGACGTTGTCGTGATTTCCTCAAAAAAAAAATAAATCAAAAAATAAAAAGAAGTTGTCGTGATGCTATATCCCATGTCACAAACCAACTAACCTCTAATTTTCTTTGGTCATATGTTTATGTATTTTATTCTCTGAGGGACTTTTGTGCACCAAAATGATCATCACATAGAAAACCATGACCTTCCTACTTTTTTGAAACATTCATTCCAATACTTCTTTGAATCATATGATAGAGTCTGTTGATTGAATTTGTGCTTTATAAAAAAAATAAAAAATAAAAAAATTTCAACATGTGATAGTGACGACAAACCAGCGAATTTGGATGGGTCAAATCAAACAAGTTGTGTATTTAAAAATCTAATCTAAAGTAGTTCATTTAAGTAACGGGTTTAAGTAAATTAGGTTAAACCAACTCTTTTACTTTATTGAACTCTTTTTTCAATGAATGGTGGAGGTGGAGGTAGCATTAGTGGTGGTGGTGGTTAGTGTTAAGGAATCCATAACACTTGACCCGGAACGGTGAGACATGAAATACATAAAAGAACAAATGTATAAGAATTATATAATTGTCATCTATATTTTCTTTACATAGGATTAATAATTAGAATAGATAAAAAAAAACTGACTATTGAAATGCCCTTAACAATAATATCTAGCGGGTGGGAGTTGCTATTTACACACCACAAAAACTCTTATCCCACACAATTTTTCAATTTTTTTAATTACCAATATGCCACTCAAGAAAATTACCAAAAAGGACAAATATTCATCTATTCAAATCCTAGCGGTGCCTGCGCCGGCAACACCATCTCCAACCCTCACAGCACCTCCCCAATGCTGTCCTTCTCCCTCACCACTGCCAACCTCCGACCACCACTACAACCCTCTTCTGCAGCCACTAGTGACTTCCACCATTGCGGACAACCCTACTCTTCATTCGCTACTGCTAACAACCTTGCCTCTATCCTCGCCGTCTCAATCTTCGCCGTTGCCCAAATCCACCATCACTATCCATCTTTGCATCTGTCGCAAGCCTTCATCCACCATAGAGAGAGACAAAGATAGATAGAGAGAGAGAGAGAGAGATAGAGATCACGATTGAGAGGTAGCGGTGGTTACAGTGGATGGTAGGGGTTTGAGACGAGAGGAGGGGAGTTGGGGACAGTTCTATGACTAAAGGAAAGGGGTGGTGGCGAAAGGATAAGCTGATGATGAAGGGGTTACGACGTAAGAAGAATGAAGCTGGGGAGAAAGAAGCGGCGAGGGAAAGGGGAGAGTGATTGGAGAGAGGGTAGCAGTGGAAGAATGAGGTAGTTGATACTAGTTAGGGTTAGGGTTAGGGCTAGGACTACAACGTCGGAGCCAGCAATGGAAGCAGCAACAGTGACAATGATTTGGGGTTAGGATTGATGGGGGTATTTTAGGAATTTGATGGTGTGAATTGAGAAAAAAAATATTTTAAAAAAATGTGTGTGGTGTGAACTAAGTAATGGTGTGGGATGAGAGTTTTGGTGGTATGCAAATAGAGACTCCCTAATATCTACTCTTCTGCCATTTAACAAGATTACCTATTTTCGAAGGAGATATTTGTTAAGACGGACTAAATAATGAAAGATTGTGATATAATGAATTATTAGTCTTGGCGTAAATTTTCTCTCGATTATTTAGTTAAAAATTGTGTTTATTTAACTATGAGTCTAACTTTTATTTTTCTAACCAAACAAGGGATTAATAAATCTATTAAATTTGGAGTTTAATCTCATGTCTCAATCCTATAAAACATACTTTGCGTATTTTGTTAAGTCATTATCTTTTCTCAAATCCCCTTCCCCTCTAAATTTTCCTTATTTTCTCTCTTTCATACACAAAAAGACACAGTCAAGACACATGTATACACACAAAAAACAAATATTAGTCTCTATTTGATAAACGTGTTAAGAGTGTGATTGAAATACCAATAGGCTCCCATGGCTTCACATGTTTTTATTATTTTTAATATGATGTGTGTTTCAGTGTTAGATGGGGATTACTTGTTTAATAGTTGATCGTATAATATCAAGCTCTAACTCTAACTCTAATCTAATGGTAAGGAAGAGTGATAGGATCATTTTATTAGAGGAAGAAGAAAACTTAAGTTGACATAAGATGTAATGGTGAAAAAATATACAATTTTATTAAATTTAACTGAACATATAACATTTGGTAGAGTTGAGGGGTGAAAAATGATTCACGTAGCCACCTTACTTAATCAGGACACACAAGACTTAGTTTTGTTTGATTTACTTTGATAGTATTAATATTGTTAATTTTGGAGAGACTAAGTTAATTCCGTGATCATGGAATTAGCCACATCACTCCATCTAATTATCAAAAATAATTTTCTTCCTCCTATCTTAATGTTTGTTTGAGTAGATTGTATTAGATGAAACTAACATTCACAAGGCTTTTAATTCTGGAATTATCAATTCTTTTGAATTATTTATTCTATTACATATTTGGATTGACAAAATTTTATTAATTTTGTAATTTAGACAATTAGTTTAAATATCTTTTTAATCCCTTATTTTATATCTGATCTTGTTTGAGATTCAATAGTTTTTCATATGGATATATCATGCACAAGTAGAAGATTATTAATCCAAACTCTAACCCAACCTTAAAATATATTTTGTTGAATTATTAATTTAATACAAGGAACCCAAGACCTAATGAAACATATGAGTGTTTTGAGAAGTTAGTAAAAAAAATTGACTTTATAACTTTTTTAGTCTATTTTATCTTTTTGCGGATAAAAAATGTGAGAGGTGATGTGAACCAAAATTGATAAAAAATTAAAAGTTAACCTTTTTTTGTGCTTCCCAAAAGACCCAAATGTAATACAAAAAAATATATTCCTAACCTTTACCTTATGCATTTTGATACCTTAATCCCATGACATGATCAATTCCCAATAGTACCAAAAAATCTATACCCACAATTAAGGGTTTGAGCTTTAATAGGCTCGTTCCGTTGTAATAATTTAAATTATTCATTTTGAAGAAATTTTCATATATATTATTTATAGAAAAATTAGGTCAATTCGATACTTATAACATTTTTATTTGTAATTATTTTTATATATGATATATACAAAATATATTACAAAATACACCATTCAAATTATCAAAACGAGACCCATAATAATCTCACATACCCCTAAAGTTGTAGCCCAAATGAAATGGAGAAGACGTCATTGTTCAAACCCCTGACTTGGCAAACGAACTCCAACAAAATGAGACGTAATTATCTTGGTATCCATTTTCTATGAGTGACTTTTCTTTGCACCAGAAAGTTTCAACCCCGTAAAAAAAAAAACACACCACACACACAAACACACAAACACACACCGTGTCCCATCCAAAAAAACTCCTTTAAAATCACTCCCAACACAACATTCAACAACAACATAACAGTATCAAAAACTAGCCATGATTACCCTCTTCTTGATTGCCTTGTTGGTTTCACCCATACCCTTCTCTTTTGCTGATCCTGACCCGTTACAGGACTTCTGTATTGCAAACTTGGAAGCTCAACCTTCCATCAATGGCTTCCCCTGCAGACCCGCCTCCAACGTGACCTCTGACGACTTCTTCTTCGACGGTCTGAGCAAAGAAGGAAGCACAGGAAACATATTCGGATCAAATGTCACAGCAGCAAATGTTCTTGCATTTCCCGGGCTCAACACGCTGGGACTATCGATGAACCGGGTTGACTTTGCTCCAGGAGCAATCAACCCACCTCACATTCACCCCCGCTCGACGGAGTTGGTTTTGGTGGTCAAAGGGAAGCTACTTGTAGGGTTTGTGACGACTGGGTTTGTTTATCATTCCAAGGTTGTGAGTGCTGGGGAGATTTTCGTGATTCCGAGAGGGCTTGTGCATTTTCAGAAGAATGTTGGGAAGGGAAAGGCCTTGTCTTTTACGGCTTTCGATAGTCAGTTGCCGGGAGTGGTGATCCTACCGTTGACTCTCTTCGGTTCTACACCACCAATTCCTAATGATGTGCTGACTAAAAGTTTCCAAGTAAATGAAGATGTTGTCAAAGCCATAAAATCCAAGTTTGGCAACTAGGCTATTTTTTAGATAAGTTGGTGTGTATTTTTATCAATAAGTAGGTGATTTGTGGGGATGATTCTTTTATTCTTGCCTTTGCTCTTTTGATTTGATTGTGTTGTATCACAATTGTATTTTTCTTTTTCTTTTTTCTTTTTGTTTATTTTATGTTTGTATTCAATATGGAATAATACATGCAAGGTCAGATTGTTCTCCAACAAGTCTACTCATGATTCCAAATTTTGTGAATTAGATTGATCAAACAAACAAAAAAATTGAAAAAGATTGCCCACCTACACTACTAAAAAAGTGACATTTTCCGTCTAATTTTTTTGCGACCCACTATTAGCCGTTGCAAAAAGAAAAAAATTTGCAACGACGCGGAAAAGGCTTATTTTACAGGTATTTTTTTTCTTCCATTCACTAACCCCAATTTATTTTGCCCTTTTGTTATACATATGCCCTATAGCGATTCTGGGTTTTGACCCAACCTTTGTTATGTTCCAGACTCGGGCCTGTGGTTTGATGTTGTTATTTATATATCTTTTCCCTTTCTCTCTTTGAGTTTGAGTTCTAGAATGTGTTGAGCATGTTTGGAACAGGTTGGTTGCTAGTTAGTCTAGAATGTTATTGCCCAGAATTTTGGGGCTTGTTTGGTTTGTTTTTGGGAGAGTTGTTTTTGAAAAAAATTTGGGAGAGTTGTTTTAGAAATTTTTTTAGTTTATTTGGTTGTATATTTTGAGAGACAAATTTTTTTTGGGAGTTTGGGATGATTTGATATTTTGGGAGAATTGAGTAGATGTGTGTGAGAGAAAAAGTGATTGAGAAGGAGAGAGGAGAGAGAAAAAGTGATTGATTGATGTGTAAGAGAGAGAGAGTGATTTTGAAAATTTTTTGAGAAAAAACTCAAACCAAACAAATTTTGAAATTTTTTTTTCTAAAACTCATTTTCCAAACTCAAACCAAACATACCCTTGGCCTTCCGTTCGAGCGGGCCTTCTTGCGCTTGAGCGGAGTTTACAAACACTCAGTACTTTGCACGTCTGCAAAATACTAGAAGGGTGTTTTCTACGCTCGAGCTGGTGTACACTCGAGCGGCCTTTCTTGTGCTCGAGCAGGTTGTCTGATGTCTGCATAAATACTATGTGTGTATTCTGTGCTCAAGCGAGTCTCTTCTTGCCCTCAAGCGGAACAAATCTTTGTGTCTGATGCTCGAGCGTAAAACCTTCCACTCGAGTGGACTGCGCGTATATCAGATCGTGAAAAGCACTTTTACATCAAATTTTTTAGATCTATTCTTCTAAAAGCCCTAAAGTGAGACCCTCTCTCTCTAAAATACTCTCTTTCTAGATTTCCACCTAGTTCTAGTGGTTTCCCAACCTTTGTGCCTTCATTAAAAAGGTGGAGCTCCTCAAGATCTTCATTTTGACCCCGATTGAAGTTAGATTTCGACATTTTTGAAGTTCCATCCTTAATTGGCTCATTTTCTCTCTTTGATGTAGAAATTTTCTACACTTTGTTATGATTTTTAACTTAACTATTGGTAGTTGTGTAACAATGGTGGCATTTAGGGTATTGTAGACAAACCTAGGGTTTGGGTATATGATGTGAAAGAGGGGTTTTGGGTGGAGATGAGATAAATGAATATGGGGCTTGAAAATGAAGTGTTGTTATGTCAAAATGGGTGATTTTGGTACATAGGTTGATATTTTGAAAAGGGAGATTTTTGCCCTAAAATGACTATTGTATTTGTTTTGTATAAATAGTTGGAATTGAAGTTGTAAACATGGAATTAGACAAGTATTGAAGAAGATGATGAAATTGAATAGATGGAATGTCTCACCTTTGGAAACTTTGGGTAATTTACCTGTCTTGAGATTGTATATCTGTATTAGGCTATCGGTGAAGGATAGTTTTGATTGTTGTAGAAATTGCATGTGGATCAGGTGAATTGAAACTAATCACTTGTTGGTTATCATTGAATGTGACTACACTTATAGACATTGTATATGTATGATTATTTGGAAGTGGAAAAGAGATGTGCTCCATATATTATTATGTGTTTAAATACATTGCATATGTATGAATGGTTATTTGGGAGGAGAAAGTGGATGGACTCCATTATAATTAAGTTGGCTGGAATGTCGTAAGTGAAAGTCCCGAAATTATACATGGGTACCGACCCTACGGACAAAATATCCGTAAAATGACAATTGAATTATACATGGGTGCCGATCCCGCGGACAAAATATCCGTAAAATGGCAAGTTGGAAATATTATGTGTTGAGTGTGAAATTTGTTGAACTATTGAGTTGTAGTCTCATTTGGGTTATTGAAAAGTAATGAAATTTGCTCATGTATTGAGATGAATTGCAAGGGAATGAAATGGAATATGAAATTGATATTTTATGAATATGTATAAGGATATGAATGTTACATCCCAGACGTTGTTTATGTATACTGTACGTATATCTTTGTTAAATTTCATATATTGTGTTAGATTTTTCCTACTGGACTGTGGCTCACTCTATTTAGGAAAAACATTTCAGGTAATGATGGTATGTCTCCATCAAGGCAATAACAGTGGAGGGGCTTTTGTGAAGCAAGGGCTTCGTTGTTTTATGTTATTTTGTGCTTAATTTGTGTGAGTAAGTCTCTTTTTGTGATAACCAAGTCAAGACTTGGAAATGTGTAAGCCTGAAGGGCATTTATTTACGTTGAACTCTTTGTATTCATTCACATTATGTAATGAAAGAGCTATTCACTCTGATGTATGGTGTTATTAATATACAATTTAAGTTGTATTTATTGTATTATTTTGGGGGCGTTACATGCCCTAAGCCCCTTTCACTTTCATTTTCATGACATTGACAAACAGAGATGTCTCTCTAGCTCTCTTGCACTGTTTGTCTCTCTCACTCTTTTTGTTCGCCATGGTTGTAACTCTAGTAGTATGAATCTCTTTCTCTTTCTCTCTCTCTATATATATATACATACACATTTGTATATTTACATATATATATATGTATATATTGTGGATTGTAGGTAGAGTTCTTCATATGCGTGGTATTGATGATCTTAGGTTACGTTCCAGGAATAGTTTACACTCTCTATACGATCCTCTGTGTCGATCGTGATATGACTCGCACCGATTACCTGTCACTCGCCTAGTCTCTCTCTCTCTCTCTCTCTCTCTCTGTGGAAATCTGTGTGTGTTTAGCTGTAATCTCATGGTATTATACTATGGCTCTATGTGTGAAATTAATTTGAATGAGCTTGAACTCTCACTATTTGATTTAATTGCTTTGATTTAATTCAATTATTCTCTTATTTATTTGTATTTCAAATACATGTGTATAGATTTTGGAGTGATTTGATATGTATTATATGTGATTGAGTGGAAGTTTGTGATTATATGTTGGGCTAATTTCTAGATGTGTTGGCTCTTTTCTGATATTTGTTGCTTCAATCTCTCTATTAATTTGTTTGCTTGCCTAGAAATTGAAGGGAAAAAAATAGAAAATGTGATTTTGAATATTTATATTTGATTGCTTCAATCTTTTTCAATTTGCCTCTCTCTATCTCTCGGTCTCTTAATCTACTTATAAATACTTATCTAGCTTTCTCATATTCTAACTATGATTTTGGATCATTTATCATGTCTCTGTGCATCTTTAAGTTTGCAGACTTTGAGTTCAAGTTCTAAGTTTTGCAGTAAACATTCAGTCAAAATTCAAGCTGACACCCTAGCATCTTTTGCACACACAATAGGACAAACTAGTGTTGCCACCATTTCTTATGCAAGGTAAACTTTACTGTTAAAGTTCAATTTATGTTCATAATCATGCATAGATGATGAAATATTAAATTCTAGGTTAGCTATTTGGTGTTTGGATAAATGATTGATAATAAGGGATTTATGCTACTTCAGCCTTGATTTGTTAAAACTCATACAAATAACTTTAGAAGAATGATGTGGCAATGCTTGGACAAGAAATTTAAATTTAGTACTATTGGAATTGATTGTATAATTCTACATAACTTTCAATCATAGCTGCTTGCATTATTATTTTCCTATTTCCTTTCCATGAGATTGTGATGCATTCACAGAATATTCTAGCATGCTGATTGATTAATTATATAAAACCAGAGCTTGACCAGTAGTCACTAACTCAATATGAAACCAAAATGGACTAAGAACTTGTTTGTATGCTCCATGAAAATGGAAATCTATAGACTAGAATAATCAAGAAAATATAGCCATCACGATGAAAAATGATTAAAATTTGGAACAATGCCTTTAATAATTTTCTTATATCTGTAACTATTAGATAATGTTTGAAATTTGTGATTCACTTAAAGTGAAAAAAATCTAATTATGTTATGTTATCTACATTTTGCATGCATTGAACACACAATACATTATGTGTGAGATTTGAACATGGTCTAACTGATTCAATTAGAAAATGCTGCCTTTCTTTAGACCACAACATGAAGTTTTAAATAATCATCTTAATAGGACCTGAAACTTAAATGAATGTGTGACGACATCAAGTATAATAATTAGCCTTTAATTAATTAAGGAGATTTAAATTTTAATTGTCCATTATTCTGATTTAATTTGAAATTTATGAGAATTATTGAGTTTGATTCGTAAATGATTTTATTAAGAATTTATTTTGGAATTAGAAACTGAACGTCTAAATAGCCTAAGGAGGTGAAATTGATGAGTTGAATCAGTTTAATTTCAAGTATTGGAACATATGAGAGTTTAATTAAATATTCGATTCAATTTGATTTAGTTTAGTAAAATTAAGATTTGGTTAATTGGGTCCAAATTGAAATTAATTAAGCCAATATGATTATGAGGAGTGGTAATTGTAATTATTATGAATTAAATTTATTTATGAGATGTTTCATTTGAGTGTGTAATTTATTGATAGTGATTTTGAGTTTCATTTGAAATTGAAGGCCTTAATGATTTGAGAAACCAAAATTGATTATGAAAATAAGTTTAATTTAATATTTAGAATCTTTTGGAGTTTGATTGAAAATCTGATTCATATTGGTAAAAATTAAATGAAATTAATTGAGCCTTAATTGAAGGCAATTAGGCTAATTAAATTATGTGGGTGTGGGTGTGGGTGTGGGTGTGTTGGGAAATCTGTGTGCGCGCTGAGAAATCTGTATATGTTTGTGCATGATAAGGATTGTGCTGGAAGCTTTGTAAGCGTGTATGCGTGCACCTGTTTCATTGTCAAAGAAGTGGGATGTTGTGTGTAAGATCGAAAAGACTATAGAAATTTTGAAAGGCTTCACCAAATTCAAGATTAATTACTTAGCAACTAAAATCAAGTAGTAATTGAGTTTAATTTCACGAAATTAGAGAGGGATGAACAAAAGAATGAAAAACATTTGAGTCAAGTTTGATAATTAAGAAATTGATGTTATGATTTAATATTTGAGTTTGATTTTCGTTATCCTTCATTAATTTGAAGTTCATCCTTACATGCATCTTGGAATTTCAAAATTTTAGACTTTACTTCATGTTTTAAAGGGTTATGAGTTTAAATTTGGGTTTGATATGAAGAAAATTAATAAAAAATCTAAATTAGAGCAATTCAAGAAGTAAATTATGATTTGAAAATATAAACTTTAGTTAGTTTTGATCTTAATTTCATACATGCAAATACTTTTCTAAGAGTTTTATAGCTTCAATTTCATGATTTAAAGGAAACAGAAAAGAGTTAGAAATTAATTTCATGTAATTTGAAAAGAAGTAGTAAAAGGATGAAGAAATTGAATTAGATTCAAGATTATGAAAGTTAATTTAGAAATTAATTATTTTGGGTTGATTTTGAAAGTCATAGTTAAATTAAATTTCATAAATTACATACAATTTTATTGTGTATTTGATTTTGAAGAAGAATTTTAGAAACCACGAGTTCAAGGGTTTTGATTCCAATAAATTAATTAATAATTATGTTTCATGATTTTGAATTTGGATTTTAAAGTGTTGATGTATGAAAGTTTTTGTATTGAATTGTATTTCAAAAAATTCATGAGTTTCATGGTTAATTTCATGCTTATTTTTTAAAGGAAGAGAAGTTTGAAAATATTTGCATACATGGAGTTTGATTTAAGTTTTGACAACTTGATGAGATTTTGAGCAAATGATTTATAAATAAATAAGTGTTTATGTTTTATAAAGTGTTTTCAAGGTTTTGATCAAGATATGTATGGGTTTAAAGATTGAAAAATGCATTTGAAAAATATTTTTGAGAAATTCGGAATTTTGAAATTTTACAGACTACTCAAGCAGACTAATTACCTCTCGAGCGCACATTGAAGGCTTCCAGTACTTTTGCAATCTTTTACAGACTGCTCGAGCGACTAATGGTTCGCTCGAGCAAACAACTTTTTTCAGCATATTTTGGAAAAACTGCATTTAAGTTCATATTTCCATTCTTATCTCTTCCTACACATTCGCAGGCATGAATTATAACTCATTGAGGACTAATAAGCTAACAATCAACAAAAATTAGTTGGCTAAAGATAAGTCATTGACTTAGTAGCAATTGATTAAGAAGCCAAGTAAGAAATTGGTTTATTTAGAAAAGAATGATTTAGTAATAAAAGCATGGTTTTGAAAACCGGACCGGACCGGACCGACCAGTTCACCAGTTGAGGTTCCGGTCTGGATATACCCTCTAAACCGTTCAAAGCTAAAAACCAGCCTATTTAGAGAGAATCAGGAGAACCGGCGGTTGAACCGGCAAACCGGTCGCCATATCGGATCACGGATACCCTAGAATCCTTGAACCAGCTCTACATCCGAGAGATACTGCGATTGCATGGAGTACCAATATCTATGGTCTCTGATCATGATCCAAGGTTCACCTCGAGATTTTGGGAAAGCTTGCGGAAGGCCTTGGGAACAGAGTTATGCTTCAGCATTGCTTTTCACCACCAAACTAACGGCCAATCCGAGTGCACCATCCAAACATTGGAAGATATGTTGAGGGCATGCGTTATGGACTTCAAGGGCAACTGGGAGCGACATATATCCTTAGTAGAGTTTGCCTATAACAACAACTTCCAGGTTAGTATTCAGATGGCACCATTAGAAGCACTTTATGGTCGACCCTGCCAATCTCCGATTTGTTGGACCGAGATTAGAGAAGCTGGGTTAGTGGGGCAACAAATTGTTCGAGAAACAACCGAAGAAGTGAAGCTCATCCGACAGCGACTTTAGGCAGCCTAGGACAGACAAAAGAGTTATGCGGATAAGAGGAGAAGGCCTTTGACCTTTGAGGTCGGAGATCATGTGTTCTTGAAAATACAACCCCAACGAGGAATCATTCGTTTTGGGAAGAAAGGGAAACTATCACCATGATACGTAGGACCTTTCGAGGTTATACAAAGGGTTAGTGAAGTTGCATACTACTTAGCCTTACCACCACAGTTAGCTAGTATCCATGATGTGTTTCACGTGTCGATGTTTCGGAAGTACTTCTCCGACCTCTTTCACATTGTCAACTGGAAGGAAATCAGTCTACACGAAGTTTCCACTTTTGAAGAAGGACCTATAACAATACAAGATACTGGAGAGAAGAATCTTAGGGGCAAGATGGTTCATTTAGTAAAGGTGCTTTGGCGACATCATGGAATTAAATAATCAACTTGGGAACGTAAAGACGCGATGCGGACAAGCTATCCCCAACTATTTGAACCTAGTGTGTGATTGTAATTTTGAGGATGAAATTATTTTACGGGGGGTAGGTTGTGAGGTCACTAACATTTCGTTTTTTTCCCAAACCCTTATAGTTGAAGAATTTCAATAAGAAACCCTGTTTCTTCATTTCTTGCAAATTAAACCTTAGAAATTAGGAACGAATGCACGAGCTAACCAGCTGTCACGACCCAAACCCGGCCCTATGGGTTTAGCATCAGAATGGCCATGTCCGAGATTACCAAAGGCCCGCCAATCGATATCTGAGAAATCTGAGTTCAGGGCCTGGCGGAAGCCAAAACAGTAAATAACTAGTGTCCATAGAGCTGTGTTAATCTGTATGCCAAAAGCATTTTTCATACATTTTGCATTCACTACGGTCTATACACAATCATTACAAGCGTTGATCACGGGACTTAATCCTCGATATGATCTGATAAAACAGTCTATCTGAACGCATAACAAGTACAAAAGGAGACCTATGGAGACACAAAAACACCCCAAGCCATGACATCGCGTCTCGGGACCTCACAGAGAGGCACAAAGGCCGGCTGACAAAACAGGGGGCCAATCCCAGGCTCCTAGCTCGATGCGGTGGTGAGCACCTACATATATATATAAGCAGTGAGCTAAAGCCCGGTGAATAACATACGATGTAAAGAGGTTATGAATGATGTCCTTCAAAGAATGAAATCAATTCATTATCTGATGTGCAATCTTCGATATTGATCAATCGATATTTCAATCAATCGGTCATATGTGGTACATCCATTAGCCTATAAACAATAGGTCCAAAAGGACCAAGCCTTATGAACCCAACAATAATGATGGCCATCAATCAAGATGGTTCCACAAGGAAACCGATGAGCTCAGAATACCAATAACGATAGGTGCTAAGGATGCCTGTCTGATTCGAAATCAGGACATACATTCATTCAATAAACAATATCAGTTCAATAAGCAGTTCAAGATAATCAAAATATAACCATTTTGAACATATCTTTACACAACTGTTACTCACTGATTGGGCTATCGGTAGCTAGAGCGTCCGAGAGTCAACCCTAATTAGTCAATCAAATAGAACACACACTAAGTTTACAGTTTGGAAAGGATGATAATTAAATCCCTAAATTCCTCGGTGTGGTTCTATGTCTACATCCTCATTAAGATGCTCTAAACTAGGCCTAAGAATGCCTAGGATGCGATGAGGATGCAAAAAATGCACTTTGAAAACAATTTGAGAATTTTCGATGAAAGGGCCTCCGCCGGCGAGTTTCCCTTTCGGCGGACAAGCACCTAAAGGCCACGCTCGGCGTAAATTCACGCCTTTCGGCGGTGATGAAAGGTGCAAAAATCTTTGGATCGCGATTTTCCTCGGCGTTAAAATCCTTTCGGCGAATTTGTAAAACAATGCGAGAAAATACTGGGAGCATGCATTCCCAGGTCGGGCGGCACTTCCCCCCCTCGAGGGGACGGCCAAATCTGGAAAATCCAGATTCGACCGAGTTTCAAACCAAGTTTTGATGCTCCAAATTCGATCCTCTTGGGCCCATTTTGGAAAACTCCTTCAAACACATAGAATAACAAGTTCTAAAACTCAATTTAAGAAATCAAGGCCCAAGGGTGCTTCAATTAAACTCAATTTCAAACCATTTTCAAGAACACTTTCAAAACATGACATGCATGATCTTTAAACCAATTTTAAGCTCCCAATCATGCTCAAATGAGCTCAATTCTTTGAAAAGCAAGTTGAAAACATGGACTAAAGCTTAGACATGAACATGCATGTACAATCAACCATGAGTTCAACTCCAAATTCACTAATCTCTACATGCATGCAACAATGGAACTCCAATTCAACATTCTTGAACTTCAAACATGGCAATGATGCATGAAACATGCAAGATGGAGCTTAAAGATGACAAGATGACCACGAATTCCTTACCTAGAGTGTTAATTCAAGGTGTGGAAGCTAGATATGCCAATTTACACTTTAATTCCAAGCAATCCAAGCCAATTCACCAAGATGAGTTCAACTCTCTCTAGCTCTCACTCTCTCTAAGTTTTGGTCGGCTAGGAAGAAAGAAATGGCTGAGCAAGAGTCTAAGGTGAAGTGTATAAGGCTCAATTAATAAACAATTAATAAACAAGAGCTCCACTTAAGGGCAATCTAGTAAATAAGCCTAAGTTCTCAATTAGCTCAATTCAATCTACTTTAATCATTCCTAATCAATTTTCAGATAAATATATCATTAAATCAGAAATATTATGCTGATTACAAAACATCAAACGGTTTCTAAATCGGCCGCCGATAAGGCCTTCAATTAGCAGTTTAAACATAAAATGCAAACAGATAATCATGCACTCAAACAGATGCAACACGCAATTCAATAGACAAACCCATTCAGTTTCAGTTTCAGTTTCATTCAGTTTGTTCAGTAGTTCATCCAGTTCACTTATCAGTCATTATCAGTTCAGTTTAGCAATGATCAGTAGGTAATTCAGTGGTTTAACGATGAATCGAGACGAGGGTTATTCTGATCTCCTCCTTATAAGGAGTTTAGTCCTCTAAACTCGAGTTACCTTGATCACCGAAGAAAACAGATTCGGGGAACAAATCCGGATATCGCCTAGCCATGTCGTCTTCCCTCTCCCAAGTGGCATACACACCACCATGGTTCTGCCAGTCAACTTTCACTAGCGAAATCTCTTTGTTTCTCAGTTTCTTGATCCGTCGGTTTACAATCTGTATAGGCCGTTCCTCGTAAGTGTAGTCATCACTCAACACGATACGGGTAGGCTCAATCACATGAAACGGATCTCGAAGATAGTCTCTCAACATCGAAATGTGGAAGACGTTATGCATATGCTCCATTTCAGGAGGAAGTGCAACTTGATACGCCACCGGATTGATTTTCTCAATAATCTGATACGGTCCGACATATCTCGGTGCTAACTTGCCTTTGACTCCGAAACGAGTCTGGCCTTTCATTGGTGTCACTTTCACAAACACGTGATCACCCACTTCATACTCTCTATCCCGTCTTCTGACATCTGCATAACACTTACATCTACTCATGCGGTTTTCAATCTGTTATCGGTTTTACCTTTTCGGTTGTTTCATACACAATCTCGGGCCCAAACAACGGCCCATCTCCAACTTCGCCCGTGATTGGAGATCTACACTTCTGCCATACAATGCCTCGAAAGCGCCATTCCAATACTCGAATGGTAGCATTTGTTGTTGCGAATTAAAGCGGCAAATGACTTTCCCAATTTCCACGAAAGTCAAGGACACACATTCTCGATGGGTCCTCTAGAGTCTGGATGGTCCTTTCATTTGTCCATCTGTCGAGGATGATAGGCACTACTCACCTCAATTCAAGACCCAATGCGGTCTGTAGGCTCTGCGTAACCTCGATGTAAACTTGAATCCTGTTAGAAACAATAGATCTGAGCACTCCATGCAATCTCACAATCTCATCAATATAGATATGACCAATCTATCGCATTAAAAATTGTCTTGACAGTAGGAAGTGTGCTGATTTAGTCAATCTATCAACAATAACCCAAATAGAGTCCATACCTTTCTGGGCGAGGTAATCCAACGATAAAATCCATCGTGATATGCTCCCATTTCCACTCTGGTATGGGCAAGGGTTGCAGTAAGCCTGCAGGTCGTTGATGTTCAGCCTTGACCTGTTGGCAGTGAAGACATTTAGACACAAAGTCGGCAATTTCCTTCTTCATTCCTGGCCACCAGAAATTCTGTTTCAAATCTTGATACATTTTCGTATTCCCTGGGTGAATCGAAAACTTCGAACTGTGGCCTTCTTGTAGAACTCTTCTTTTCAATTCAGTGTCATTTGGTACACACAGTCTGTCTTGAAATTTCAGAACATTGTTCTCAAACTTGAATCCCGGTTTCGGTTTTGAATCCCTTTCTTCAATGATTTTCTTCAAGTAATCATCCAGTTGTTGTTTCTCTTTAATTTCTTCAATCAAGGCTGGTTGAGCAGTAATAGCAGCTAAGGTTCCACCTTGTTCTTTCAATACAACTTCAATTTCAGACTTTTCCAGATCAAGAAGCAACTCTTTCATCGATCAACAAAGCAGGCTAAGTTCCCAATCGATTTTTCGGCTCAATGCATCGGCAGCGGTGTTGGCTTTTCGGATGGTACAAAATCAGTAGGTCATAGTCTTTTATCGGTTCAAACCATCTCATTTGTCTCATATTCAGTTCTTTACGAGTGAAAAAGTATTTGAGCTCTTATGGTGATATACACTTCACATGTTGCTCCATACAAATAGTGACGCCAAATTTTCATTGCAAACACTCTTGCGACAAGTTCTAGGTCATGGGTTGGGTAGTTCTTTTCATGCGGTCTCAACTGTCGGGAAGCATAAGCAATAACTCTCCCATTCTGCATTAAAACACACCCCAAACCCTTATGAGAAGCATCACTAAAAACAGTATAACCATCCGTACCTGAAGGTAGAGTCAAGATCGGTGCAGTCACAAGTCGGGTTTTCAGTTCTTGAAATCCGATTCCTTTGGTCGATCGGTCAAATGATATCCCTTTCTGTGTCAATTGAGTCAGTGGTAGGGCAATCTTAGAGAAATCTTTGACAAATCTTCTGTAGTATCCAGCCAATCCCAAAAAGCTTCGGACTTCAGTCACATTTGTTGGTTTAGGCCAGTCCACTACAGCTTCAATTTTCTGCGGGTCAACAGAAATTCCATCTTTGCTAACAACATGCCCCAAAAACATTATATGATCAAGCCAAAATTCACATTTAGACAGTTTAGCATCGGTTTACGTTCTCTTAAGGTTTGCGGGGCAAGTCTCGAGATGATGTTCATGTTCTTCTCTGATCTTAGAATAGATCAATATGTCATCAATAAATACCACAATAAAATCGTCAAGGTATGGTTTAAAAATTACATTCATGAGGTCCATAAATGCGGCGGGGCATTACGTAACTCGAGCGGCATAACTAAAAATTCAAAGTGGCCATACCTCGTTAAAGCGGTTTATCAATGTCTTAGGTTTGACTTTCAATTGGTGATACCCGATCTAAGATCAATCTTGGAAAACACTTGTGCACCTATGTGGTCAAATAAATCATCAATACGGTAATGGATATTTATTCTTCTGATTACCTTGTTCAATTCACGGTAATCAATGCACGATCTCGATGAACCATCTTTCTTCTTTACAAATAAAAGCAGGTGCACACGGTGAAATCTTGGGTCGATAAACTTCTTGTCTAACAGTTCTCGCAATTGTACCTTCAATTCTTCGATTCGATCGAGCCATTCTATAGGGGCTTTAGATGTCTTTGGGTACGGAACCACATCCACAATAAATTCAATTTCCTGTCAATCAAATCCTGGCAATTCATCGGAAATACATCCGGAATTCTCGACTATAGGAATACAATTCATCGGTTTTAACATTATCATTAGCGTGCAGTCAATACTGAGAACACGGATATCCTTTACACCTTTCTAATCAATTTGACGGCCTTCTGAAGAAATCGATATGGAGGAGGTACTACTCCACTCCCATTAAACACAAATTCGGGCAAACCCGGTGGACGGAAAACTATTTGTTTTGTTACACAGTCGATAGTGGCATGATATTTTTGTAGCCAATCCATCCCCAATATTACATCAAAATGATCTATGTTCAATGGCAGTAAATCAATAAATAGGTGCATATCCCCAACAATAATCTCTGGCGGGATACATATATGCACATGTCATGGATCCCCAACGGTGATGATCTGACTAACAAATAGTTCATGGGTTCTAAGGGTCTATTCAATTTACGCGAAAAAGCATGCGACACATAAGAATGTGTAGACCCCGAATCAATCAATACATAAGCATTCTGAGCACAGATAGAGAGGATACCTGACACAACGGTCTCAGTATTTTGCACGTCTCCCGGTACTAGGGCAAACACTCGGCCCTGCCTCATAGGCTCTTTCCCGGTAGCTTTGGGGTTCGGTTTTGGTGCTACATTCGATGCTGCTGCGCTTGGTGCAGCTTTACTACTAGCTGGCGGAAGCGAAGGCGATCTTTGATTCATGGCCCACCTTGCCACACAAACAAGCTCGAAAACAGTAGCAAACCCTTTGTGCTTGTTGCCACATATGGAGCAGGTGGAGTAAATCCACTCACTTGGAGGGGCTAGTAGTCGACCCGTATTCATTTCTTGTTTCTTTGGGTTATGCTTGCCTTTCTTAAACTTAAAACCTGTCTTTTCCTTGCCACTCACTTGTCGGTGTTTGATTGTTTCCTTCTGCAATATTTGTCTCGGCCATCAATGCCCGGTCGAGAACACCTACATAAGTTGGCATTTTCAAAACATTTATCCGGTCCTGGATAGCAACACTAAGGCCGCCTTCAAACCTCCTGGCCTTCATATAATCGATATCCACCATATGTGGTGCATACCTATAAGTTCGGTAAAGTTCTTCTCATATTATTGACAGCAGATGTTTTGCCTGTCTCATTGTTCAAACTTCAGTCACTTTTACGTCACTGATGCCTTTGGGGAAAATACTTTTCAAGAAGGACTCCTTGGCGAGCCCAAGTCAGAATGGTATTTGCATCACGGGTTAACATCCACCACCTTCTGGCTTCTTCCTGAAGGGTGAAGGTTGCCAACAAAACTTTGTTTGCCTCGGAGCACGGAAACATCTCAAACAACTTTTCGGTCTCAAGAACCCAAGCTTCAGCCTTTAACGGTTCTAGGCCTTCCTGAAAGGACGGCGGTTTCATTTCTTTGAATTTACGAGTCGGCAATAATGTCCACCTCGATAGCATTCACATTTTGTACATTACATTCGGTTGCAGGAGGAGGAGGAGGTGAAATTTGTTGGTTCGGTTGTTGTTCGAGTCTTTCCATTATCAGTCCCATCATTTGTTCAAGTCTGGCCATTCTGGCCTCAGAGGACGATGCTTCAGTTTCATTTGCATTATCCATTTCACTATAGCAGTTATAACAGTTATCATTATAAACAGTTGTACAATTAAGCGGTTTAACACTTTAACATATAATCAGTCAGTCGTAAGCACACACTTTTCAAATTCATGAGATGCCCTAATTGCTTTTCTAGGACACCCTATAGCTCGTTTGGACACGTGTGTGCGGTATAACTCGTGGTTAAGTATCGCTCTGATACCACTCTGTCACGACCCAAACCCGGCCCTATGGGTTTAGCAATGTGGCGATAATCCGAGATTACCAAAGGCACCGTCGATATCTGATAAATACAGAGTTCAGGGCCTGGCGGAAGCCAAAACAGTAAATAACTAGTGTCCATAGAGCTGTGTTAATCTGTATGCCAAAAGCATTTTTCATACATTTTGCATTCACTACCAGTACAGAATACACAATCATTACAAACGTTCAGTACGGGGACTTAATCCCTCGATACGATCTGATAAAGCAGTCTATCTGATAGCATTACAAGACAAAAGCAGTAAGGAGACCTATGGGGACACAAAAACACCCCAAGCCATGACATGGCGTCTCGGAACCTCACAGTGAGGCACAAAATTTGGTGACAAAGCGGGGACCAATCACGCTCCTAGCTCGATGCGGTGGTGAGCACCTACATATATATATAAACAGTGAGCTAAAGCCCGATGAATAACATACGATGTAAAGAGGTTATGAATGATGTCCTTCTGATAATGAAATCAATTCATTATCTGATATGCAATCTTCGATATTTGATCAATCGATATTTCAATCAATCGGTCATATGTGGTACATCCATTAGCCTATAAACAGTAGGTCCAAAAGGCCAAGACATATGAACCCAACAATAATGATGGCCATCAATCGGTATGGTTCCACAAGGAAACCGAGCGAGCTCTGTAACGATCAATAACATGGGTGCTAAGGATGCCTGTCTGATTCGAAATACAGGACATACATTCATTCAATAAACAATATCAGTCCAATAAGCAGTTCAGTTCAGTATTCGAAATATAACCATTTTGAACATATCTTTACACAATCTGTTACTAACAGTGATCGGGCTATCAGTAGCTAGAGCGCGTCCCCGAGTCAACCCTAAGCAGTCAATCAAATAGAACACACACTAAGTTTCTGCTTTGGAAAGGATGATAATTAAATCCCTAAATTCCTCGGTGTGGTTCTATGTCTACATCCTCATTAAGATGCTCTAAACTAGGCCTAAGAATGCCTAGGATGCGATGAGGATGCAAAATGCACTTAGAAAACAATTTGAAATTTTGATGAACAGGGCCTCCTCGGCCTTGAGTTTCCCTTTCGGCGGACAAGCACCTAAAGGCCACGCCGGCGTAAATTCCGCCGCTTCAGCGGGTGATGAAAGGTGCAAAAATCTTTGGATCGCGATTTTCCGCCGGCGTTAAAATCCTTTCGGCGGACTGTAAAACAATGCGAGAAAATACTGGGAGCATGCATTCCCCGCTCGAGCGGCACTTCCCCCGCTCGAGCGGACGTCCAAAATCTGGAAAATCCAGATTCGACTTCTGAGTTTCAAACCAAGTTTTGATGCTCCAAATTCGATCCTCTTGGGCCCATTTTCTGGAAAACTCCTTCAAACACATAGAATAACAAGTTCTAAAACTCAATTTAAGAAATCAAGGCCCAAGGGTGCTTCAATTAAACTCAATTTCAAACCATTTTCAAGAACACTTTCAAAACATGACATGCATGATCTTTAAACCAATTTTAAGCTCCCAATCATGCTCAAATGAGCTCAATTCTTTGAAAAGCAAGTTGAAAACATGGACTAAAGCTTAGACATGAACATGCATGTACAATCAACCATGAGTTCAACTCCAAATTCACTAATCTCTACATGCATGCAACAATGGAACTCCAATTCAACATTCTTGAACTTCAAACATGGCAATGATGCATGAAACATGCAAGATGGAGCTTAAAGATGACAAGATGACCACGAATTCCTTACCTAGAGTGTTAATTCAAGGTGTGGAAGCTAGATATGCCAATTTACACTTTAATTCCAAGCAATCCAAGCCAATTCACCAAGATGAGTTCAACTCTCTCTAGCTCTCACTCTCTCTAAGTTTTGGTCGGCTAGGAAGAAAGAAATGGCTGAGCAAGAGTCTAAGGTGAAGTGTATAAGGCTCATTACAATTAATAAACAATTAATAAACAAGAGCTCCACTCAAGGGCAATCTAGTAAATAAGCCTAAGTTCTCAATTAGCTCAATTCAATCTACTTTAATCATTCCTAATCAATTTTCAGATAAATATATCATTAAATCAGAAATATTATGCTGATTACAAAACATCAAACGGTTTCTAAATCGGCCGCTGATAAGGCCTTCAATTAGTAGTTTAAACATAAAATGCAAACAGATAATCATGCACTCAAACAGATGCAACACGCAATTCAATAGACAAACCCATTCAGTTTCAGTTTCAGTTTCATTCAGTTTGTTCAGTAGTTCATCCAGTTCACTTATCAGTCATTATCAGTTCAGTTTAGCAATGATCAGTAGGTAATTCAGTGGTTTAACGGTAATCAGTACGAGGGTTGTTACACTAGCAAACCCTAATCGACTCTAAGAACTTAGGGAACTTTAAAAAAAACAAAACAAAAACCCGAAATTAATAATTTAGAAATCCTAGAATGAAAATTTATAAGAGAAAAATCCTAGTTTTCGGTAATCGCTGTTTTAGCCCAGTATTTCGTCTTTTGTGGCGAACCAACACCACGTGACCCGAATTTATTTTCCTATCGTTATTTTATTGATTATATGACTTAAATATATATTTCATTTTAAAATTTCAGATTCAGCTATTTTCTTTCTTTATTATTGCATTTTTGGCCCCAAAAACCCCAATATTTTAATCAAATAAGGTACATCCATTATTATATTGATATATACATAACACCTATTATATATTATTAAAAAAATAGATTTCACACATGTGTAAAAGAGGACCAGCCGGTTGTGAATAATATAGGAGGGACAAGAAAAAAAAATTATATATATAGAATATCTTGATATATCTTTGAAAATATATTTTGAATGACAAGCATTTATTGCTATGTCCTTTTGTCTCCCAATTAGCAACTAAGTAGGATTATTTTTTCCTAATCAAGATTACCTAACACTAATCCTAATTGGAATACAACCAAACTTGAACAGTTCTCATTGAAATCTAACCAAACCAAACAAGCCTTTCTCTCTTCTCTTGGCCTGTAAATACAATGCCTTACAAGTTGATTTTCATCACTCCAAAACACACACACAACCAGTTTTCAGAGAGAAGAGAGAGAGAGAGAGAGAGAGAGAGAGAGAGAGCTTGTAAGATTTATAGAAAAAGAGAGAAAGAACGAAAAAGAGAAGGAAAGTAGAAAAGCTCTAGCAACTAAGTGTAGCTTGACTTTTCGTGCTCTTTTCGGATACGACTAGCCTATAGTTTGGATTCCCGTGGTTCTAAATCTGATTCCACAAGTGTAATGTGAAATAGATAAACACAAATGAGTCCAAATTTGACAATTCTTTCGGAAAATCGATTTTGAATCAAAATGTCAAAAATGGACTGCTTTGCCAAATACAAAGTCGCCACCTAAATATTTTTGGAAAATTTAGGAAACCTATGACTCGTGCCAAAAGTCATGTGTCCGTCATCACCAAGATTGTCTCGGTTTGGGAACTTAAGTACGAGAGGAGAATGTCATGAATTGAGCACCCCACTTACCCGATCAAAGATCGGCCTCTACTAATCATGATGTGATTCTTATTTATATTGTATGCTCTTGTTTCGGTTATTAGGCCAACATTACTATGTGTTGCACACAAGTATAGACTAGTTTGCAAAAATTAAAAAATTTGATTTCAAGTTTGTTTTTGAAAATTATTTCAAATATGTACCACTTGAAAAAGTGATCTCATATATACTTCGATCAAACTATTCCAGTTTAAGCAATTAGCCTCCATCTACAAGCATTCAAGAGTTACATCACTTAAGCACTTAGCCTGATGGAAATATACTTGACATGGCAACAATCACACTCATGCAATATGCTAAAATAATAAATGCTTACCTAGTACTCCAAGGTGAGCCAAAACAAAAGAGTTAGAAAAATGCATACTTCTAACTAATAAAATATGACTAATGCAACACATGCAAGATGCAATTAATGGGCTCGGCTACTAATATAACATGTGAATCAATTTGATATCATGTGGTTTAAACACGTATTCAATGAAGTAATAAACAACAATGCTTGCTAGAATGATGAACCGAGCCTCGATCCATGCAAGACAAGTGGATACAAATCATGGAATATGCTAAATGAAACATGATGTTCTATTCTATCCATCATAAGCAAATAAATAAAAGGGAAAAAAACGTAGGATTGAAAGACATATACAAATATTACATATTGGTCCCCACACAAGAGGGTCCGAATGAATGCCCTAGCTAAACTATTTAACTAATCTATTGCAACCCAAATGAAATAAATTAACTATGCTAGCTAATTATTACAATATCACAAATTAACTAACTACCTTAGCTAATTAATTAAGTACAACATAAAACTAACTAGCTATTCTAACTAAACTAACTAATTAGTTACAAGTCCACTACTTTAAGTACAACATACCACTATTACAACATTATTTTAATAGATCTTGAGAATCGAGGGATGGTTCATGCATGGATGTGGATTTCCACCTGAAAATGCTCTCCGTTTTGCTACCAGAATGCTTCTGTTGCACAGTCAGGAAATTGCACTGATTTTTCACCTTAGTTTCTGCTCTGTTCCATAGGAAACAGTTCACTGTCTTGTTGGAAAAGTGGCCGGCAAGCCAAAAGTAGTGACCTGCCACCCAGTAAAGGTGACCTACCAACCACTGATGTTGGATTTCTCCTGCTATAGTAGAAAATAAACAGAGCACAACAAAACATTGTCAGGGGATGTTTGTCCATCCTGCCTTTCCTTATCATCTAACGCCTTAAAGGAGAGGTAGGCTCGATTCGCAAGCCATCAATTGGTGCAATTTCATTGCATGATGACTTATGAACCAAGGGATACAATTTCAATAAATGGTAAGGAAAAACCAACAAAACCTCCTCCCTATCATGGATTGATCAAAGGAAAGGGCTGATATTGATTCTTGAACCGTTTTCATCACTAACAAGTATAAAATGACTCAAGACTCAATAGGTTCAATTGATGTCTGATTGAACCCAAACCATTTTATTATCTTGCTTCATTTTAACCCCAATTTTTATTATTCCATTTTAATTACCTTCCATTCATTAGCCAATTAAGTCCAATAATGAGCTTTAAGTCCACTATTAGAGAGAAGTGTCAAACCAAATATTGTTTTAGGCATGAGAGGTAGATCATGCCGTTGGTAATGAACCCCCAAAGGGATTAAATCATTAAGCACAATATCACCTTCAAGCTTAAACAACACTCATTTCGAAGCAACTCTCAAAGCAAAGAGAAAAGGCCAAGAAAAGAAGGAGATTGCAGAGATGCTTAGAGGTGAACACAGATATGGAAAGCAAGAAATAAATGCTATCAACTCAAATAGGTTGGTGGCTAAGGCCTAAACCACCAAGCTTATGAAGGCTATTACACTACAAGCATACTATACAAAGCATGAATGAAACTAACACATAAAAATAGTCCTAAGTTAGCTCAAAACAATGCCTGAATTAAAGTAAAAGCAGTTAAAAGAGTAAGCTAATAAACAAGCACTAGGAGGGGAGGCTACCCCCCTCCATTTTTGGGACTTCAAAACATGATTTTTATCCTCTAGAAAACTTTGAAACTAGTGGTAAAAAGATCAAAAAAATTTGAAAAAAGGTGGGAAACACAAGGGTAAAAGCCTATGAAACAAGGTTCAAAGAAGGGTGATCCACCCCTCTACTTTTAATGGCTTTAAACCACAAGTTTCAGCCCAAAAATACAGGTGATGAACAACTCAAAAATAGCAAGAAAAGATGAGAAAGAGATGGTACAAAAGAACTATAATGTATACCTTTTGAAGAGGAATGATCCTTTTGAGCTACAAACCAACAATTCCACACCCTCAAGAGCTAAAATACAAGCTCAAAAACACCTCAACAAAGAACCCTCAAGTAGGGCTGAGCAAGGAATCCGTGAAATCCATAATCCGATCCAATCCAGTCCAATCCAATAGGTTTGGATTGATTTTTTGAATCCGCGGTTCGGTTCCGGATTGAAGAATTAAAAATCCGTAGTCTACGGATTGGTTCTAGATTGAACCCCACGGTTCTGGATTGGAACCAATCCGGATTGTTTACAAATAGTCTATATTTTTATTATACATCATCGCCTATAGTGTCTTCTCTTATTCTATATAAAATCTAAACTCAAACCTAAAACCGTATAATATCTTCTTTTATTACTTTTGTTTGTTAGTTTTTAGTTTTAATTTGTAATGGTTTAAATACTTATGGTGAAACCAGTTTTCTTATGGTTGTTTAAATTCTAGAACAATATGTCACTATTATAGAAAAACATATTGCTATTGTGGAACTAATATAGCGCTATGTTTATATTTTTATGAAATTAAAGTGTTATATATATATATTAGTTATTTAATTATGTGAATCCGTAGTCCTAAACCGATCCAATCCGTATTTAAATGGATTGGTTCCATGATTTAAACGGATTGGATTGGTTCCAAGTTTTCAAGAACCGTAGATAACGGATTGGTCCTGGTTTTACCCCAATTCGGTCCAATCCGGACCATGCTTACCCCTACCCTCAAGGTTTGGTTTAGAGTGTTTAAGCAAAGGGTATAGAAGTTATAAGGGAGAGAGAGAATTGTAGAGAGAGAGAAAAATATTTTCCAAACTTTTGTTTCAAAATTTTCCAACCCTAAATTATGAGAGAGGGTCAAGTATATATAGAAAATTTTGTTTGTCTCTCGAAAATATCATTATACATACAACTAGTATCATGCATGCACCTGTGGAGACAGCTGGCACAACTGGCAAAAAGATCTGAAATTTTACACAAGTGGCCAGCAGGCCACTAATAGTGGGCGGCTAGAGTCACAAGTGGATCTGCAGGCATAAGTGGTGTGAGCCACTAAAAAGGGTGTGAGCCACTAATAGTGGGCAGCTGGAGTCACTAGTGGGTCTGCAGGTCCCTAGATGGTTAGGCTTGAAAAACCACTATTTTGATCCAAAACAAGGCACAAGGTTTGTATGCACAAAATTGAGGTTTTTTGTTGAGGATATTGAGCATTTGGACAAGCGTATGCATTCATCATCAGGTGAGTAATTGGTGGCACCCAAGTCGTAAGGGTGGTCAAAAATGGGGTGTCTACACTAAAGTATATCCATACACCTCTTCTCTCCATGAATTATCATGTTTTTTTTTTTTGTTTTCTCTTCATAATATATGCTAAAAATGTATCGTACATGTTACAAGTGGTTACTACATTTGCTAGATGAAGTATGCTTTGAAAATGAAATGTTTTTCTCCATCTTTGAAATCTCCAACAGGCTCTTATCAAGGTTTTTGAATTTTTTTTTTTTTTTTTTTATAGCAAACCTTCATGAACTCATAATCTATTTTAAAAGGGTATTATTTGACATATATAGAGTATGTGAGAATTTTGGCTAAGACCATGGATGTGTTTTTATGACTCCTTTTATTTTCCTAAATACTTGGTGCAAAGAATTTGTTAAAAATAGAAAACTTCAGAAATTTCTAGAAAATTTGAGAAAAATGATCTCATGTTCATTTTTATATCAAAATCTTCCTCCAATGGTTAGGTTTCAAGAAAAATTTATTTCAATACAAATGCATGAGTATTTTAAGAGAAACACTAGTTTTTGTAACAATTGTCAAATCTAGACTGAGTCTATGTATTTCTTAAATATCTAAAAATCTAAAAGATTCACCCTACTTTCGTAAAATGGTTTTGAAACTAGACTTGATTCTCTACAAATCCTCAAGAAGCCATGTTTTTAAAACGCTTAAAAATATTTTTTTCTATATTTTTTATATAGAATATCTTGATATATCTATATCCGATCATTGGTAGGAACTAATCAAGAATACCCCTGACATTTCAAACATGTCATGGAACTAGTTTAAGGATTTGTTCTTGATTAAATATTTTCCAAGCGCCGTTTGTCAAGAGCGAGTCAAGGAATTCCAGAACCTGGAGCAGGAGAATATGACCGTAACTCAATGCCCTACAAAATTTGAAGAGTTAGCCCGTTACGCAACTAGATATGTAGCAAATGATGAAGAGAAAGCAAGGATGTTTGAGTGGGAGCTGGACCTTACAATCAGGGAAAGAATTCTTTTGCAATGACTCCACTCATATGCCGAAGTATTAGAGAAGGCATTAAAATTTGAAAGGGAAGTAGTAGATGCAATGAAGACTTGGAACAAGCGAAAAGGGGGTTAGACAGGTATAGGACCTCAAAGGAACCAGAAAGAAAATACGACCCCGAAGCCCTACTCAAGACCACAACCACAGTAGCAATGGAAACAATCGCAACAACAGATCCAAAAGGGAGGTTATCAACCAAGATCGACAGGACAACTCTAGTGCTTTCATTGCCAACAGCTAGGGCACAAAAAGAGTGAATGCCCCCAACTCCCTCCATCAGAATACTAGGGAGGAGGCTTCGGAGAAAATGCTCAGGCATTGGATGGATAGAAGCCCTGGGTAAACAAGACAGGATCTACCGGGCAACAACACTAGAAGAGTAGAGGAATTCAGAATACCAGGACCAATGGCAACCAAAAGGCAACTGGCAGAGTCTTTGACTTATGATCTCAAAATTTGTTTTAAAGGGGTATTATTTGACATATATAGAGTATGTGAGAATTTTGGTTAAGACCATAGATGTGTTGTTATGACTCCTTTTATTTTCCTAAATACTTGGTGAAAAGAATCTATTAAAAACAGAAAATTTTTGAAATTTCTAGAAAATTCCAGAAAACTGATCTCATGTTCATTTTTATATCGAAATCTTCCTCCAACGGTTAGCTTTCAAAAAAAATTTATTTCAATGTAAATGAATGAGTACTTTAAGAGAAACACCAGTTTTTGTAACAGTTGTCAAATCTGGACTGAGTTTGTGTATCTCTTAAATATCTAGAAATCTAAAAGAGCCACCCTACTTTTGTAAAATGATTCTGAAACCAGACTTGATTCTTTACAAATCCTCAAGAAGCCACATTTCTAAAACCCTTAAAAATATTTTTTCTATATTTATGTGGTTCTTGTTGTAATTTAATGCTTTGTGCAATCATTCTTGTATAGTTGAACTTATTATGACATGTTTGTTTATAATATATGTTATACTTGCATGCTTGCGTTTTACCTAGAATAGCCTTATTATGCTCTTACTTGTGCTAACTATTAATGTGTAATGGACTTAATGAAAAAGGGGAAAGCTAAATGGGTTGGTAAAGAGGGTTGATGACCACACTAGTTATACATGATGAATGATAAGAATGTTAAGTTTGATATTAGTAGTGGATTAAAATAAGCAAGTCTTGCGCAAGTGGTTGTTCGATACCCTTGAATGGAGCGGTTGTATTCGGACCTCAAGTGGCTTCAGTGTGAGGAGAGATTTGGGCAAGGCCCATTTTATCGTCTCTTTTGAGACCTTGCGGTTGGCGCTACGCGGCATATAACCATTGGTAAGAATCTGATGTAAGGTCTACAACAAAGCAGCAAAAGAGGGGGCATACCGAATAATCCGCATCCAATTCTTGGAGTTGAGAGGTTGAAATCTCTTTGGAGGATTTCTAGACTACTAAAAACAATCCATGTAACTTTTGTTATTTATTTGAATATCATGTTCTCTTTCTCTGTTGTAATTGCTATTGTGTATTAGATGGGAGAGAAAACAGGGACATGGTGTGTGTGCGTTTATTGGGCATTCAAAGCTCATGGCGTGTTATGCCAAGTGCCGAAGAGAAGCTTGCAACAGAAAACGATGAACCGGAAACCTTTGAAGACATTTGGCTATCCTAGAAAAGTTATTTTTATTTTTATATTTTATTTTATTTTATTTTTGTTGTTGTTTTGAAAAGTCCATCTGAAACTTTATTTTTTGAATGTAATGTTGATGGAACTTACTTTTGTAACTAAGGATGTTTGTAACAATCCTATTATTGTTATGTACTTGTACTTAAAACACCAATATAGTTTTGTACGTTGCTTATAGACCTTGCGTCAATACCTTTTAAGATCTGTCAAAAGGGTAGTGCGCTATCTAAGAAAGCTAGACTTAAAAGGGAGGCTAACTTGACTTCTCCAGCGATTTGGGATCTTACTCGTTTATTGGTCATAGGACTCATTAATGACTTTCCCTTGACTGCAGCCCTTAGTGTAGATTTTGGGGCGTGACAACAATTGCCTCCCGAGCACCGGGTTAACTCATATATCGAGTGGGCTTTATGCTTGGCTCCCGCTGGGCTGACTTTCATATAGATGTATTGCACTAATCGTAATCTGTGCCTAGAAATACGAGCGTGTAGTAGATATGTTATCACACTTGACACAATGGATAGGACCCAATGGGGGATACGTAAAGCTTCCTACTCTTTCTTTGTCTCTTGGCTCTTTATTTATTGCGATTCAAAAATCCGCCGCCTATTCCCTTTCACTTCCGAAAAGACTTCATTCCTCTACCCCTTCAATTTTTACCACTTGATTGCAACTGTGGTAGCCCTCATGTCATAGCCCAAACCCGCCCCTATAGGTTTAGCTTCATAACCGGCCAGTAATCCTGGAATTACTAAAGGCCTCTGAACATATTAACACATAATAAGGGGTTGTGGAAGTAGATATATGAAACACACATAGTCCATTGAACTGCGCAGACATACATAGGACAGGAACTTAAAACTTTTATCACACATATACATGGCAACATATTAACAAAGTCTTGTGTCACCATCACATGTACACATAGTCAAACTGAGACTTAGTCCGAGGAACTATCATACAAAATCTTGTTCAAACCAAATAAAAAATGTAGAAAACTTATATATAATTCACAAACTCAATAGTCAAACTTCTCAGGAACCTCCTCAAGAGGGACGGTGGTTGGCCGACACAACACAAATCTTCAGGCTGCTATTACTGAGCCTGGTCATGTACTTGATCACCTACATACATAGATAATAGAGTGAGCGAGAGCCCAGCGAATAATAACAAAGTAAAGATGTTTAAATGAATGATGTCCTATACCAGATTCGAAAAGAAGATTCATTTTTATTTCAGAAATAGAACCAGATTCACATTCATATTCTTGTTCAGATCATATATAGAAATCAAGGTTCATGCTTAGTCATATGTGGTACGTCTGCTAGCCCTAACAGAATAGATGCAGAATAGATAAAAATAGGTACAAAATAGATGGTGGTTATGAGTAACTAGTTCCATAAAGGAACATCTGGATCCGGGTAATAGAGAATAGATATGCTGAGCTCCATGATGGAGCCTCCGGTACAGGTAATAGATTACAGACATATTAAGTTCCATAATGGAACCTCCAATATCGGGTAACAGCTAACAAATATGCTAAGGATGCCATGAATACATTTTAGAAATTGGAGAAATTTATTCATCGTACAAAACATGTAATTTCAGAAAATAGATCTTATTTTATCATACAGAAAATAAATAAAGTTGAACATAACTTTACTAAGTTATTACTCACTAATGGCTCCAGAAGCAGATAGACAGAGCAAACAAATCGAATAGCTTACGGTCCATGACCTGCACAAATAGATAATGGATACACACTGAAACACACGCTCAGAAAATACTTAACTCATTACGTTTCGCTCTTAGTATGTTTCTAAGTCTTATCCTCCTTATTATGTATTAATTAGGGCTTATAAATGCCTAAGATGCAATGAAGATGCTAAGATGTGCTTTGGAACACTTAGCCAAATTTTCAAAAATAGGGCAGTCCGCTTGAGCACAACATTTGTCGCTCGAGCGGTCTGCAAAGTCTACAAAAGTACTTGTTACATACAGATGCTCGACAGTAGCTCGAGCTAAAGACATAGTAAATAGGATCTCTACTCGAGCGTAACTTCCTACGCTCAAGCAGTTTGTAAAAGTTTGGGAGCTCTCATTTTACGTTTGAGCGTAACTTCGGTCGCTCAGGCAGAGGGTCAAAAATAAGGGTGGTCGCTCGAGCTTAGGTTCTACCACTTGAGCTAACCCCCAAACTTTACAAAAGTATTGGGAGCTTACATTCTCCACTCGAGCGAAGGGTGCAAATTCTGGAATTTTCCAAATTGTAGTTCTAAGTTTAAACTCAAGTTCAAGACTTCAAAACACATCATCTTGGGCCCAAAACTTGAGGAACGTTTTTAAACTTGTAAAACATTATGAATTCAAAATCATTTCACAAAATCAAAGCCCAAAAGCATGTCAATTGTGAAAAATCAAACAAGAACTTAAAGAACATAACACGAAGACAACATGCATGAATTGTCTTGACTTCAAAGCTTTCAAAACATGATCAAATGAGGTGTTTAACTCAAATACATGTTGAATTCTTAGAACAAATCCAAAATGAGGACATGCAAAAGGAAATTCTTTGAAAACATCTCCGAAACACAATGAAATGAGAATTCATGCATGTCCTATGCTTTGATCCTATAATATGAGCTCAATTCTTGTCTTAATCTTGAATTTCTTTTGAACTCATGTATTAGCTAAATTAATTACATAATCACAGGCTTGAATTCTCACCTAAACTTCCCAGTTAAGCTTCAAGTAGTCATATTCTTTAGTGTCCAAGCTAATTCTCCTTAGTTCCTCTCATGTTTCTTCCTTTTGATCTCAATTCTCTCCTCTTATCTTTCCTCTCACTTTTGTGCCTCAATATTGAAGGAATAAGAGTGTTTAATGAGTCTAGAGTCATATATAAACCTTATATAAGCTAATCAGGAAGTCTAAGTAAGTCTTATCTAAGCTTATTAACTTTAATGATTTTATTCTAATTATTGGGTTCATAATCAAATTTCAATTAAACCTACTATAAAATTCTAAAAATTCCAAATAACATATAAACCAAGTCAATTTCACATTCTGTGGCCGATAAGGCCTTCAATTCGCATAATGAAACAGAAACACAAACATATATTCCTACAACTGACAGATATAAACTTAAATAATGTAACAAACATGAAATTAATTCAGAATTTCTTCTTAATTATTGATTAGGCACTTTTAATTATGGATTAGTGGCTAATCACTATTCAGGGTTGCTACACCTTATTTGTTTAGACATTCCTCGTTTTGATCTTATAAGTCTTTTGAACCCCCATTTTCATCTTACTTGTGTTTTTTGTTGAATTTTCGACTTTGCTTCACCACTGATCCACTTTTTTGCCTTCGGTCTATTCATCCTTTAACATCTCCATGGCAAAATATCTGAAAGCCTTACTATCTAAGAGTAAGGTCGCCACTTTTTGTCGTCATTATTCTATTTCTGACAATGTTCAAATAGAGCTTGTTGCAGACATGGTAGTGGATATGGAGAGGACAGACACTAATACCATAGTGTTTCTGTTGCTAACCATTGCTGAAGGTAGAGTATGATTTCCCCTGCACCATTTTCTTCGAACTGTTCTCCATTGTTAGGGTCTGATTCTCTCACAATCGAATATAATTTTTTACTAAATAATCATGGGTATCATATCACTCAATCGCCGATTGCAAATTAATCTGGGCATCCCTGTTATTCGACACTGCTACGCCCTTACCAAATTATCTGGATGGCTAGGACGATTCTTTCTTAGGGCCAAGGACACGGATCACCAGTTGGTGACCATGCTCGCTAACTGAGGCAAGATGGTGGATGATGTAATGGTCCTAGTGAGTGGAAATTGGGAATTCAGCTTAAAGGAAAACCATTTGGACTCGATTCCTAAGCAAAAAGGGGAACCAAGTGGCCGAGTAATTCAACAGTCATTTTCAATTCTATTCGGCTATCAATGTATTAGTAACTTTGTTTCCTTACAAGTAATGGTCTGAAGAAGCCGATCACTTCAAACGACGAAGCCATATTGGCCCAAGTCAAGACCGCTCTTGAGTATACTGGGCTAGAGAACCTCAAAGGGCAAGGCCGTGCTGCGTATATTCTGCTTAGTTATGATCCATCTTACTCTACTTTTGCTGTTGCCGATCACATTCCCATTCCTGAAGGAGAACAACAGCTTATGGCTTTGGTTTTCGAAAGTTTCGTCAACTTAGGGGATGTGGGAACCATTGAAGTAGTAGATAGTGAAAGTAGCGAAGTAAGCGTTGAAGAATCCAATCAGGGTGTTGAATGAAGTGAAGGCATAGATAACGGAGTTGTCGAGCAAGTGCAGTAGGGCATTGATTCAATTTTCGAGATCACCGAAAGCGAAGAATCCAACCAACATTGTCTGGAATTAGTGTCGTCTCCTGTGCGAGCTGATTTGGAAGGCGCTCAGAAAGAGGCCAATATATTTTTTGACTTGGATGACCTTTTTGGGTCTAGAGCCAAAGATATGGCAGGTGAGTCCCTTTTGCTCACCCAATTTGCTAAGAAGTGAAATGCTAAGAGGATGGCAGCGATGAGGAAGACAGGCACCGCTAGAAGTAGCCAAGAGATCCCTCTACCGGTGGTGACCTAGTCTAAAGAGATCATTGCTCCACCCGTTCCCATAGAGTCGGCATAGCCAACTCTTGACCCCTTAATCAAAAAAATGATGGCTAAACAAAACGGAGTGAGAGGCGCCCTACTGAGTCCACTAATTCGGTCGAACGGCCAATTGAGAAAAGACCAAGCGCTTCACTCACTTTGGATCTGGTGGCGCCGTTTACAGTTCAGCTAAAGATTAAGGGGTCGTTCCTCCCCATGGGCATATAGGCGGTAAAAGAGCCTGCCGTTGCGCTAAGTGTGGCTATAACCATCATGTTGCCTTTGGACAAGGTAGTGTTCTATGCTGAGCTGAATGTTATCTTAATCACTATGGCTGCACAATTGGCTATTCGGGGTGAGTTGATTTCAATGAACATATATGTTAGTAAAACCTTATTGCTTTCTTAATATAAACATTCCCTTTTGCATACAGCTAAGCAGATTGAGGAGATTGGCTGTTGCCACCATGACACCGTCGAGCTAATCAACCAACTCAAAGGAAAAGTGGCGATCGAGCAAGGTAAGGAAAAGTCAATAGCTGCCGAATTGACCACATCGATGCAGAGAGCTGAAGCTAAAGCGAAAAAGGCCGATGAAGAGCATTTGAGGGCCAACTCCGAAGAGGAAAAAACAAAACACGTCGACCTACTTCATAATGCTACCAAAGAAAGGGCAAATCTTTTCGGATGCCACTTTGAAAGAAGCAAAGGCAGATCTGGAAAAGCTCAGTACGAAGCCGCAACTAAGACAAAGAATGGAACAAGCACAATCAAGGACGGCCAAAGCATTTGGAGATGGGGAGTTATTGGCTATGGAAAAGTATGCCGACGAGGCCCTGAAGTTTGTGAATCAGGGCTTCGAACGTGGTTGACTCAAGGCATTGGCCGCCGCACAAGTGATCCTAGACGTGCCAATTCCTTTTAAGTAGAAAGAGGTGGAGCCGCTAGAGTCGAACCCAGAGGAGTAGATCCGATGCCGAACAGTTTAGTCTAAGTTTCGATTGTAATAGTCTTTTTGTTTGGTTTTTTTATTTTATTTTATTTTTTTTTAAGAATTGATGTACTAGGGTCGTTCTCATACGTAAAGAGACCTAGTCATGTATCAAGTCAGTTTATAAATGAAAACATTCTACTATGCTTCAAAATTGTCTTCAACATTTTACCAGCCTCTTCTTTGGTCTCACTCATCGTTGTTACCATCATAGCAGGCTTTGACAAGTCTTGTACATCTCTTTCCAATTGTCCTAGTTGCCTAGGCCTTGCTTCAAATCTTTTTAGTAAAGCCAAAATCATATTACAATCAGTGTTTGTAGGCAAAGAACCAAACCTAATTGCCTTTACCTTCTCACTAAAATCCTCAGAACTTTCAGACTTTGTATCTTCCCTTGTGTCGTCCTTGCTGTCAACAGGAACTTCATTTGACTTGCCTGCCACAACATTCCTATCAGTCATGACCTCATCCTTCTCTCTCTCCTCATTTAACAAGAGTGCTTTAGATATTTCCTTCAACTGCCTCCTAACGAGAATCTTCTTAGGTATCTTATCTACTACACTCTCTGTCTTGCCTGACTCACCACACTCTTCTTTATTCTTCTCTCTCTCCCAAATCAAATTGTTTCGATCATCTCTCTTTGAATTTCTCACTCCTTAGTTGAAAACATAGCATGAAACTTTCTTTGCTCCCTTCTTACCCAAGTTCTAGTTGGGCCCATAGGCTTCAAACCCGACAAAGGAAATTTTGGATGAACTACCCCTTGCCAACCAAAATGTATAGGCACTGGTGGCTTCACCATCCTTGGCTGCATTGGGGAATAAACCCGTGAAAACCTCACCCTTTGGCCATGAAACTATCTTGGCCTAAAAAACCTTTGACCTTGGCCAATAAATGGCCTTGGAAATGGTCTTGGCATAAATACTAGTTTTTGAACATGACTAAGGCCACTAGAAGACCTTTGATCTTCCAACTATCTTACTTTAACTCTGACCCCTTCTGTACCATGAAGAGAAGGATATACAGGTCGCCACTTGAATAAAAATGGACCATTCTCTTCAGTATATGACCTGTCGACAGGCCCAAAAATCCCAGGGTCCTACCCATCAAACAATAACTTGTCTCCATTGAAAATTTGAATGTTACCTCCACATAAGGTATTAAACCTTAAACCATGATCCTTCACATTCTTTTTCAACTTGTTAGCTAAAATAGCTTGCAATTTTTCCTTTTTAGTCCCACACAAACTTGTCCTCATCAATCACTTTCTTTCCCTTTTCCTACTTCTCCTTGTGAATCCTCTCCAAGTTAGACAATAAAACAATTGGGTTTGGTGTCTTCCTTTTAATGCTAGCTGACACCATATGGATTGGTGCCATTTCTAGAAAGGGATTACTGTTGACTACCATGACCCCCTTTTCTTTCTCTGCATATTTCAACAGTCCCTTCTATATTAAGTCCTACACACAATTTCTGAAAGTTACACAACTGATGGTAGAATGTCTAAAAGTATTATGCCAATTACAATATTCTTTTCATACACTGTCTTTTTCTTTTGAAATTATGTGTCCAAGGGACAATGTTAAAAATTTATTAGCTAATAATTCATCAAAAATGGCATCAGCCTTGGACAAATCAAAAGAATACTACCTAAATGTAGGGCTTTAATTTCTTTTGGCTAGCTGAGTTACTGGCATGTTCACTAGTTTGTCCATTTTCCTCAAAATCCCACAAACCACTGGTGTTTTGCGAACCACTTGAGCCACATTAATATCAATTTATGTTTCCACATCAACCTCTTGGAAATATGTCCCATTAGAATTTGCATTCCTATGTCTCTTCTCTCTAAGTATTGATTTATATCTTGTTGCCTTAGATGGCAACTAAAACAAGTCCCTAAACTCCATCCCTTCAACTTTTTTCTTAACTCAAATTCCAATCCATTTTGAGCCATTCTTACAATTTCAACCTCAGGCATGTACATTTGACACTTGTTTTTTCCCCTCTTAAATTTTTCAATAAATTGTTCTACACTCTCAGAAAACCCATTTCAGATAAATCTACCAGAGTTACTTTAGGCTCAGTTCTATGAAATTGAGCATGAAACTGCCCAAGTATGAATTGAATTAGCAGGCAAATTAATGAACATGTAAAAGCAGTCCTAGAGAGAGAATGTGGAAATAATCTCATTTTAAGTACGTCATTATCTCCTGTTTCTCCACATTGTAAAGTAAACCTCCCTATGTGTTCAATTGTTGACTGGTTTTCCTCACCATGAAACAAGGAAAACTCAAGTACCTGGTAGATCCTAGGAAAAGGTTCCTCATCTACCTACTGAGGGTATGGTTTCCTAAATCTAGCCCTTTTAGGCCTTCTCAACCCTGGACCATAAAGGTCTTGAACAGTTTGAATAATCTGGTCTCTTTGAAATTTTTCACTATGATTAATAGCATTTTTCCTCCCATACCCATAATTGTTCTCAAGAAATTCATGCTTGTCAACATGTAAAGGGGGTACTGGACCTCTTGGCCTTGGGCCATTACCAAATGGTTCGTGATACATATTAGGCCTGTGCATTTCAGGGTATGCACCCATATTACCATAATTATTAACCCCTTGGTGTCCATAACCCATATTATATCCAACATTTTGATTTCCAAAACCTTGATTATAATTTTCAAAACCCATACTATTTCTTGGCCTAATGTTAGGATAATTATTAAATTTTGTGTCAAACAAATCTCTATCTCTTACACCTTTGGCCATATAATGGATTAGAAAAAACATTTGACCTAGGGTGCCCCTCCCCCCCAGGCCAATTTCCTTGAATTTTAACATTTGGGGTTTGAAATACCTCATGCAATTTTTCCTCTACAGTTGGGTCCCTATAAAAGGACATTGACTCACCAACAGATTGGGGTGGCACACCAGTTGGTGGCACCATGTGTGTTCTTGAGGACACCTTATGTGCCTTTACTTCACTTTATCTTGCATACTCTATAGATGGAGCTTTCAATACACTCCTCACTTCTCCTAAAAGGATCTGGTTCTCCTCTAGTGACTGGTTTGCTAGTGCATCCCTTATCTGAGCCACTAAAGCCCTTGTTGGAATTTTGGCATGGCCACTTGTCTGGCCTTCTGTATCTACTACTTGGCCACCCATCTGGCCTTTATGGGTCTAGACACCCCATTTTTGACCGTCTTCAAGACTTGGATGTCATCGTTGGTGCACACGATGATTGTGATTGTTTGAGCTCATTTTGGTGCCTAAAGTCCTCGGCAGAATGCCCTGTCTTTGAGCCTTCAAACCCCTATCCATTCTATGCCCTGTTTTGGACCAATATCTTCTAGCCTGCATCCCTTGGTGGCTGTCAGCCGCCAATTAAGGCTGCTAGCCACCCACGTGGCCTGCCGGCCATCACTGGTGGACGGCCGGCCACATTAGTGGCCTGCTAGCTATTGATGACTTTTTTTGCAGATATTTTCTTGACAGCTGTTCCAGTTGTTGGCACAATCAGCTTGATCACCATACACGTGTATGGACTGATGTATCTTAGCCAAAAGTTTGTTTTTCTATAAATGTGGGACATTCTCCCCCATTGCAGAGGGTTAGAAATTTTTGAACAAAATTCTCTATCTCTCTACATTTCTCTCTCTCTTGAAATTTGTCCATACAAGTGTAGATACACTTGAAGCTTGCCTATCAACCCTTGACCAAAGTTGCTTCTCTTTGGGCTGAGGTTACTTAGGACCCTTTTTGAGCTCTAGAAGGTGTTTTGTGGCTTGACTTTGTGCCTAAAATTGTTGCTTGCTTCAAGAGGTATAACACTCCCTTTTGGCACTTGTTTTCCTATATCTTTCAACTATTTTTGGCCTGATTTTGAACTGTAAAAAACTTTGTTTTTGTGGCCTAAAGGTGGTGGTTTGAGGCCATTTTCAGTTAGGGGGTGGTTCACTCTTCTTACTTCTTTGTTTGCAAAGTTTTTGTATCTTTGTTCATCACTTCCAAACTAACTTTTTTGGCCCTTTTAACCACTGAGTTTTAGAGATTTTTCAGTGGCAAACAACTCATTTTGAAGTCCAAATTTGGAGGGGTTAGCCTTCCCTCCTTGTGTTTTGTTTGCATGCCTAGTTAGCTTCACATGTTAGTATGTTTTTCTAGCTTAACTTAGCTCAAGTCCAGCATGTTTTTGCCTCTGAAATAGATTGCTTTAGCTCTGTTTTGGGCTGTTTGGGTTGGTTGATTCTTGTTTTGCATGATTATAGTGTAATAGTCCTCACAAGTTGGTGTTTTAGGGTCTTAGACGTCTCTTGTTTGAGTTAATAGCATCTTTTGGTGTTGTTTTCCATTCCATTTCAGCACTATAAACTCTGTAACCTCCCTCTTTGCTTCACTCTTTCATTTGCTTTTGAGGGTTGTTTCAAGCTTGGGATCCTCTAAGCTTGAGATTGAGGTTATGCTTAATGGTTTAATCCTCTTTGAGGGTTCATTATCAACGGCATGATCTCTCTCTTGCCTTACATTATCCCTTGGTTGACACTTTTTTCATCTTAGAGGACACTCACCAATGGACAAATTGATTAAAGCATGATTTGGTAACAAAAATGTGTAAACAAAATTGGCAAGTAAAAGTGGCAAGATAAATATTCATTGTGTTGCATTGCATGTGTTCAAATCAAACGTTAATTTGAACATAAGGAAAATGGGACGTTTTATACTCAAAAGTGATAAAATGTGCTACTTTCCTATGTCTCCATTGCCCTTGATCATGCATGATAGGGTGATGGCCTTTTGAGTCTTGTTTAACATTCGTTGAACTTGTACAAATTGGTCCCTTAGCCATCATGCATGGAAATTGCTTGATTGATGGTTGAGGGCCAAATGTATCACTCCTTCGAGCTTGTATTGATGATAAGGGGTGATACATAGTACAAACAACCTGTGAGAATGCCTCTTCTTTGCCCTGTTTGCTCTTTGTTGCAGCAAGAAAAGGAGCATCACCAGTGGCCAGTAGGCCACCACTATTGGACGGCACCCCTTGATGGTGGCCGGCCGGCCACCACTTCTGGCTTGCCGGCCACAAATGAAAATTTGGCAGAAAGCTTGTCAAGCAAAGCGGAGTTCATCTGGAGAAGGAGGACCAGTGCATAGGGTGTGTAATAGAGGCAATTGGAAGCAAACTAGCGGGTGTTCTTCGGGTGGAAACCGAGCGTGCATTGGGCATCCCTCGTCTCTCGGGACCATTTGTTTAAATTGATTAGTTAATTAGTTGTAGATAAATAATTAATGTTGTAATTATTTAAGTAGAGTAGCTAATTAATTCATATTGTAATTAATTAGTTTAGTTTCTTTGTAATTAATTAGTTAAGTATTTAGCAAATTAGTTTGCTTTGTAATATTTAATTAGCTTAGATAGTTAATTATTTAATTGTTTTAATTAAGTAGCCTAGAGTAAGCTTGTTATTCATTTGAAGTGTTGTAATAATTAGCATAATTAGCTTAGTTTAGCTAGCTAGTTAGCTTTATTCATTCGGACACTCCTTCGCGAGAGCGTAATGTTGTAATAAGTGTGCATGCGTGCGTGTATGTCTTCCAACATCATGTCTTTCTCCCTTTTATTTATCCGTTTTTGATGGTTAGATTAAGGACATGTTTTAATTAGAATACCTTAGGCTTGCATCCATTCATTCGTATTACATGCACCGAGGCTCGGCGCATTATTCAAGCTGCATTGTCATTTCAATAATTCTTTGAATATGTGTTTAATCACACGTTGTTTAAATTGCTTCATATGCCATATTAGTAGTTGAGCTTATTAATTGCATATTGCATGTGTTGCATTAGGCATATTGTATAGTTAGGAATCATGCGTAGTTTTCTAACTCATGTTTTCTTGGTTTGGAGTACTAGGTGAGTTTTTATGCTTTAGCATACTCGCATGAATGTAAATGTTGCCATCTTTAGCATGCTTACCATGAGGCTATGTAATGCTAAACTGCTTGAATGCATGTGGATGAAGGCTTGTTGTTTGAATTGGAACAATTCAACAAATATGTGTTTTAAGCACACTTTGTTGAATGGCAAATCAGTTTTAAGTCCACTATGTTTGGTGGAAAATTTGCAAACTTTAAGCCCACTTGAGGTAGCAAATTCAAACCATTTTCGCAAGAAAACAAAAATGAGTTGAATTGTTCTAAATTGACCAAACTAGTTTATACTTGCTTGTGCTTATCACATAGTAATGCTAGTTTAATAACCGGAATAAGAGCACATAATGTTTATAAAAATCATATCATGATTAGTAGAGGCCGATCTTTGATCTGGCGAGCGGGGGTGCTCAATTCATAACCTTCCTCTCTCGTACCTAAGTTCCCGAACCGAGGCAACTTTGATGATGACGGACACATTGTAAAGCCCTCAAAATAATAACATAAAATCCCATCCATTTAGACGTGCATTGATATAAAAGATAAATATTCTTCTATTCATCAGAGTAGTTCATTACAATGAGTATTACATGTTAACAACAAAAGTAAATGCCCTACGAGCTTACAGCTTTCCAAGTTAACACTTGGTTACAAAAAGAGAGTAAGGACTCAAATACACATTAAGCCCTTTGCTTGAATTTACATGTAATACATCCAAAAGATAACAAAACGACAAAAGTCTGACTACCTCTAGCCTCCCAAGCTATGTCCTTGGAGGTGGCATGCTACCTGTACCTGAAAGTGATGTCCCATAAAGGGTGAGCTACAGCCCAGTAGAAAATACACTAAACCAGCTATGAACAATGACTAAAAGGTTAGCAGTTGATAGATGATCAACTTAGATACATCCACATATAACACATTCTGGTTTCATGACATTAAGTCCATGTTACATTTCATTTCCCATTTCTTTTTCAACTTTGAGTTTGAAAACAAGGCTCAACACCTAGCCCAAACAACTTAATGAGATTAAGACTCATTTTAAAACACTTTCAAAATTCATGATGGATACACATTTTAATGCTGTATCAATAACACATAAACCATATCCACACTTTACGAAAGATACACATTTCGGTGCTATATCAGCATAACATAGAATCACTTCTATACTTCACAATTGGTAACGATATACATTTTAGTGCTATATCAAATCAATTCAAACACTTCCATAATCAACATTTGATACACATTGTAGTGCTGTATCAATGTCACACAAAATCCGGTTTAGAGGTCCATCCCCTATCTTCCCCTAAATCGTGAAGTACATCCCCTATCTCCTCCCACACAACATATGTATATAAACATAGATCATATACAATCAATCAATACATAAAGTTAATGTATTATTCCATTCGCTATATTCGATAGCATACTCAATCGATTAGTTTTAGTTTGCCCAATCATCATGCATTGTCTACAACAATCAAGACTATCCTCCACCGATAGCCCAAAGCAGTTATTTCTAAACAGAACATAAAAGCATCAAATGAATATATTATCAACATTCCAATTAGGTGAGCGATAAAGAAATCCATCTACACCCTTTAATCCCATACAATTCCAATATCAACATTCTCAATTCAATTCTTCATTTCTCCAAATTAATTATATAAATTAATTTAACTATGTAATTAGGGCATTTTTCCCCATAAGTTACATAACAACCCTAACGTTCCATTTCCTTCCCTAATCCATCATCTATCTCATTTCTCTATGCCAATCATGCATATGGGTTTATTATAAATAAAACCCCATCTTTTGTAAAATTACACAAAGACCCAAACTTTCTCAAAATTACATAACAACCCCCAACATATCAAAAGGCTAAAATTTAAAGACAAAGCTCATAAAGTGGAGTAGGATATCCCTACCTCGAAGTTAGAGCTCGAATGGAGAAGAAGACCAAAACCAAAGTGATCCAAACTCCAAACCTTTCGGATCAAAACGAAGCCCTCGACGATCAATACAACTTTTACAAAGGCCGAAGGGAAAGGAAGCACTCTATCTAGATCAAACCCTAGAGAGAAGGGAGTTTCTAGAGAGAAGCTCTCAAAATTAATTTTGGAAAAGTTAGAGAGAGAGAAGAAAAGTGAAAAGTGATTAAAAAATGCCCAACTGCTATCTGATATACAGCAGGCCCGCTCGAGCAGAAAACACAACGCTCGAGCATCAAGAACAAAAAACATGGTCCGCTCGAGCGCCAAGACACAGAGATAAAGCACATCCGCTCGAGTGCGAAAACCAGTCTGCTCGAGCGTAGATTTCCCCTTCCCAGAACTTTCACAAACCAAACACTACCCACTCGAGCGCCAATAGGTCCGCTCGAGTGCAACCCGCTCGAGCATGAAAAACACACCTACAGAAGTTTTTGCAGAGGCATGAAATACTGGGAGTGTGTAAACTCCGCAGAATGGCCCGCTCGAGCGTAACACCAAAACTCTGGGCAACAACACTTGACACCAAGACTCAACCTACCTACTCGAAACACGCCCAACACATCCTAGAATTCAAACATAGGGAATTAAAGGACAACGGCAAGATATACCACTACCAACTCCACGAAACCAAAGTCTGGAATACAACGAATATAGAAAAGGAAAATCGGGATCGCTATAACCCCCCCTTTAAAGAATTTTGTCCCCGAAATTAAATACAAGTTTTTCAAAAATAAGATTTTCTCAATTCCCAACATTATTACAATGCGAATTTCAACATCTTGGCCCATTACTAGTCATCTCATCTCTTTTCAAGAGGCAGTTCACAACATTTTCCACAACATGCATTATAATTATGCATTCCCTGAAATTCCACAATTCTATATCATATTCAGTATTCATGATATATTTCCATTTCTACAGTACATTCAATATATGTAATGTTACATTAAACTTCCATTTTAAGGCAAGTTCCAAAATACTCTCATAAACCAAAACATATACAAATGTTTCACAACTTAAGACATATACAATGCTCTTAAAGTTCAACAATATTACAAAATTCTCAAAATGTGATTACACATCAACAAACATGTCTGGATATTTCTCACAGACTTCCAACTCACGTTCCCAAGTGGCTTCCTCCACTCCGTGATGTTTCCACAAGACCTTTACTAAGGGTATGGTCTTGCCTCGCAAGACTTGATCCCGCCTATCCAAGACCCGAACCGGTCTCTCCTCATACGAGGCATCCTCATCTACCTCTAAGTCGGTCCAATCCAATACGTGCGATAGATCTGGCTCATACTTTCGAAGCATACTAACATGAAAGACGTCATGAACCCCAGACAACTGCGGTGGCAAAGCCAAACAATAAGCAACCTCCCTAATCCTCTCAAGAATCTCAAAGGGACCAATAAACCGAGGGAATAACTTCCCACTCTTCTCAAACCTCATCAAACCTCGCCTCGGTGATATTTTCAAGAAAACATGATCACCCATTTCAAATGCCAAAGGCCTCCTCCTATGGTCGGCATAACTCTTTTGGCGACTTTGGGCTGTAGCAAGGCTCCTACGGATAAGCTCAACTTTCTCCGTCGTTTCCCTCACTAACTCCGGGCCCAACAAAGGTGCATCACCCACCTCGGCCCAACAAACCGGAGACCTACACGGTCGGCCATACAAGGCCTCAAACGGTGCCATACTGATGCTCGACTGAAAACTGTTGCTGTAGGCAAACTCCACCAAGGGCAAGTGCCTCTCCCATGTCCCACTAAAGTCAAGGACACAACCCCGAAGCATATCCTCAAGGATCTGAATAGTACGCTCGGATTGCCCGTCAGTCTGAGGATGATATGCCGTGCTAAAGGTCAACTTAGTACCCAAGGCACTCTGCAAACTTTGCCACAACCTGGCAGTAAAACGAGGATCTCTATCCGAGACAATCATCACTGGGACCCCGTGCAACCTCACTATGTCCCGAATATATAAATCGGCAAGAAGATCTACCGAATTTCTCATGCGCATAGGGATAAAGTGTGCCCACTTAGTCAACCGGTCTACAACCACCCAACTAGCATCACTACCCCGCTAAGTCCTCGGAAGACCTACAACGAAGTCCATAGTGACATGCTCCTACTTCCACTCAACAATAGGCAAGGGTTGCAACAAACCCGCCGGCTACTGATGCTCGGCCTTCATTTGTTGACAAGTAAGGCACTTAGAAATGAAAACCGCCACATCTCTCTTCATTCCCCGCTACCAGAACTGGCGGCCCAAATCCCGATACATCTTAGTGCCTCTCAGATGCACCGCAAGGTGTGAATGATGAAACTCTAGGAGTACTTCCTCTCGGCAAGACTCCGGCACAAACAAACGGTCTCGGTATCTCACACTCAAGTCGGGATACACCGTCAAACCTTTCTCAACCTTCCTACTGGAGATCTTCTCTCGGAGGGATTCTACCTCAAGGTCACCTCTCTGTGCCTCTAACACTCGAGTCACAAGTGTAGGTTGCGCAACAACAGAAAACAAGGCAGCAACCTCAACAGATTCGCCCAAAAGCAAATCGAACTCGCCAAGTGCCCCCAACATCTCCCATTCCCGGATGGCTATACAAGCTACATCATTAATGGATTTCCTACTAAGGGCATCGGCCACAATATTGGCCTTTCCCAGGTGATAGTGCAACTCAAAATCGTAGTCCTCAATAAATTCCATCTACCTTCTCTGCCTCAGATTTAAGTCTCTCTGTGTAAACAGATACTTCAAACTCTTATGGTCTGAGAACACCTCGAACTTCTCACCATATAGGTAATGCCTCCAGATTTTCAAGGCAAAGATCATTGCTGCTAGTTCTAGGTCATGTATAGGGTAATTCTTCTCATGAATTTTCAACTGACATGAGCCATAGACAACCACTTTCCCTTCTTGCATCAACACACAACCCAAACCCTCTCGTGAGGCATCACAATAAACTGCATAACCTAACCCTCTCTCCGGAATAATCAAGACCGGAGCGGTGGTCAATCTAACTTTCAACTCTTGGAACGAATTTTCACAAGTCTCACTCCATACAAACTTGACCCCTTTCCGCGTCAACCTAGTCAACGGCGAAGCTAGCCTGGAGAAATCCTTCACAAACCAGCAATAATACCCAGCTAATCCCAGAAAATTGCTGATCTCAAAAACACTCTTAGGCTGTGCCCAATCTTGTACTGCCTCTATCTTGGATGTATCAACAGACACCCCTTCTCCAAAAACCACATGGCCTAAGAACTTGACTTCTCCTAGCCAAAACTCACACTTCCCAAATTTGGCATACAACCTATGGGCTCTAAGCAACTCTAGCACCACTCTCAAGTGTGCCTCGTGCTCCTCCTCAGAAGGTGAATAAATCAGAATGTCGTCCACGAAAACGACTACAAAACGGTCTAAGAATTCCCAAAATATCCGGTTCATCAAATCCATAAAGACTGTCGATGCATTGGTGAGCCCAAATGGCATCACCAGAAACTCATAGTGGCCATACCGCATACGGAATGCCGTTTTTGGAATATCCTCCTCCCTGACCCTCAACTGGTGGTAACCCGATCTCAAGTCTATCTTAAAGAAACAACGGAAACCCTTCAACTGGTCAAACAGATCATCTATACGGGCATAGGGTACTTATTCTTGATCGTTGCCCGATTCAACTTCCAGTAGTCGATACAAAGTCTCAAGGCACCATCTTTCTTTTTAGAAAAGAGGGCCGGTGCTCCCCACGGCGAAACACTAGGGTGAACAAAGCCCTTATCCAGCAACTCCTGGAGCTGAATCTTCAACTCACTCAACTCAGCTGGAGCAAAATGGTAAGGTGCCATGGAAATCGGCGCCGTGCCGGGCACTAAATCAATGGAGAACTCAATCTCACGGTGAAGTGGCAAACCAACGAGATCCTTGGGAAAAACATCCGAATACTCACAAACCACTCTCGGTAATACAATCTGGGTCTCATCATACTCACTACTCAAAAGGCTAGCAAGAAGACCACTAAGCTCACTCTGCCCTCGCAGATCATACACCGGTGGCAACACATTACCAACCCGATCTCCCAAGAAATGAAAACACTCCTCGCTCAAGGTACATACTGTGACCCTCTGGCGGTAGCAATCGATAACAGCCCGGTATGACGATAGCCAGTCCATACCCAAAATAACATCAAAACCCTTCATGGGCATAACTACAAAAGGGAACGAAAGCCGGTGATCGGCGACCTCTATATCACAACCTCTACATCCGTGCTTCAAAATCAATTCACCCCCAACAGGTGATACAACACATATAGGAGATGCTAATTGTGCCAACTCCAATTCCAAAATAGATGCAAATGCAGCAGATACAAAAGAATGAGACGCACCCGTATCAATCAATACACTAGCAACCGAGTTGCAAAACAGAAAGGTATCTCTCACAACTGATGGAACCGATACCAGGTCCTGCGTGGTAACAAAGATACATGCGCCAAGAGGCCTCGATCCACTGCTCACCCCTCGAGCATACGACATTGTACAGATCGACGATGAAGCCCTCTGATTGGCCCTCGAGGCCTGCACTGACTGAGCTGGCTGAAGACTCTGCCTCTGCCCAGATGCACCAGATGTGTCACTCAATTGTAGGAAAAACCTCTTCAGGTGCCCCGCCTGACCACATTGATAACAAGACAGTGGCTGACCCCTGCCTTGACTCTGGCTCTGCTGTCTAGCCGAAGAAGAAGCAGCTCGCTGACCTCCTCCCCTTTGTGGGCAAACCGAAGCCTTGTGGCCCAGCTGACCACACTTGTAACATATGAAGTCCCCCTGATTGCCTCTCCCCGAGCCTGCACTCGGCACTAGAAAGGTCGATCTAGCAACACCACCCTGAGACTGCTGAGGGTTAGCACCCCTCTGTCTCTTGCCATCACCCTGACCATCTTGGCTCCTCTTGGAGCCTCTCTGTCCCTCCTCTTCCTGCATCATGATCTCCATATGGACTGCAGCATCAACCAAGCGCCCATAGTCTTGGATCATAGAACCACCCACTCTCATCTTGAGGCCGCGCCTCAACCTCTTCTCAAACTCGATACAGCGGCATTTCTCGGAGGCCACAAGTTCAAGTGCGAACCTGGACAAGCTAGTAAAAGCAGCCTCATACTCAGCCACTGAAGAACTCAACTGTAAAAGTTGGCAGAACTGATCTCTCAGCTTCTCTCTGACTGTTGGAGATAAGAAGTTCTTCTGGAAGCACCCACAAAAGCCTCCCAAGTGCCATCCAAACGACCCCTCATGAATTTCTACCATTGACCCACATCCCCCTTCAGCTGGAAAGATGCCAAGGTCACCTTCAATGCTCCGTCCTCGATGCCAAGCATCTCAAACGTCTTACTCATTTGTTCCAACCACTCATCCACCTTAAGTGGCTCCTTAGGATCCCCAACAAACTCGTCCGGATTAGATCGAAAGAACTTCCTCTTCAAGAAGGAAGGCCCTGCCTCAGCAACCTGGGCCTGTATTGGAGCCTGAACTGTATTCTCAGATCTGAGAATACCTATAGACTCCCTCAAGGCATCGGCTATCCCTCGGGCTAAAGCGCCTATAGCCTCCTGACCTGCTGGCTCGGCCACATTGGCCTAGCCAACCCCCTCCTGTTTTGCCAGAATATCATCTAGTAAAGACATCTTCTGCCTCCTAGGCCTACCTCGCCTACCACCTTGTCCTCATCCTGACATCCTAATAAAGGTAACAGAGAACGTTAGCACATTCACAAATGTACCGAAGCTATAACACTCGCGTACTAATGCATGGACAACTGTAATTCACTCCACGTAAGCACATAAACACATAAGCACCTACGAATTTCATTTCCAGATAATGATAGTCCCTAGGCGTTACCAAAGTTCTGGTTAGAAATAGCATTGATCAAGTGCTTTTCCAACAAGACTCACAGAAACCCAAGGATCCAATCAACATCCTAGAAACTAAATCCCATACCCATATAGTCACATAAACATGCTATCGCATAAACACATTACATTACACTTAAGTCTCTAACAAGCGAGACAAATCCATTGTGATACTAATCACTTCTCACGTACCCAAAGTATTCGAACCCGGTACACTCTGATACCAAGTTGTAAAGCCCTCAAAATAATAACATAAAATTCCATCAATTTAGACGTGCATTAATATAAAAGATAAATATTCTTCTATTCATCAGAGTAGTTCATTACAATGAGTATTACATGTTAACAACAAAGCAAATGTCTCCCTAAGTTACTTATTTTCAGTTAAACACTTGGTTACAAAAAGAGAGTACGAACTCAAATACACATTAAGCCCTTGGCTTGAATTTACATGTAATACATCCAAAAGATAACAAAATGACAAAAGTCTAACTGCCTCTAGCCTCCCAAGCTATGTCCTTGGAGGTGGCATGCTACCTGTACCTGAAAGTGATGTCCCATAAAGGGTAAGCTACAGCCCAGTAGAAAATACACTAAACCAGCTATGAACAATGACTAAAAGGTTAGCAGTTGATAGATGGTCAACTCAGATACATCCTGTAGACGTCCCCGAACGCCCCGAGAGGGTTAAGTCCCGTTCCGTTCATATTGGGGTCACTACAGTTCAAGGACTCAAAACGTCACGGTACTTAATCTTGAACCACAGAGTCCAAATCCGGCAAATCGATTTTGAAAACAGATTTTTTTGAAAAGAAGTGCCAAACATGGACTGCTTTGCCAGATACAGAGTCGCCACCTAAATGTTTTTTTAATGGGAAATTTAGGAAACCCTGACTCGGTGCCAAAGGCCGTTAAATCATCACCAAAGTTGCATCGGCTCGAACTTGGGTACGATTGGGGAAGGTCATTTCGTGAGCACTTTTCGCCCGATCAAAGATCGGCCTCTACTAACCATGATATCTATTTTGAAAACATTGTGTGTTCTTATTCCGTTATTAGCCTAGGTTACTATGTGATGCGCCTGACATACAAGTATAGATCGTCGTGAATTGGAACAAAACATTTCATATTTGTTTGTTTGAAAATGGTTTGATGGTGCTACCCGCAGGTAGGCTAAGATGTGGATTTGCCACCCTCGGGTGGGCTTAAGAAAACATGATTTTGCCACTATCTAGTGGGCTTTAAAACAAACATTTGATGAATTGTTCCAATCCAAATAACCCAACCTCCACCCACAGGCATTCAAGGCAGTTATATCACCTAAGCAAATAGCCTCATGGTAAGCATGCTATCATGGCAGTCACTCACACGCATGCAAGGATGCTAAAGCATAAAACTCACCGAGTACTCCAAGCCAAAACAGAAATTCATTAGAAATCATGCATGATCCTAAATATACAGGATTGCCTAATGCAACACATGCAAAAAATGCAACTATAGCAGTTCTATTATCCTAAACATGGCATATGGAATGCCAACTATCATGTATTTAACTTGGAATTGAAATACAAATGCATTAGTATGATGCGCCGAGCAGTGCATGCAAAATAGATGAATGAATGCAAACATGCTATCATCTTTGTATGCTAATTGAAATATGCCCTAATCTAACCATCATAATTTGGTAAATAAAAGGAAGAAAGACGTGGGGTTGGAAGACATACATCACACTCACGCACACTTATTACAATTTTGCCCTCGCAGAGGGTCCTAATAAATATCTGATCCGAATAAAAGAATAGTAGTCAAATAATACAGTCCAAATAATGTACAAATTCTAATAATTAACAAATTAACTAAGAAAGTCAGAATCGCATGCAAGCCGAGGATCGCTTGATTCCACTCCAGTGATGAATAATGCATGTTCGGGTTGCCTTTTGTGTGGAAATCCATGACGATGCCCCAATTAGCCTCTGTTTGCACCTGTTCTTGAAATGCGCAAGCTCAAAAGTTCTTGATTCTTCATTTTGCTGCAACAGAGAGCAGGAAAGGGGCATGGCAATGTATTTTCACAAATGTATGCATGTCTCGATCCTTGTGCCACCAATCACGCATATCGATGCATGATGACCGAGGAGTCGAATTGCACAACTCAATATGAAATGAATGCATATGAAAATACAACAAAACCTAACTCCTTCATGGATAATCCGAGTTAATCGGTGGTAGAATTGAGACACGTTCGAGTCACTGGAACGTACCTCGTTTCCCGTGCCCGGGCTAACTCCTATCCCGAACACGATGCAATATGCATGATATGCATGAAATGCAACTAAGATACAACCTAACATGCGAAAGGCTATGAAATGGCATACACGATGCACGAGGAAACATGGCATACACAATGCGCTAATATACGGCCTAGCATACGCAATGCTATGGAATGAAATGGCATACACAATGCAATATGGGCTTACACCAACACAAGTGGACCTCGGCCACACTCACATAGGAGGCCATAATGATGAAAATGAGACAACTCGGGATACGTGCACACGTGCACGCAAACCGAGGACCGACCCTAAGGCACGGAAATGCCATTCTAACAAGACATGGCAAGACACGGGATATGATATGAAAATATGCAAATATGCAAATTTCAGTAGCAAAATGAGATGCGAAACAGCCTCGAAGCATGGCAAAAATGCACCCGATGCCCGAAATCAATCCCGAAATGCAAGATTAAGCACATGAAATGACTTGTAGCTATACAAAGCATGCATAATTTGAACATGAAGTGTAAATAAAGAAGCAAGGCAGCCCCAAAAAAAGCATGTTTACAGTTTAAAGAATGGCCAAACAGTGAGCACAAGTGGGACTAAATTAGCATGCAAAAATGGCTCCGCAAGGGAGGTAATGAAGCAAGTCACAAATTCTGGCCCCAAACAGAGAAGGGGCCTTCTACAATATTGAATAGGGGCCAAAAATATGATGTTTTTAAGTTTATGACAGGTCCCAAAAACAGATAAAAATATGCCAAAGATCTCATGCAAGAAATGAGCCAACCAAGGGACAAAGAAGCAAGTAGTGGCTGGAGGCCTCAAAAAAATGAGAGCCCTTCAACAATGTTGAAGAGGGACCCAAAATATGGCTTTTTACAGTTTAGAACCAGCCCCAAAACAGTATACAAGTATGCTCAAAATATCATGCAAAATGAGGCCACCAAGAGGGCTATAACATGAAGTATACAAAGGGTGTCTTAAAAAGCCATAGACCATTAATGAAACATAAAGAGGGGGTCAAAATAGGGCCATTTTCAGTTTGGACCAAAGTCCAAAAACAGAGACACAATAGGCTAATAAATCATGCAAAAATGGGGACCAAAGAGGGGTTCAATGGCAAGTGACACATGGAGGTCCCAAACAGTGATGAGCCCTTCTTCAATGTTGAAGAAGGGCTCGAAATAAGCTACTTCATAGTTTATTACAGAGCTCAAAACAGATTATATATAGGCCAAAAATATCATACAAAAATATGGCATCCAAGAGGGGTAATGAAGAAAGTGGTGGCTGGAGGTCTCAAATAGGGTAAGACCCTTCAAAAAACATGACAAATGGCTCAAAATAAGCCTAGTTCTAGCTAGGATCGGAGCCCAAAATAGCAAGAAAAATGGCTAAAAAAATGATACAAAAAGAAGCTCAAAAAGGGGAAAATGGTGCTCACCCTTGAAGACCAACTCTTGGATGAATTTTGGCTTGAGAAGTGGTGTCTCCTAGCTGCTGAAAAGTCCCCCAAACTGCTTGAAATGGAAGTGGTGGTGTGGTGCTAGGTGGTAGTGTAGAAATGGGTGTAAGAGCTTAAGGGTTTTGAGGCTTAGAGTAGAGAGAGAGGGAGAATTGATGCAAGGCTCTCAAAACAATTTTGTAACCCTAAAATCTGAAGGGGAGGGGCTGTATATATAAGCAAAAGGGGTGGGAAAGAGGGGGAAAAAAGGGGGGGGGGGGAAACAAACCAAGTTTCCTCCCAAAATGGCCAAACCCTCGGATATGGGTGTAGTGGAAAACAAAATTCACTTCTAGGACACACTTGGGGAGGGGGGCATGGCCGGCTAGTTTAAAAGGGAAAAAAAGTTATTTCACCAAATAGGTGGCCGGCCAGCCAGATTTTCTGACCGGCCAGCTATTTTCAGGACAAAAAAAAGCTGTCGGGAAGAAAAGTGGCCGGTGGGTGATTGGGAAGTCCAGTGGTGGCCATTCAAGTGTCCAAATTGAAGCCCCAGAAGTTATCTTTCCAATGGCGCAAACCTTGCATTAAAATTCCTTCTGTGGAAAATGTTATGCCAGTTTCCGTAAAGCCGCGCAGATTTCGGTCCAACCGGAGTGATGCCCCACTTCAATCAACCATATCTCCCCCGTCCGGAATTGAATTTGGGAGATTCTTAAGTGAAAAATGAAGCCCCGGGAGTAAGATTTTCAATGGTGGTGGCCTCATAGTTTGATTCCAAGTATCCAAATGAATAGGCCCGATTCGACGAGGGCTGCTCGACTTTCTTTTAACGGTTCATGCCCATTTTCTCCCCCGACTGGATTTCTTCCCTCTTCTCTTCTTTTCTTCAACTTCAAACCCCTAAGTAAGGTGTTTTGAAAGATTTTTCAAAGATTTCATCTCTCTTTCATTCATTTCCACTTTGTCCTTGCTCGGTTTACCGAAAAGCGCAATTTTTGACAAAATGCGAGCCTCGGAACATCGCAGAAACTTTATTTCAAAAATGTTTTGAAAGCGAGAGTTTTAAGTCTAAAATATTTTGATCGAGATCATTCTAGTCCAGAACAGGGGTATGAAGTTGAGATTTGACTCTCTCTTTGCCGAAGAAATTGAACCTTTGCCTTGCGCACCTTTCTCCACCATGTAAATCATCAGTCGCGTCGAAGTCTTATGGACGGTCAAAAATGGGGTGTCTACACATCCACATATAACACATTCCAGTTTCATGATATTAAGTCCATGTTACATTTCATTTCCCATTTCTTTTTCAACTTTGAGTTTGAAAACAAGGCTCAACACCTAGCCCAAATAACATAATGAGATGAAGACTCATTTTTAAAACACTTTCGAAATTCATGATGGATACACATTTTAATGCTGTATCGATAACACAGAAACCATTTCCACACTTTATGAAAGATACACATTTCGATGCTGTATCAGCATAACATAGAATCACTTCTATACTTCACAATTGATTTATTGATAACGATATACATTTTAGTGCTATATCAAATCAATTCGAACACTTCCATAATCAACATTTGATACACATTGTAGTGCTGTATCAATGTCACACAAAATCCAGTTTAGAGGTCCATCCTCTATCTTCCCCTAAACCATGGAGTACATCTCCTATCTCCTCCCACACAACACATGTATATAAACATAGATCATATATAATCAATCAATACATAAAGTTAATGTATTATTCTATTCGCTATATTCGATAACATACTCAATCGATTAGTTTTAGTTTACCTAATCATCATGCATTGTTTACAACAATCAAGACTATCCTCCACTGATAGCCCAATGCAGTTATTTCTAAACAGAACATAAAAGCATCAAATGAATATATTATCAACATTCCAATTAGGTGAGCGATAAAGAAATCCATCTACACCCTTTAATCCCATACAGAATTGTTTTGTAAGGTGTCTCAAAAGGGTAGAAATTCGAATACTTTTTGGGTTAGGAGACAACCTTACATGACTAGGTGGTATACCAAGATTCATGAGGGTGTTCACAACGCCAAGACATTGACCAAGACCAAAAAGATTTTGGTGAGGAAAGATGATTTGACTTGTTTAGTTGTTCACACTACCTTAAAAGCACGTGACTCACACAGGTGGTATCTTGATAGTGGCTGTTCTCGTCACATGTCCGGTAACAAATCCAACTTCACCTCTCTTGAAAAATATGAAGGAGGAATTATTACCTTTGGAGATGGCGGCACTTCTAGAGTCATTGGTAAGGGCTCTATAAGTGTTGCTGGTCTTCCTAAGCTAGATAATGCTCTACTTGTTGATGGTCTTAAAGCAAATCTTTTGAGCATTAGTTAAATGTGTGATTCCCATCATGAAGTATTGTTTTCTAAAAATAAATGTGAAATTTTGGATAAAAAGGGAAATGCTGTCTTACATGAGGTTCGCACATCTGATAACTGCTATGGGATTGTTACTACTACTGATCTCACTTGTCACTTTGCCATCATAAGTAACATTGATTTGTGGCATCAAAGATTAGGTCACATAAATTTCAAAGACCTAACTAAGATAGCCAACAAAGAGCTTGTGAGAGGAGTACCTAAACTGGGTAAGAATTTGAGGCATGTGTGTGGACCATGTCAACTTGGAAAGCAAACCCGTGCCCCTCATAAAAAGGTGAACAGCTTTACAACCAAACGTCCTCTTGAATTGGTTCACATGGATTTAATGGGTCCTACTCGCATTGAAAGCATTGGAGGTAAAAGATATATTTTTTTAACTGTTGATGATTTTACTCGATTTTCATGGGTAAATTTTTTAAGGAAAAAATCTGATACGTTTGATGCTTTCCAAGCTTTAGTCCTTAAAATCCAAAATGAACAGAGTGTTTCCATTGGGCGTATCATAAGAATCCGAACTAATCATGGTCGTGAATTTGAAAATAGTTCGTTTTCAGATTTTTGTGATGTGCATGGAATTAAGCATAAATTTTCTACACCCATTACTCCACAACAAAATGAAGTGGTTGAGAGGAAGAATAGAGTTGTTTAAGAAATGGCTAGGGTCATGCTCCCTAGTAAGAGTCTTCCTCCAAAGTTTTGGGCTGAAGCCCTAAATACTGTTGTTTATGTCATAAATCGCGTGTATTTAAGGCCCGACACTTTACAAACTCCATATGAATTGTGGAAGGGATTGAAACCTAATGTAAAATACTTCAAAACCTTTGGAAGTAAGTGTTACATCTTCAAAGATAGAGAGCCTTTGGGCAAATTTGACTCCCGAAGTGATGAAGGTATTTTTCTAGGGTATTCAACCACCAGTAGGGCTTTTCGAGTCTATAACCTGCGAACTTCTTCTTTATTAGAATCTATCAATGTGGTTATAGATGATACAGGTTCCCCTACTCCAGTAACAAATGAGGATGACAATGGTGAGTCTCCAATCTTGGATACTGAACCACAAAGTCAAAGAGAAGCTGAGGTTCAAGCATAAGAAGTTGAGACGGCACCATCCTCACAGGTAAGTCAAAGTCCAAAGAGTGCACAAAGAAACATCACTCCTGATGCTTCTGTCACCGCAAGTCCTGAGTTCAAACTATCAACAAGGGTGAAACTGAATCATCCAGCTCAACAGGTGATTGGAAGTGTATCAGATCGAATGAAAACCCGAAGACAGATTCGGGATGAGATATCACATATGTGTTATGTTTCTTTAATTGAACCTAAGAATTTTAAAGAGGCCTTGCTAGATGATAGTTGGGTCAATGCTATGCATGAAGAATTAGATCAATTTGAACGTAACAATGTTTGGACTCTAGTTCCCAGACCTAGAGACATGAATGTGATAGGTACCAAGTGGATCTTTAAAAACAAATCTGATGAGAATTGTACTGTGGTTAGGAATAAAGCCAGGTTGGTTGCTCAAGGCTACACACAAGTAGAAGGTGTTGACTATGATGAGACATTTGCCCCAGTTGCACGTCTCGAATCTATTCGTATTTTGCTTGGTGTTGCATGTTATCTTGGTTTCAAATTGTTTCAAATGGATGTGAAAAGTGCTTTCCTGAATGGGTACTTGAAAGAAGATGCATATGTTGAGCAACAAAAGGGTTTGAGGACCCCAAATGCCCAAATCATGTCTACAAGTTAGACAAGGCTTTGTATGGGTTGAAACAAGCCCCTCGGGCTTGGTATGATAGACTTACTAACTTTCTTCTTGATTATGATTTTCAAGTGTAGATAAGACCATATTTGTGAAACATACTAAGTCTCATATTCTTGTTGCTCAGATTTATGTTGATGAATTGTGTTTGGATCCACTGCTGGTCATCTTGTTAAATATTTTTCAGATTGCATGACACATGAGTTTGAGATGAGCATGATGGGAGAGTTGTCCTATTTTTTGGTTCTTCAAATTAAACAGTCTCCTTCTGGTATATTTGTTTCTCAGTCTAAGTATGCCAAAAATCTTGTGTCAAAGTTTGGTCTTGAGTCTGCCAAACATGCACGCACTCTCATGAGCACCAGTCTTCACCTCTCCAAAGACTCCTCCAGAATTGATGTAGATCCTACCCTTTATAGGAGTATGATAGGGAGTCTTCTGTATCTCACAGCCAGTCGTCCTGATATTTCCTTCAGTGTCGGAGTTTGTGCATGTTACCAAGCCAGTCCTAAAGAGTTTCACCTTCTTGCAGTCAAACGCATCATCAAATATGTTAATGGGACATTGGGGTATGGGGTTTGGTTTTCTACTGATATTACAGCTGAGATTACTGGTTTTTCTGATGTTGACTGGGCAGGGTGTGCTGATGATAGTAAAAGTACATCCGGGGGGTGTTTTTACCTTAGGAATAATCTGGTTTTTTGGCATAGTAAAAAGCAAAATGCCATCTCCCTTTCGACTATTGAGACTGAGTACATTGCTGTAGGGAGTTGTTGTGCACAAATGCTGTGGATGAAGCAAATGCTTCATGATTATGGGACAGAACAGAACACTCTCACTCTTTTCTATGATAACATAAGTGCCATAAACATTTCAAAAAATCATGTCCAACACTCTCCCACCAAACACATTGACATTCATCATCATTTTATTTGAGAGTTAGTAGAAGAGGGCCTTGTTGTTCTTGAGCATGTTCCCACGGAGCATCAAAAAGCTGATATTTTCACAAAACCCCTTGATCTCCTTCTGTTTGAGTTCCTCAAAAAGACCTTGGGCGTCATGCTCGATCACTAGAGTGTTACTTGTTCCTTGAGTAGGTGTAAGTGTTTGGCCTTATGTGTAATCTCATTGTCATTGATATCTGTTTTTCTTGCATCCAAATTTTTATGTACACTACTCATGCTGCTTACAAGATCTCATTGTTCTTTGTTCATAGCTAATTTTGAATGCCCATGCTCATTAACCTCATGACCTCATTCTGTACACATCCTTGAGATAAATTATTGCAGGGGTTTCCGCACAAGTGATCAAAGTTCTCTATGGACCACTAACAGTGTTTCTGGTACTTCTACAGAGGAATTGACTGATACTAGTATATCATGGGTGATGTTGAGTCTCTTAACCATCTACCATCTGTTTTCACTTCCACAGTTTCTCCCTCAGTTCCTTGAAGTCCGGGCATTAGGAAAAGGCTACCTCAGAGGCACCAACCAGGCCATCATTATTGATTTCATTCTTCTCTGGTTTGGTTTCCATACTCTTGAGCGTGAATGCCACCAGTGAGTGCCCACATGAAAGAAGAAAAAGGGGAGGGGGGGGACTAATTGAATTGAGGGGGAGCCTCCGCATTTACTCAACAAATACCCCGTGATTCCTAATGGTTTGGCTTTTCTCTATGTTGTTAAGTTACTCTTGGTGGAGGTCCAGCCATCCGATCACTACGAGGGTTAACTCTAGCTCAGTGGACTCTCATGGATTACACACACAAACTTTAATTTGTGAGATCTCATGTTGGCTTTTGAGTTGTACATTCTCATGTAGCTTATGATCATTGAGTATATTTTATCTGCTTTGCTCATGATGTCCAGTGTCATTGTTTTTCTTAATTGCAAGTTTTACAGGATTCATGAATTGCGGATTATTTCATCTTAGTGTCACTCTTGGTCCAATGTGATCATCTACTTGTGGTCATCTTGCTTTAAAAAAAAAAAAAAAATCTCCACTCGAGCGGACTGTTCCACGCTCGGGCATGTTTTTTGGCCTTGCAGCATTTTTTTTTTTCATGTTTTTCAGTTTTGTGAGGGGTGTTTTTACACTCGAGCGTCCTTATTCGCACTCGAGCAGGTATCTGCTTGCCTTGCCTCACGCTCGAGCGCTACTCACTACGCTCGAGCGGACCTATTTTGTATATAACTCCCTCCATCGACTCTTCAGGTCATTTTTTCCCCACTGTTTTTGTCTCTCATCCCTAGGGTTTGGATTGTGGTCAAGTTGGGCTCGATTTTTCCTCTCTTCTTCTTCTTCTTCTTCGCCAATTTCACCTTTGGTAAGCCTTTCCCTCTTCTTATCTCTATTTTTTTTTTTTTTTCTGAAATTTCGGCTCTTGTGGTGGTGTATTTCGGTTTTTTGGTTTGTTTTTGTGTCTATTTTTTTTCCTTTTCCTCACTCACTTTCATTGCGTCATGGTTACCTTTTCTTGATGGATTTCATTTTTTTTGTTGTCTGTTGTGTCTTTAGACCTAGGGTTTCTCATTGATTTTTTTGGTCTCACGTCTTTATTGTTTTTGTTTGGGTTGATTTCGGTGTCCTAGCTTATGGGTACCAAATAATGTAGGTAAGTTGGGGCTTGGTTCTAATTTGCAAAATTGTGGATCATGTTTTGTGACTTCTTATCTTTATTATATCAGTGATATCATGCCCTGCATCTATCATCCATTAATTTGCCCTGCATCTGCTTGTGCTTGTGCGTTTCATCCTTTTTGAAAGTCTCATATTTGTTTTAATTATTATCAATCTCCTTGTTACTAATGTTACTAATTTGTGTTATGTTGCTTTGCTCTTTGGGTTTGTTTAGTGTTGGGTTTGTATTGTGTCTTGAGTCATCATGTCTGCTCCTAAGCGACGAAAGTCTACTGTGTCGCATCCTGCATTCAATACTAAGAGGTTTCCCTCTGCTAAGCAAGCCAAATTATTTCGTAAGTCCTTTGCGGCTCGGACTGTTCACCTCGAATGAAATGTCTGCCTAATACTTTTGAGTCCATTTACATCCGTCCCTTGTTTGACCCCTTAGGTGGTGACTTAGTTTTGTCATTTTCTGGTCGCCAAAATCTTGACTGGGTTTGCGAATTTCTCTGCAATATTGAGCAAATCAGTGACATTGAGCCTTCCTTCACCACTTGGGTTAGGTCTAAATCCATCACTGTCACTCCTGATCTTATTTGAGGGCTTCTTATGATTGATCAAGTCTTTCCTGAACACTATCCTTTTCTAGTCCGACCTACATGTGACTTTAATAATGTGGCTGAGTTTTTATGTGGTGCTCCCCACCCTTGGCCTCAGGGTTCCTTGATTAAACAGTTTGAACTTCTTCCAGAGTTTAGACTGCTTAATCTAATTGTCTATGCTAATATCATTGTGACCACTCACTCATCAGAAATTAATCAAGACCAGGGGTTCGTTTTGTTCTGTCTTGCTCATCACATGTCCATTGATCTTGCCACACTCATTATTAAGAAGATGATAGGTGTCTTTGGGAACAAACAGTTAGGTCTTCCGTATGGTTGTATGATCAACTGTCTTTTGTTCGAGCTTGAGGTTCCTGTTTTCAAGGATGATGAGTTTGCCTTTCCCTCTCGGCCATTCACTAAAAAGATTGTTTCCCAAAGTCGAGCTCACGTTAAGGGGAAGTCTTCTAGGGCAGGTACTTCTACATCTGTTCTTGGCCTTGTTGAGGAGGCGAGTTTGAGTCTTTGCCGCTTGTTGGTGGTGAGGAGGATGCTGTTCCACCTCGGGCTTTTCGAGACCAGCTTCAGCATTTCGAGGATGCTATGACTCAGAGGTTGGACTTTTTGGATACTAGATTTGATGCTTTTGATGGCTGCCTTGGACAGTTGGAGCAGTCTGCCATCCAGACTACCACTCAGCTAGCACACATTATTTCCTTACTACAGATTCAGCAGTCTCAACCTCCACCTGATGTCTGATTTGGTTGTTCATGCGCCTGTTCTCTTCCTTGTCTCCCGGCCAAAAAGGGGAAGAGTTTTTGGTGGTACATGTTTTGATATTTGTTTTGATATTTAGCTATTTGGGATATTTTGATATATGATATTTGTTTTGATATTTAGCTATTGGGATATTTTGATATTTGGATACTTTGTCTTATTGATATTTTTCTATCTATTCCAGTTGTTTTTCATGATTGTGAATATCATTTTGGATCTAGTATCATGGTTGGTTCTCTTTATATTTTGATATCTTATTCCATTCCACAGTTTTTGTTTTTCTTGGTATGTTGGTTGATGTTTCACAGGTGTATGTTGGATGCATTATTCGAATGGCAGGAGTGTTTTGGATGGATTATTCGCATGGCAGGGTTGTTTGTTAAACTTAGAGTTGTCTAGTCTTATTCTTTTCTTGGTTGTTACATTGTCTAGTGCGCGTGTTTAAGGAACATTGTTTAGAAAAGTTTTATTCGGGAATTGACAAAGGGGGAGATTGTTAGGTCCCTTTATTGTCAAATCCACGTACAAACTTTGTTTTGAAAAAATTGTAATTTTTCCTTAGTTTTTGTCTTTCCCGCTCGAGCAGGGTCATTGGCGCTCGAGCGGATTATAGGTTGTCTCAGTATTTGGTCAGGTCTGTAAAAATACTGAGCTATGTGATTTAGCGCTCGAGCGGGTTCTCCAGCGCTCGAGCGGAACTCTGTTTTGTCACACGCATGTTTTGCTGAAGCCGCTCGAGCGGGATGTCCTGTGCTCGAGCGGAGATCGCGGACTTTGTTTTCCTATTTATATCTGTTTAGGCTAATGTTAGACTTTACTTTTCCTAGATCTTATTCAAGAGTCCTAAGGTTTTGTTTGAGGTTTTCTTCTGAGTTTTTAGTGACTTTTCCTTGATAATATTGATTGAGTATTCAACTCATGAATTGAGAAGCACATATCAAGGAGATTGTTCGTATACATACAAAAGCGTTATTCTTCGGTGGATTCCGAAGACTCAAGCGTAGAGTTTCAAAAGGCGTTTGATTCTGTACGTAGTCGTTAATTCAACAAGTGAAGTTGTGGATTCTACTTTAGGTGGATCAATTCTGAGACGAAGGCTTGGTGAAAGAGTTACAGAAGATTCGAAGACAAATTGACTGAGTTGGGTAATTTATGTATTATCTTTGTAATATTTCTTTCTTCAGTAGTGGATTGATTAATGGCGTTTCGCCCGTAGTTTTTTATTACAATTGAAGGTTCTTCAATTGTAGTTTTTCCACATAAAAATCGTTTGTGTCGATTTATTGTTTATTCATAAAACAACAATCTAAATCACTTTCGTAAGTGCTTGATGATTTAGATTGAGTGTTTTGAATATTTGGGAATTAGAATATTTTAAATCTTGATCTAATCACGAATCACTTAGAATTTTCAATGTTGAACATTATTTTTAAGCCTTTTCATATCCATGTACTTCTTTGTACTATACAATTATGAACAAAACTAATAAGAGGAAAAACTTGAGGCAATTATACTCAGAAGGCATGGAGTTAAAAAATTTTAATTTATTAATTCCGTCAGAAAGAAATGTACAAGAATTGAGCATGAATTCAAAGCATCATTATAGTCTCTTCCATGGGTCAAGACAAGAAAACTGCCAAATAACAGCCTCAATATTTTGACAAATAGTGGGCAATAACTTTGCTATGTCAAACCTATAAAACTCCATGCGGTGACTACACTCTCACACTCAAATACTGCCAAAATAGTAGGCCCAAGACTATTTCATAGAACAAGAGGAATACAAATAATGCTTCAATTTATAAGATTTTGGATTTAAGAAGCTTAAAGCCACCTTTCATGTCAGCCACTGCCATTTCCTTTTACCTTTGATAACATTGTTAATTTAAAATATTTTTTTCCCCCAAAACTAGGCCTCATATTGAGCAATTCCAAGAAATTCCCAATAAAGTTTTTGTACAAACTTCTCCTATAAAAGAGAAAATAAAGTGGGAGAAAAGGTCAAGATCAAAGCAGAGTTTGAAGAATTTTGGAAAAGGAAGTCAGAATTCACCCTGGCAAAAGCAGTACGTAAAAAAATTTGATTGTCTATGAACTATCTTCCATCATACCTACTAACTAATTTCTTTCTCCATTCAATTATATCACCAAATGTAATTAGTGGTTGAATCTAACACACATTTCTATATTCTGTATAAGCATGCATTTAGATAATAACCAATCAACACTATTTACATAATAAACCAATCAGCACTTAATTGACAATTGGAAAACAAAACATGTCATATACAACCAATATATAATTATATTATATAATGAAACATGCAAAACACACCTTGTAAGAAGAGGCTTCTTCTTTGTTCTTTTTCCTTCTACTCCAATGGTCATATGGCATCAATCAACATTCCCAAACTTTGATGAAACTGAAGGACTACCCAGGGAGAGACCGAACCCACAAATACATATGAAATAAAAATTAAAGTTCATTGACTAATCTCTTTTTGGAGTTTGATACACTAAGTTCGTGTTAGGTTCACTAGAATGATGTCGAATGATATGATTATTCCATCAAAATAATAATTGGTTGTTTAAAAACTAATAAAAAATACATTACAAATGAAATTATCATTCATCATAAAGAATTGTCATTCTATTCCATTGGGACAAGTTAAATTAGAACAACCTAAATATGTAGCCCCAAAATTTGGAACACTGAAAATATGTAGTAGGAACACCTGAAACTGAGCAATTTGCAAAACATTTAATTTCTCCAACCCATAGAATTCATTGTTTCTACTTTCCAAGCATAGGGAATGAATCAATCTCAACACTAATAGAATTACTTAAAACCAAATTTCATTATTAAAAAAAAAAAGAAAAGAATAGTTTTTTGTTTTCAATTTGGGATGCATCAACAAGTCAAGGTAACGATATGTGTTTTATAAAAGCCATGTTTGAGAAGATAATTTTTTTATTTTTTATTTATTTTATTTTTATTTATTATTTTTTTTTTTGGGGTTCTATAGTTGACTTGATGGTTGTGAGAGAAAAATTGAAATGATTATGGTTTGGGATGTAACATTTTATCTTATAGACTATTTAAACTTATTTTGTCTTCATTGGCTATCTTAGTCAAAACTCAAGTTCCCAATACATATTTTTTTGTTTTTAATAAATTTTTAAATATTTTACGTTAATTTTAATTTTAATTTTAATTTTTTAAATAAATCTAATTCCGGTACACTTAAAAAATATAATATTTATAATTTTTTTCCTATATATTCATTTTTTTTTCATTATTTTTTGCAATTTCAAAAACAAACATTTTTGTTTTTTTTTTATTAAAAGAAATTAATAATTTGATTTATTTATTTTTAGTGAATTTTATTTTCAAATTTTCTCGTTTTTTTTTCTTTTTTGCTTTTAAATTCTCTAAACTACACGGACATAAAATGAAAAAAAAAAAAAAATTAATTAGATACAGATTAATAAAACAATAGTTTAAAACAATGAGAGAGAGAAAGCAATTTTAGCTTCAATACAATGGGGAATTTTTTTTTTAAGGTCCCTAATATTAAGATTTTATAAGATAAATGACATATAATATTTTTATAATAGTTAAGGTCTTTCAATATTTATACTTAGAAAATTCGACTTAAAGAAATTTTGCCAGACTTAGAGAAATTTCAATTTTCATAAAAAAATTTCTCTGATAAATTTTTCCAAGTCAATCAAAATTTTCTAAGTCGAATTTTCTTTGTGAAAATGTTGAGGAACCATAGCTTAAAATAAAAAATAAAAAATAAAAAAAATCTTGGACCTCTCCTACTACACAAAGTTAAAGAGAGATGTTCACTAATTTTTCCCAACACAATAGCACTTTTTATTTTATTTTATTTTTTTGGATTTGAGCTCTGTTATTATTTGAAGCCAAATGTTATTTGATTTCATGCTTAACTTTATTTTGTGCTAAATTTTAATTTTTTTACTTGAACTTTAATGCATGCCGTGTAGAGTTATGATATATTATAACATGAAATACATGTCGTCTTAAGTACAAATATTCCATGACAAACTTTTGCAAGTCATAAAAGTATACTATTTTTACGTCATATTTTTGTTTGTCATAAATATAAACATCAACAATTTACATGGTATGTATGTCGTTATTGACAAGAAATTAACGGCTTACAAAAAAAAAATTGTCATAAAATACACTAACTACGACATGCATTTAATGCATGTCATAAACTCGAAACCATAAATAGTTAATTTTGTTATAGTGAAGAAAGTCGTATTATTTTCTGATCATAGTAAAAATTATAGCATCCGTGGATGTAATCCTATTCTGGGGTGAATCACGTAAATATTTGTGTTCTTATGTGTGCATGATTTCTTTGATTCGTTTATCTTTCTTGTTTACTATTTTGTATCTCATTGATTCTGATTAGGAACGGACGAATTCCTAACAATGTCTTTTTAGGGTGGTAATTCTTGGCCATATTCATTATTCGCTCCATATATTTATTTATTTTTGGTTATTATTATTTTTTGATTAGCAAAAGAAGGGTGCTATATTGATAAATATACAAGTACATCATATTAATACAGACAAAGCATATGGATACCAAAAAAATATCATAACAAAAAACACAATAATTCCAATTAAGTTGACACTGATTTACCCGCTCAATCATGTGCCAACACACCTTCGAAGGTTGGTAAGAAACCAACCACTACCAGGCACATACAGAAAGCAAAAACAAAATAAAATAAAATAATAGGTAGTAGACCCTAAGAAACCCAAGAGCTCTGTAGCTCATCACTCTTATTCCTATAGACATTTCCTCACTCGCTAGATATTATAAACAACATCATTGATGGAAAAAGAACAGTTCGCACCAAATGAAATCAACCAGAAAGCAATTCTGAGTTAAATGACATCACATAAATCCCCAAAGTTTGGTTATAGACTTGAGAAAATGCACTCATTTCTACATTTTCAAGCTGACCAAATCACTGTAGCAGGAATAGCTCTCCAAACCAGACCTTCATTTTTTTTTTTCCCTTTATATATTTCTAGCTCAATCACCACTGTAATAAACCTTCAATAGACCCTGGTACTATCCATGGCATCCCCCACCAATGAATCATGCAAGACCAGATTTTCCATACAAACAGACAGAAAAGTAAGAGATGGTTCAGAGATTCCACCTCCTCTTTACAGAAGACACAAAGTGCATCAACATTTCCCATCAACACCCCAATTCTACTCAGGAGTTTAGTTGTCTTTAGCCTGCTTTTCCATGCTAACCAGGTTATGAGCTTAGTTTTGGGTAAAGCAAAACCATTCCTGATTAAATCAATTGAGCTAAATGATGGGCCCTTCAACCATCCACACCATCTATATGCATTGCTCACCTTGTAAACACTAGTTTGGTTAGCTTTCCATCTCATGGAATCCCCCTGCTCCAGGTATAAACTTGGACTAGTACCCAGCAGAACAGTAAGCCTTGAGACTTCACTCTCTTCCCAAGCATGAAGAGCTCTTATGAAATTGAAACCCCACTCATTGGACAAATGCCCTCTTGATAAAATTGCACTCAACGAAATCTCCTCCTCTGTGCTTAATTGGAGAAGTCGAGGAAACTGTGCGCTTAGATTATTATCCCCCATCCAAGTATCAACCCAAAACAATAATCTTCTGCCATTGCCAATTGTAATTTCAATATTCTCCATAAAGAAGTTAAACAGATTTAAGTTGATATGTGCAATGCCCACAATATCCCTCCAGATTTTGGAAGCATCCCTTGACTTAGTGATCGATGGTATCCACCTCCCTCTTGAAGATCCATATTTGCTATAAATTATTGCTTTCCACCACCACCATTTGATTAACATGCATTGGTTTGCAGGTCTTAAATCTCTAATTCCCAAGGCCCCTTGCTGCTTGTCCAATATGACTTTCTTCTATTTTACCAAGTGTACCTTTTTTCTAGCTTCTGTGTCCCCCCACAAAAAGGCAGCTTGCATCCTATCAATATTCTTAGCTACAAACTCCGGCATCTTGAATAATGACATATGATAAATAGGCATGGAAGAGAGAACATAATTTATGAGAACCACTCTATCTGCAAATGATAACAACCTTTTTTTCCAACCTAATAACTTCTTTTAAAATTATCAATAATTGGTTTCCAGGTCTGCTTTCTGCTAGGATCAGCCCCCAACGATAGCCCCAAATATTTCAGTAGGAGTTTATGATTAAGACAATTAAGATTAGAGGCAATCTCCTGTGCCCTCACCTCATTCACACCAACTCCACACACAGCACTTTTATGAAAATTTATTCTTAACCTAGAGACCACTTCAAAACATCTTAAGATTCTTTTAATAACTAACACCTCAGACCATTTTTCCCCACAGAAGATAATTATATCATCTGCAAACTGAAGATGAGAGACATTAACTTTTCTGGACCCCACTTCCACCCATTTTATAATTCCAAACTCCTTCACTCTCAATAGTAGGATGTTGAGCCTTACAGCTACAACATTAAAAAGAAAATGTGAGAGTGGATCACCTTACCTATGCCCTCTTTTATGACCAAACTCCTCAGATAGGGATCCATTCACAAGCACAAACATTCTTGCTGAATAGATGCACTCCTTTATCCACCCAATCCATCTTGATCCAAAACCAAAATTTTCTAACATATGTACCAAGAAGTTCCAATTTACAGAGTCATAGACTTTTTCAAAATCCAACTTAAGGATTATACCCTTATTCCTAGACTTATTCCACCAATCAATAACCTCATTAGCAATGAGAACTCCATCCATGATGTTTCTCCGTTTCAAAATGCAGATTGAACATTGTCAATAACAACATGCAACACTTGCTTAAATTTGTTTGCCAGTACTTTGGATAGGACTTTATACATAAAGTCAATCAAGCTACTTGGTCTATAGTTCCCAATCGAGGATGGGCAATCCTTCTTGGGAATCAAAGTGACAAAGGAGTAGTTCACCCCATTAGGAATCGCAATGGGCCGAGCTGGGGCCGGGTATGCCACTCCCCGTCCCTGATCCCTGAAGATTAAAAAATTCCCGTCCTCGGCCCCGTTCCCCGACTGGGAAGGCATCACCTCCCTCGCCCCGGCCACCTAACGGGGATCGGGTTTCCCTAACCCCGAAAAATACCTGGACCTGTTCACAACACACACAGAGATCTGTTCAACACACACACACACAGATCTGTTCAAAATAATAATAATAATAATCTGTATATGGAATCAACCAAAAAAAAAAAATTTCTTAAAAACATCATCAACAACATTTCTTTGTGTTGAAATTTTTTTTAGTGTAACATACAAAAATATAGAGACAGATACCAAAAAAAAAAGGACAGATAGACGGTGGCGTAGGGAGGAGCAGGTGAGAGGAAGGATCTGAGTGGTAGAGGAGGATCTGCTCAGATCTGAGAAAAAGGGAATCGACAGTGACGGTGGCAGGATCTGTTCAGATCTACCGTAGAGGAGGGAGGATGAGGCGAGAGGCGACGGTTCGGCGGTGGCCTGGATGAGGAGAAAGCAACGGAGGAGGTGCAGGAGAAGGCGGTAAGAGGCGAGGGAGGAGGAGGAGGAGGCGGTGAGTAGGAGATGACGACGTGGTGAGCAGAGAGAGTGAGAGAAGAGAAAGAGAGTGTGTGAAAGAGAGAGAGAGATCAGTGGGCTAATTAACAAAGGGTGATTATATATATGAATGATAGAGGGGTATTATGGTAATTTTATTTCGGGGAGAACCGAAACCGGGGCCGGGGATTGGGCTGTGAAAGCTATCCCCGTCCCCGGCCCGAAACTAATCGGGGATTTAATTTCAAATACCATCCACGGCCCATCGGGGGTATTTTTCGGGGAAAAACCACTCTTATCGGGGACGGGAGGTTGGGTCTCCGTCGGGCCGGGTTTAAATTGCCATCCTTGCACCCCATTCCCCAACCTACTGTTTCTATGGAATTCCTTCATAAAGTTCATAATGTCCTTTTTCATAACCTTCCAACCCTTTTGATAAAAAATCATGTTGAAACCATCTATGCCTGGAGCTTTATTTCCATCACACTTTCTAATTGCTTCCAATGCTTCTGCCTTAGTGAACTCTTCTTCCAATAATTCCTTGGCTTGGATTTGATCCGCCTCCTTAAAAGGCCCTCCAAAACCAGGCCTGAAACTCCACTTTTCATCAAAATGAGATTTAAAATAGTTAGACACTGCTTGTTTAATCTAAGTTGGTTCCTTCACTGAGCTTTCCCCAACATTCACTGAGTTGATCATATTCTTGCCCTGTCTTATGTTTGCCATTATAGGGAAAAGTCTTGTATTCTTATCTCCTTCTTTTAGTGTCCAATCCATCATTGATTTCTATAACCACAACCACTCTTTTCTCTTTCGAAGCTTCTAAACCAAACTAATCACCTCATTTCTGAATACAACTTTTGCCACAATAAAATTTCTAGCCTCAACCACAAAGTCAAGGGCATGTAGCTCTGTTTCAGCATCTGTAAGTTTAAAATCAACATTTCCAAACACCTCAATGTTCCATTTTTTCAGGGCTTGCTTCAATGCTCTCAATTTGGTCGTAACGATGAACCCATCCCATCCAACCACTAGTGTATTTTCCCAAACCCTTTTAATTTCCTTAGAAAACATAGGGTGGAGTACCCAACCATTAATGAACCTGAATGGTTTGGGACCCCAGTTTCTATCATCCACCATTAATAAAATAAGACAGTGGTTTGATAATAATATAGGTAATCCCCAAACCTTTAGCTTGAACCATTCCAACCATTCTGGATTCACCAAAAATCTATCAATTCTACTCCAATTTTGTGAATTACCCCATGTGTATTGCCTCCCTAACATTGGGATATCCATAAACTCCTGATTATTAATGAAGCTACAAAACTCAGACATTCCTCTGTAACCTTTTCTTTCACTTACTGATAATATTTCATTAAGTCCTCTCCTAGACACCAAGGCTTAGGGAAGCACTCTTTCATTTTAAACAACAACTCCCACAAATATCTTCTATTAACCTGCTTATTTGGAGCATAAAAATTGCTAATAACGCACCAATACTAGAGAAGATCATACCTGCCAATAACACAAATCTTCAAGAGCAGCAACATTCTTTTAAGGTAAACACCTTTGGCTTCCAAATGCATAATAGGCCCCCTACACTACCTTTCGCATCCATAGACATGTAGTCCATTGAAACATTAGGCCACAGAGATATCACACAATTCGCATCAATTTCTGACTCTTTGTTTTTTTTTTTTTTTTTTTGTTTCTTGTAATAGAATCATATACACCCTTTTCTCCTTTCATAATTGTTTCACCCTTCTTCTTTTCTCCACCCTTCCAAGCCCTATCACATTCCATGATAAGATCTTTATTAACACAACACAATATGCCTAAAAAAAACCCCTTTTTGGTGGGGAGCTAAATTCCGCTTCCTTTCTCCACCGTCGCCAGCCATGCCTCATCATTTTCCTGTATTTGAACAATCTTCATCAATAACTCAACCTGACGTCCATCAAAATTCAGCCCCAAAGCTTTGCCTAACTACATCGTGTCTTGAGTTTCTTGTAGAAATTTTCTTTGCCTTGCCGAAGTGTTACTAAGGAATATTGAGGCAGAGATTGCAGATACTGCTCCACGGAATAGGGCTCTGCCCTGGAATACCCATTTTCTCCCTTTTTTTTTTCCCTTCTATATTTGACTCCATTTCCCTTCTCTTTTGCTCGCAGTTCCTACTCCTCCCCGTTAGAAATCCTTTACCATGGTTTCTTTGAGGCTCAATCTCAAACAATAAGGCCAAGGACTGTGTGCGCATATTACTCCTAGGGATTGGCCCAGACTTTAACCCAATGGGTGCCTACTTTGCTCTTCCTTAGCATATGGGCCCATCCTCAAATCATGTGTCCAACTTTTTATGATGACAATGCCTGACCCATTAAACTGATCCTTACTTAAAACCACCTTCAAATTAATATTGGGCCTATTCATACCACCCTCATTGATACGTCTCATGAGCCCACAAGATCCTTCCAATTCTTCATCTCTTCATATTCCTAACTCCTTCTCACTCTGGCCACCTCTTTTACTTTAGCGTCTTTTGAGCCCTAGGCTAACAATTAATGTTGTCATCACTGCATTTTGAGCTTCTAATGGTGTGATTGTTTCATTCACCATTGATAATGATGAAAAATTACAAGTGTGCCCTTTCACCATCATTCCCTTTTCCATATCGCACCATATCTTCATTGCCATGTCATCTTGAATTTCCACCTCAGCCTCTATGCATGCCACGTCATCACCTTCTTCCTTATTCTCCTGCCACTGTTCAAAGCTGTGATCAACACCATTGATGCCTTCCACTGAAGCTTGTCTACTAAGTCTATTATTGCACATACAATGTGATTTATTGAATCCATATTCATGTCTATTATCCTCTACTACCCTAATAGGGTACACACTATCCTTGCATTCCAATAATACCATTTTATCAATTCTCTCTAGTTGAGACGTACATATTTTGACCTTTTCACACTTCAGAGACTCCATGCTTGAGATATTCTCATCTATCTCGTTGATTTCCCTCCATAGCTCTCCTATGCTTCGATTGTTTTTGCTATTCCACATATTGGGCGAAACATCATAGCAATTTAACCAAACAAATCTCTTAATGTCTAATATCATCCCATTTTTCCAACTGGTGAAAGACTCACACCAATTGTAAATCCATTCTTTCATCTCATTCATTTTAGATTTCCTATCCTCATTTGACCCAAAAGAAACGTACACTATTCTTTCCCTACCTTCTCTTATTTTTGCTTCATTCATACCCCTACTATGTAACTCCGATACGAGGTCCAATAGGTTGCACTCCCTTCGCACTTTCACTATTGCGCTTATATGCAACCTGTTAGGTTTTTGTAATTGGCAATCCCATTTGACAAAACTCCTTTCAGTTGTAATTTTATTCAATCTTTTATTTAAGTGAGGCTATGAGTATTTAGATGCGAATCCAACCCGAATTGTGCCTATGTAGAGGAGTTTGTGATCTTAATCCGATCATGTTTGCCACTTCGCTGACTATGTCAGGGATCGAGCTACCCAGTCAGCTCGCGGGGGTCCAGAAGGCAGCGCCCAGGCGGGGTTGAGAGGGTTGTATTTTTATGCTCAAGCGGCCTTTCCTATGCTCGAGCGTAGATCCTTGTTCTTAAACACGTGTTTTAGTCAGACTGCTCGAGCGCCCATTCCTGCGCTTGAGCAGAGATCGCGATCATGTTTTCTATAAATCTGCGATTAATTCAGTTTGTAGGATATGGCTTCCAAATCTTCTTCTTGGGTATTAAGGTTTTCATTTGGAGCTTCTTCACTTGTTTCCTTTGATATCTATGAGAGTTTATAGCATAAATTGAGTGGATTATATCAAAGGGGGTTTTTTTTTTTTTAAAAATTTTTTATTTTGTTTTATTAAAAAAAGAGAGAGTTGTTCTTCGGTGGATTCCGTGGAATTTGGGCCTAAAGCTTTGGTGGATTTTAAAGTGGCTTGTCGTCATGGATTCGACATCGGCGTTATGTATTCAATGTTGGATAAGACAATTATGAGGTAAAGACAGTGGTGGAAGAGGCACATTGGGACCGGTTCAATTTAGGTGTGCATTCGCTAGGTAATTGAGAGTACATTTGTGTAATTCATTTTTGTCTTCTTAGTGGATTGTTTTATGGCTTTGGCTCGTCTTTTTTTTTTTTTTTTTTATCATAATTGGAGATGCTCTAATTGTGGTTTTTCCACGTTAAATCATTATGTCGATGCGTCTTTGATTGATTGATTGGGATTGTTATTTATTGGTTAAAATTGATATATAATCACAAATAAATATCTCGGGGTATGAGCCCCTCAGTGTACAAGCCCATTTTTATGCTTTTATTTGAGATTCTTCTACCTATATCTTTTTTCTCTACTTTGGTAGTACCTTTTTAACCTGAGGCTTATCCTTCCCAACTTGTTCTGTCCCATAATCAACCTTTTCACCTTTAGCACTTTATCTTCACACCATAATCCATTTATTTCTATACTACAACCCCAGCGGCTATAAGATAGTCATATCGTACAAAACCAAATCTAGACTTGGTTACGTTCCTCTTATTTGAAATAAAAACATCTTTTACAACCCCAAAGTTAGAGAACAACGCATACAATCCTTTTGGACTCATATCATTAGGGATATCATCCATGAACACCATATGAATCATTGATAATGATCCATACCTACCTTGACATTTTTTGAAAACTGGCTTCCAACCTCCTCCAGCTTCCATCACCAGTAGTGGTTAGAAGAAGAAAAAGAAGTTGGGAACTCGCAAAGCTCCAAAAGACAAAAAATCAGACCTAGACTCTCTATTTATTTATGGTTATTATACTAACAAGGCCATCTAAGAAACAAACACTATAGTCCTTTTTCCTTTTCAGCTACCTTTTCTTATCTTAGTCCAAGAGAGGGCTCAAAAGAGGGCAGAAAGCCCAATGATATTGCTGGATTACAAAGATACACTAAGAAACTACAGCTCTAAAAGAACGAGTGTTAATAATCACAAGTGACTAAGTGAGTAATCAGGGATTTCACTATCCTTCTACTAAATAAGGGGTATTTTTGCTTTTAGTTATCTATGAGCTTTGAAGTAACATATGTCCCAATTGCCTTAAAAGGAACAATTAAATGTAGTTATCAAACCTCAGGTAGTTATGGGAGAGTTATTTTGATATAAGGTGTTTGATGGCAACATCTCCTAAAAGACGTATTGGGAAATACAAGAATTGATCTTTAATCTAGACTACAAATGTAATATTAAAAGAAATAGTATTATTACAAATCCAGATTTAACTACTCATAAATTACTTAGAACTATCATCTTATAGTTTAGATTTATTTTACACATGGATCCCACACTACATAAATTTAATCTTTACCACACCTACCAAGAAAAAGTGGATATTTCTAGTTTCTAGACTTTTCCCAAAAGGAATAAGTTACTGTTTAGTAGTAACACAGTTAGAATTGCCCCTTTTATCTTATTGATTTCTCCTGAATAACGGACCAATTCATCTTATAGATTTTGGTTTGTATCATCAAAATAGGATCGATAGTGAGCCCAACAGCCCCAAATTACACGTTTATGATTTACTAGTATATATATATCCCAAAATTGAACATGATATCCCAAAGATTGGACAACTTGATACCATTTAAGAATGATGGATGGAGATCCAGTTTGCTGTCATCTTCTTTAGGTAACTGCTCCAATAACCAACCTTCAAAAAATTAGGTAATTTTTGATAAAATTAAAAACTGAAAATTAAGTATTAAAAACTAAATGTTGAATTTTTTAAGCTAAAAAGATGTTTGGTGAAAATTTAAGTGTTGAACTAAAAATAAGTTGTTTGATATGTATAAAATCAAATTTGAAATTAATTATTTTCAAATTATTTATTTCAGTTTTTACATTGTGATGGTGATGGTCGCGGTATGATGGTTGTGGTTGTGGTGGTAGTAGTGGTAGCGGTGGCGGTGGCGGTGGAAGCTATAGTGTTGGTGGTGGTGGTAGCAATATCGATGATAGTGGTGGTAAAATGATGGTAGTGCTTATGTCAACAATGACAATGGCGATAATGGTGATAGCAGTAGTGGTGGTGGTTAAAGGAAATCTGAAGATATTTTTTCATACCTTGATTATAGAGGTTCAATACATTTTATATTGAAGCTAATCATAACACTATTCCTAACAACCTAACCTAACTATAACAAACTAATCTAACCATGGTTTAATTCTAACAACCTAACTACTTGAAACAATTATGCTAGTATTGTAGCCTTGGCTGATTTACAAGAATCGATGACTCACTGTGGTGCTTTTGGCTTATCATTCCCCTCCAAACTGTGGGGACTAGGAAGGACCAGAAGTTTGTGTTGAAGATACTGAAAGCGAGAGACAGATAGAGTTCTAGTCAGTATATCAGTAACTTGATTAGTAGAGGAAATGTGCTAGATATGAAGTTGCTTAGCATCTACTTTCTCTCAGACAAAATGGTAGTCAATTTCAATGTGTTTTGTTCGAGTGTGGAACACAGAGTTATTAGTTAAAGGAATTACAGAAAGCTTATCACACCAAAGGGTTGGTACAGGGACATGTACATTAAGATGTCAAGCCCACTTAAATCTGCAGGGGTCTTGGCTAATGCTCGATATTCAGCCTCTGAAGAAGAGCGAGAAATAGTGGGATGCTTTTTGGCACACAAAAAAATTAAATTTTGACCACGACAAACACAATAGCCTGTAGTGGACCTATGATCAGACACACTTCCAGCCCAATCAGAGTCAGAAAAGGCAGTAAGAATGAGAGGACCACTACTGAAAATGAAGACCATGATGTAAGGTGCCCTTCAGTTATCGAAGAAGTCGTTTAACTGCTACAAAATGACTGTTTGAAGGATGTTGTATGAACTGACAAGCATAGTTAACAACATAGACCAAATCTGGCATGGTGATGTTAAGTATTGTAAGGCCCCAACCAAACTTCTGTAAAGGGAATGTTGAGAAAATGCCAAATCATCATGAGTAGAAGAAACTGAATGTTTAGTAGCCATGGGAGAAGAGTAAGGCTTACAGTCATTCATGCCTGTTTCGACTAAAATTTCAGATGCATACTTGGCCAGAGAAAGCACATATCCTAAAGAAAAGGTAGTAACAGAGATGCCAACGAAGCAGTTGATAAACCCTAATTCTTTCATGGAAAAAGTGAAATGTATTTGTTGAATAAGAGTAGAAATGTAAAGAGGATCATTCCCAATAAAGAAATTATCATCAACATAAATGAGCAAAATAGTGATAGAAGTGGAAGTCTTCTTAACAAACAAGGAAGAATCATAGTGACTAAGAGTGAACTGTTGAGTGAAAAGAAAATGAGAGAATGTGGAAAACCAAGCTCTGGGAGCTTATTTAAGCCCATAGAGAGCTTTGTGAAGTTAATGTTAGGACCCTTTGTTGTCAAAATCCGTGAATCAAAACCAAGGTTGTAATTTGATAAAGCTTTCCAAGTTTTCCAAGTTTGGCTTCCCCGCTCGAGCGGGGATTGCTAGTCCTCAGCATCTCTGCACAGCATGAACAAAGTACTGGATGGTGTGATTCCCCGCTCGAGTGGGGAAATGGACGCTCGAGTATGAAGGCTATATGAATCACAAATTATGAGGTCTCCGCTCGAGCGGGAAGACCCACGCTCGAGCGTACCGCGCGAGATCAGATTCTATAAATTCACTGGTTGGGTCTTTTTCTAGGTTTACTTTTCTAGATCTTGTTTAGGGTTTTCTAGGGTTTTGGTTTGAGGTTTTCTTCTGAGGTTTGGTTAGTTTTCTTTGATGTTCTTAAGAGAGTTCTAAACTTATGAGTTGAGATTCATACATCAAAGAGTTTGATACTACATATTCAAGAGAGTTCTCTTCGGTGGAATCCGAAGGTTAACATGTAGAGTTTCAAAAGGCGTTTGATTCTTTACGTAGTCGTTAATTCGATAAGAGAAGTTGTGGAATCAACTTCAGGATTGATCAATTCCATGACGAAGGCGTGGAGAAAGAGTTACAGAAGATTCGAGGACAAATTGACTATGTTGGGTAATTTGTGTATTATCTTTGTAATCTTTTAGTTCTTCAGTAGTGGATTGATCAGTGGCGGTTCGCCCGTGGTTTTTTATTACAATTGAAGGTTCTTCAATTGTGGTTTTTCCACGTAAAAAATTGTTTGTGTCGATTTATTGTTTATTCTTAAAAACAAACAAACTAAAATCACTCTCGTAAGTGCTTCATGATTTTAGGTTGAGTGTTTTGAATTGTTGGGATTTGGAATAAGTTAATCTTGATCTAATCACGAATCACGTAGGATTTTCAATTGGTATCAGAGCGGGTCACTCTTTGTTTTATAAAAAACTTTGTTTTGTCAAAACTATAGGAGTGTGATTTTGTGTGACTAGTATCATGGATTCTATTCGTGAAGGTAACTTGACTCATATACCCCATTTACTAGACGGTACAAACTATTCTTATTGGAAAGCTCGTATGAGAGCATTTTTAAAATCCATCGATGAGAAAGTTTGGCACTGCGTAATCTTTGGATGGAGTGAACCTACAATCACCGTTAATGGTATTGATATTCCTAAACCCCTTGATAAATGGGACACAACTGATTACCAGAACTCGAGTTGGAACATCAAGGCTCTCAACTCCCTCTTCTGCTCTGTCACACTGAAGAATTTCGTCGAATTTGCACGTGCGAAATAGCAAAAGAGGCGTGGGATATTCTTGAAACGATTCATGAAGGTACTACTTCTGTAAAAACGTCAAAACTTCAACGTCTCACCTCCGCCTTTGAAACCCTTTTCATGCGCGACGATGAGACGTTTGATGATTTCTATGCAAAACTCAGTGATATCGTGAATTCCTGTTTCACTCTCGCTGAAAAAATCCCGGAAGCGAAAGTTGTTGGAAAAATTTTGAGGTCCCTTCCCGAGAGGTTCCAATCAAAGGTGACAGCCATTGAGGAGGCTCAGAATGTTGATACCCTCAAGCTCGATCAATTGGTTGGAAATTTGCAGACTTATGAAGCCCATCAAATTTCAAAGAAAAAGCAAAAAGAAACTATGGCTTTCACGAGTGCTCATGAGACTGCAAAATCTCCAGAGATTGAATTTGATTTAGAGTCTGAGATGACGGCTATGCTTACAAAACAGTTTAAAATTTTTTTGAAAAAGAAGCCTAATTTCAGAGCCCCTATCTCAAAAGATAAGAGTAATGACAAACCCAAAAATATTCCACCAAAATTTGCTCAAACTACTGAAAAGAATATTGTAAGGAGGCAGGGGTCAAGTGCTATGAATGTCAAGGGTTTGGCCATATGTCCCTTGAATGCCCTTCAAAAAAGAATCGGAAGAAAGTCTACACCGTAACTTGGGATGATGAAAGCGGGTCGGAGCAAGAACCCGAAGAACCTGAATCTGGTGAAGATGGGGATAGTGCTTTCATGGCATTTTGGGCCACGGTTTCTCAACCTCTTCCAAAGCATTTGGAATCAGCTCGTGGTCAAAACTTGCATCATGCTCCCAACTTTGATGGGACTAACTATCTGTATTGGAAAATCAGAATGAGGGCTTTTCCGAGAGCCTTTGAACCAGAAGGTTGGCAAGCCATTGAAGAAGATACAGAAAGTGCAGATAATCCGGGCAATCAGAGAGCCCTGATCACTATTCGTGGTGCAATTTCCAATGAAGAACAGCAACGTGTTGTTCACTGTACAAAGGCTAAAGATGCATGGGAAATTCTGAGCCAATTCCATGAAGGAAGAGATCTACCTCCACCACCATCTAGCAACTTAGCTGTCTTGGTTGCTAGAGTGGACGAGGTCAAGAAGAATAAGGAGCAAAGAGAGGATGATAAAATATCTGAAGACATTGATGAGATCAATGGCGATAAACTGCAACAAGCTTACGAGAAGCTGTACGAGGAATCTCTGAATTTGTCTAAAACCAACGACAAACTCTCTCTTAAGCTCAAAACATGTGAGAGTGAGAATGTCTGGCTCAAAGGAGAACTCTTGACAGCAAAACAGAATGTCATCAAGATCTCAAGTGACAGACAAGACTTATATGAAAAACTTCTATCCTGTGAAACTGAAAGGAATGAACTTCTGAAGGTGTATTCCACATATGAAGAAAAGCTTGAAAGTCTTGAGCTGCCACAAGCTACATTGGAAGAGAAAGTCAGACAGAAAGATGAGGAACTCTGTATTGCTAGAGCAACAATTGCCATGTGGAACAAAGGTTCCGGATCTCTAGAAGACATACTTGGGTCTCAACAAATGGGTTCTGACAAAAGAGGGCTAGGCTGTGGTGCGACAGCTCACCAGGGATAGGCCTCTACCTCACATAACTTGAAGACTCAAGCAAAGGGCAAATTGAAGATAGACTAGGTTGATCCTTCTCTTCATCAAGCAAAAGCAGGTAAGATCAACAAAAGGGAGGTAAAACCTGTTTTTATTTGTCATCACTGTGGTAGGTATGGCCACATTCGTCCTTACTGTTTTGAACTGTTTGGTAAGGTGTCTCAAAAGGGTAGAAATTCTAATACTTTTTGGGTTAGGAGACAACCTTACATGTCTAGGCAGAACACCAAGACTAAAAAGATTTGGGTTAGAAAAGATGATTTGACTTGTTTTGTTGCTCACACTGCTCTAAAAGCACGTGACTCACACATGTGGTATCTTGATAGTGGGTGCTCTCGTCATATGTCCGGTAACAAATCCTACTTCACCTCTCTTGAAAAATATAAAGGAGGAATCGTTACCTTTGGAGATGGCGACACTTCTAGAGTCATTGGTAAGGGTTCTATAAGTGTTGCTGGTCTTCCCAAGCTAGATAATGCCTTACTTGTTGATGGCCTTAAAGCAAATCTTTTGAGCATTAGTCAAATGTGTGATTCCCATCATGAAGTATTGTTTTCAAAAGATAAATGTGAAATTTTGGATAAAAAGGGAAATACTGTTTTACATGGGGTTCGCACATCTGATAACTGCTATGGGATTCTTACTACTAATGATCTCACTTGTCATTCTGCCATCATAAGTAACATTGATCTGTGGCATCAAAGATTAGGTCACATGAATTTCAAAGACCTAACTAAGATAGCCAACAAAGAGCTTGTGAGAGGAGTTCCTAAACTGGGTAAGAATTTGAGCCATGTGTGTGGACCATGTCAGCTTGGCAAGCAAACCTGTGCTCCTCATAAAAAGGTGAACAGCTTTACAACCAAACGTCCTCTTAAATTGGTTCACATGGATTTAATGGGTCCTACTCGCACTGAAAGCATTGGAGGTAAAAGATACATTTTTTTAACTGTTGATGATTTTACTCGATTCTCATGGGTAAATTTTTTAAGGAAAAAATCTGATACGTTTAATGCTTTCCAGGCTTTAGTCCTTAAAATCCAAAATGAACAGGGTGTTTCCATTGGGCATATCATAAGAATCCGAACTGATCATGGTCGTGAATTTGAAAATAGTTCGTTTTCGATTTTTTGTGATATGCATGGTATTAAGCATGAGTTTTTTGCACCTATTACTCCACAACAAAATGGAGTGGTTGAGAGGAAGAACAGAGTTGTTCAAGAAATGGCTAGGGTCATGCTCCTTAGTAAGAGTCTTCCTCCAAAGTTTTGGGCCGAAGCCCTAAATACTGCTGTTTATGTCATAAATCGTATGTATTTAAGGCCCGGCACTTTACAAAATCCCTATGAATTGTGGAAGGGTTTGAAACCTAATGTAAAATATTTCAAAACTTTTGGGAGTAAGTGTTACATCTTCAAAGATAGAGAGCCCTTGGGCAAATTTGACTCCCGAAGTGATGAAGGTATTTTCCTAGGATATTCAACCAACAGTAGGGCTTTTCGAGTCTATAACCTGCGAACTTCATCATTAATGGAATCTATCAATGTGGTTATAGATGACACAGGTTCTTCTACTCCGGCAACAAATGAGGATGACAATGGTGAGTCCCCAATCTTGGATACTGAACCACAAAATCAAGGAGAAGCTGAGGTTCAATCACAAGAAAATGTTACAGCACCATCCTCACAGGTAAGTTCAACTCCCAAGAGTGCTCAAAGGGACATCACTCCTGTTGCTTCTATCACCGCAAGTCCTGAACTTAAACCATCAGCAAGGGTGAAACTGAATCATCCAGTTCAACAGGTGATTGGAAGTGTTTCGGATCGAATGAAAACCCGAAGACAGATTCGGGATGAGGTATCACACATGTGTTATGTTTCTTTAATTGAACCTAAGAATTTTAAAGAGGCCTTGCTGGATGATAGTTGGGTCAATGCTATGCATGAAGAATTAGGTCAATTTGAGCGTAACAAAGTTTGGACTCTTGTTCTCAGACCTAGAGACATGAATGTGATAGGTACCAAGTGGATCTTTAAAAATAAATCTGATGAGAATGGTACTGTTGTAAGGAATAAAGCTAGGTTGGTTGCTCAAGGCTACACACAAGTAGAGGGTATTGACTATGATGAGACGTTTGCCCCAGTTGCACGTCTCGAATCTATTCGCATTTTGCTTAGTGTTGCATGTTTTCTTGGCTTTAAATTGTTTCAAATGGATGTGAAAAGTGCCTTTCTGAATGGGTACTTAAAAGAAAAGGCATATGTTGAGCAACCAAAAGGGTTTGAGGACCCTAAATGTCCTAATCATGTCTACAAGTTAGACAAAGCTTTCTATGGATTGAAACAAGCTCCTCGGGCTTGGTATGATAGGCTTACTACTTTTCTTCTTGATAATGATTTTCAAAGGGGTAGTGTGGATAAGACCTTATTTGTGAAACATACTAAGTCTCATATTCTTGTTGCTCAGATATATGTTGATGATATTGTGTTTGGTTCCACTGCTGATTATCTTGTAAAATATTTTTCAGATTGCATGACACATGAGTTTGAGATGAGCATGATGGGAGAGTTGTCTTATTTTTTGGGTCTCCAAATTAAACAATCTCCTTCGGGCATATTTGTTTCTCAGTCTAAGTATGCTAAAAATCTTGTGTCAAAGTTTGGTTTTGAGTCTTCCAAGCATGCACGCACTCCCATGAGCACCAGTCTTCACCTTTCCAAAGATTCCTCTGGTATTGATGTTGATTCTACCCTTTATAGGAGTATGATAGGGAGTCTTTTGTATCTCACAGCCAGTCGTCCTGATATTTCCTTCAGTGTCGATGTTTGTGCTCGTTACCAAGCCAGTCCTAAAGAGTCTCACCTTCTTGCGGTAAAACACATCATCAAGTATGTAAATGGGACCTTGGGGTATGGGGTTTGGTTTTCCACTGATACTACAGCCGAAATTACTGGTTTTTCTGATGCCGATCAAGTGGTGTGCTGATGATAGGAAAAGTACATCCGGGGGGTGTTTTTACCTTGGGAATAATCTGGTTTCTTGGCATAGTAAAAAGAAAAATGCCATCTCTCTTTCCTTTCGAGGCCGAGTACATTGTCAGAGAAGTTTTGTGAACAAATGTTGTGGATGAAGCAAATGCTTCATGACTATGGGATAGAACAGAACACTCTCACTCTTTTTTGTGATAACACAAGTGCCATAAACATTTCAAAAAATCCTGTCCAACACTCTCGCACCAAACATATTGACATCCGCCATCATTTTATTCTAGAGTTAGTGGATGAAGGCCTTGTTGTTTTGGAACATGTCCCTACTGAGCATCAAAAAGCTGATATTTTTACAAAACCCCTTGATCTTCTTCGATTTGAGTTTCTTAGAAAGACCTTGGGTGTAATGCTCAGTAACTAGGTTGTTTTTTATTTTTGTGAGGTGAGTGTGAGTGTGAGTGCTTGGCTTACTGTTCTTGGATGAAGTAATCTCATTGTTATTGAGTCCTGATATCTTTGCATCAAATTTTTTATGAACACTACTCATGTTGCTTACAAGATCTTATTCATCTTTGTTCATAGCTCATTCTAAATGCCCATACTCATTTACTTCATGATCTCATTTTGTACACATCCTTGAGATAAACTGTTGCAGGGGTTTCCGGACAAGTGATCAAAGTTCTCTATGGACCCCTGACCGTGTTTCTTGTACTTTTTCAGAGGAATTGACCTATACTGGTATATCATGGGTGATGTGAAGTCTCTTAACCATCTACCATCTTATTTCACTTCTATGGTTTCTCCCTCAGTACATGATCTCCGGGCATTAGGAAAAGGCTACCTCAGAGGCACCAACCAGGCCATCATTTTGATTTCATTCTTCACTGGTTTGGTCTCCATACTCTTGAGCGTGTATGCCACCAGTGAGTGGCCACAAAAAAAAAAAAAAAAAAAAAGGGATCATTGTCTGAGGGGGAGCTTTCGCATTTACTTAACAAATACCCCGTGATTCCTAATGGTTTGACTTTTCTCTGTGATAGTCAGTTACTCATGTCGGAGGTCCAGCCATCCGATCACTACTAGGATTAACTCTAGCTTTGTGACTCTCAAGGATTACACACACACACATCATTTATGTGAGCTCTCATGTGTGTTTTTGAGTTTTGCATTTTGATGCTGCTTGTGGCTTTGATTTAATACTATTTGTTTTATTCATGATTTGGTGTTTCACTCTTTTCTCAAATTTTCAGGACTCATGATTGATGGATTCTTATGTCCTTATGGTATAGTCTGTCACCTGGTCATCTTGCTTATTGCAGGACAGCCTAGGCGTTTTTATTTATAAAAAAAAAATTGTTTTTTTGTCCCCACTCGAGCGGACAGTTCCACGCTTGAGCGTGGTTTTGAGGCTTACAGTACTTTTTGCAGTTCTGGGAGGGGTGATTTTCCGCTCGATCTTCATTGTTCGCGCTTGAGCGCGCATTCGTGAGGTTTGTCTCCCGCTTGAGCGTTAAACCCTACGCTCGAGCGGACTGGTTTTGTATATATTCCCTCCATTCGACTCTTTGTCTCATTTTTGCTTAGGAAAACTGTCTTAGAATGGTTTTGTCCGGGATTTGACAAAGGGGGAGATTGTTAGGACCCTTTGTTGTCAAAATCCGTGAATCAAAACCAAGGTTGTAATTTGATAAAGCTTTCCAGGTTTTCCAAGTTTGGCTTCCCCGCTCGAGCGGGGAAAGTAACGCTCGAGCGGGGATTGCTAGTCCTCAGCATCTCTGCACAGCATGAACAAAGTACTGGATGGTGTGATTCCCCGCTCGAGCGGGAAGGCTATATGAATCACAAATTATGAAGTCTCCGCTCGAGCGGGAAGACACACGCTCGAGCGTACCGCGTGAGATCAGATTCTATAAATTCGCTGGTTGGGTCTTTTTCTAGATTTACTTTTCTAGATCTTGTTTAGGGTTTTCTAGGGTTTTGGTTTGAGGTTTTCTTCTAAGGTTTGGTGAGTTTTCTTTGATATTCTTAAGAGAGTTCTAAACTTATGAGTTGAGATTCATACATCAAAGAGTTTGATACTACATATTCAAGAGAGTTCTCTTCGGTGGAATCCGAAGGTTAACACTTAGAGTTTCAAAAGGCGTTTGATTCTTTACGTAGTCATTAATTCGACAAGAGAAGTTGTGGAATCAACTTCAGGATTGATCAGTTCCATGACGAAGGCGTGGAGAAAGAGTTGCAGAAGATTCGAGGACAAATTGACCGTGTTGGGTAATTTGTGTATTATCTTTGTAATCTTTTAGTTCTTCAGTAGTGGATTGATCAGTGGCGGTTTGCCCGTGGTTTTTTATTACAATTGAAGGTTCTTCAATTGTGGTTTTTCTACGTAAAAAATTGTTTGTGTCGATTTATTGTTTATTCTTAAAAACAAACAAACTAAAATCACTCTCATAAGTGCTTGATGATTTTAGGTTGAGTGTTTTGAATTGTTGGGATTTGGAATAAGTTAATCTTGATCTAATCACGAATCACGTAGGATTTTCAGTTAACATACGGAAAAAAGATGAGTAACATCAACAAATCCTTGTGGCTGATGCATATGGACTTCTTCTTTAAGTATGCCATGTAAGAATGCATTTGAAATGTCTAATTGCTTGATAGACTAGTTGTAGTGCAAAGCAAGACATAAAAGAACCCGGATAGTGGATGGACTGGAAGTTTCATGATAATCAACCCCTTCAATTTAAAGAAACCCTTTAGCCACCAATTTGGCTTTGTATCTAGCAATGGACCCATCAGAATTTTTCTTGAGCCTAAACACCGATTGGCAACCTATAGCTTGCTTTCCAGGTTGAAGAGAAACTACGGACCAAGTGCCTTGTTTTTGAAGAACTTAATATTCGTCAAGCATAGCAGCCTGCCAAGTAGAGCATTTGGCTGCCTCTTGATAAATCTGTGGTTCATAAGTATCAATGGAAACAAGAAAACAGGAAGTAGAGTGGATTTTAGACCTGGTAACCATAAGATGAACATTAGAAGGTAGAGGGCAAGGAAGATCAATGAAAATAGAGGAAATAGGAATAGAAGGAACTGGTGCTGCTGAGATAGAAGCTAGTTCTGTAGGAGATAATGTTATAGGAGCATAAAAGAGTGTAGGTGTAGCTGGTATAGAAGTAAAAGTGGAGGGAGTCTGTGCTATTGAGATAGGTACAGGTGTAGTAGACCAGAAAAAATTGAATAACTAAGGAAGAGCATGAGCAGGAAGGGAGGCAGCAATGGACAGTTTAAAAGGAAACAAATTTTCATCAAAGATAACATTCCTAGACACATAAATCTTACATATGCTAGGATTAAGACATTTGTAGTCTTTAATAGAAGGTTGATATCCAATGAAGACACATGGAAGAGATCTTCGTTGAAGTTTATGAGAAGTGTATGGTCTAAGCCAAGGATAACATCTACACCCAAAGGATCTAAGAAACTTGTAATCATGTTTTTGTTTGAACAAAACCTCAAATGAAGTAAGATTTTGAAGTTTGAGAGTATGAAGTCTATTGATCAAAAATACAAAAGCTGCAAGAGCTTCAAACCCATACTACAAAGGAAGGGATGGATGATGCATAAGAGTAATGGTAGTTTCAATAAGATATCTGTGCTTCCTCTCTGCTACACCATTTTGAGCAACTGTATATGGATAACTTAACTGAAGTTCAATGCCCTTAAGTTTTTGAAACTGATTACTCAAGTATTCCCCTCTATTATCATTTCTTAAAATTTCAAGTTTGGTGTGAAACAGAGTTTCAACAAAAGCTTTGAATTGCAAAAATTTAGTAAAGACTTCACACTTGTAATGTAAAGGAAAAAGCCAAGTAAATTTACTAAATCATCAATGAAAACAACATAGCATTTAAAACCTAAATCTGAGGCTGAGAATGGACCCCAAACATCAGTATGAATAAGAGGCAACGACTTATTTTTAGTAGAGTTGGGCAACGTGAAAGGTAGTTTATGACTCTGAGGCACACAACAATGCTCACACAAACTGGTATTATTTTTAACAGATAAAGAAAAATAACCTAAGTGGTAATGAGTCATAAGATGATGAAGCTTCTTGGAGGAAGGATGACCAAGTTGAAAATGCCAATTTGGAGTAGAAGAGGAACTGGTGGAACAAGAGTAGCATACTTGAGATGTGGATGCAACAGATGAAGGTGAAAATATAAAGAGATAGGGACCATTAGCATAACAGCCTTTATGTAGCACCTTCTGAGTATTCTTGTCCTGAATAATAAAGGAATTCTAACCAAAAGTAATAATATAATTGTTATCAACAGTCAACTGATGAACGAAGAGTAAATTGGAAGAAATAGAGGGCACATGTAGCATTTTAGTAAGATGAAAAGGAAAATTAGGTGTGGAAATGAGTCCTTTACCAGTATGAGTGATAGGCAAAGTTGTGCCATCACCAACAGTAACCTGATCATTGCCTGGATATGGTTGATAGTAAGAAAGGTTGGATAGATCATTTATCATGTGGCTTATTCCTGCTGAATCAAGAAACCACTGAGAATTGGCAGGACGAGATGGATCTAATGCTGAGGCAACATATGCTTTAGAGTGAGCCTGAGGTAGAGAAGTAGATGGACGATAGGAAGAGGAAGACTATGAATTTTGTGGATTTTGAAAAGAAGAATCCATTCTAAACCAGCAATCAAGAGTAGGGTGATTGACTTTTCCACAAATCTGATAGGTGACTGCGTGATTGAGACTGAACCTGTCTTTCTGAAATTGATTTCCTCTACCTCTTGGATATTAACCAGACTGAGTACCTCGAGAACTATTTCCATCTCTGCGTTGTGAAGACAAAAAGGAACCTCTGCCTCGGTAAGAGCCTCTATGACAACCTCTATTGACATAGGTACGTCTAGTTGCACAATATGCAAAAGGAAGTTTATAGACATGTGTATGTTTGAGTGAGAATTCAACATGGATAGCTTTAGAACACAGCAGAGATGAAAGATTTCCCAACAAAAAGGATCTGATCTAGCACGAACTGTGGTTTTGAGAGCATTATACCCTTCTGGTAAACAATTGAGGATAAGTAAGACTAGATCTTCATCACCTCAGGTGAAGAGGCCAAAGCTAATTGATTTGAAAAGATCTTGAACTGATTCAAGTAATCTTCCATTGTAGATCCTTTCTTAACAATATGACTTAGTTTATTTTTCAACTGATGGATATGAGATCTAAATAAAGAGGTGAATCGTTTGGCAAGAACATTCTAAACCGCATGACTTGTCTGACAGTGAAAAACATATGTGAACATAGAAGGAGATAGAGTGGCAGTTATGCAACTCAAAAGATGAGCATCAATTGTGATCCATTGAGAGTAAATTGGATTAAGGACTTCATGATTATTGGAATCAAGCATTGTAGGTGAGGGACATACCTCAAATCCATCAATATATCCAAGCAGATTTGTAGCTCTCAAGATATTTTGAAATTGACTTTTTCATATGATGTAATTTATTGAATCAAGTTTTGTTGCAACGAAGGCATTGAGATTTGAGATTAGGAATGTGAGACTATGAGGTAAAGTTGTAGAAGAAATTGAAAAAGCCATTGAAGAACTTCTATGAAGCTTTTTCAATCCTTCAAGGATCGTTGCTCTTAAGGGCTAAGAAAGCTCTAATACCATAAAGGAAATTTGAATATATTTTTTCATACCTTGATTACAGAGGTTCAATACATTTTATATTGAAGCTAATCATAACAAACTATTCATAACAACCTAACCTAACTATAACAAACTAATCTAACCATGGTTTAATTCTAATAGCCTAACCACTTGAAATAGTTATGCTAGTATTGTAGCCTTGGCTGATTTGCTACAATTACGACTGGGACTGCAGCTTTGTGTGCTCTGGCTTATCAGTGGTGACATAGTGATAGTGGTAGTGGTAGTGGTAGCAATGGTGGTGGTGGTGGTGGTGATGGTGGTGGTGGCGGTAGCTATGGCATGATCGTGTTGGTTGTGGTGGTAGTGGCGTGGTGGTGGTGGTGGTGGTAGTGGTTGTAATGGTCATGGTAGTGATGGTGGTGGTAGTGGTCGCGATAGTGATGATGGTGGTGGTGGTGGTGGTGGTGGTGGTAGTGGTGTTAGTGGCATAATGGTGGTGGTGATAAGTTTATAATAGTGTATATCAATACTTATATTTAGTATTTATAAATTTAGTCAGAATTAAGTAAGTTTCATTGTGACTTAAATTTTTTTAAAATTTTAACATATATTTTAAGAGATACTTAAAATTTTAAGTGATATATCAATTGCAGTTGATAAACGGGCTTAATTAATTATCAATTAATGTATTCAGTTTTAAGTACTAAATCATATTATCAAACACTTCATTAATCTACAAATGAAGGTTTTAAGGTTTAATAAGACAAAAAATGCAACCACTTCAAAATTAGTTGAGTTATTGAACTTGGAATGCTACTTCCCACCAATTTTGGACCCCTAATACCAACTCCTAATGACATGGCACGTACTTATTGAATAATTTTTATATTTTAGTAGAATTTTCAAATGATGTGATTTTTGACACATCACTAATGGTTGGTTTGGGAGTCTATAATTAGGAATACAAAATATTTTCTAATAAAATATCTTAGGTATTTTGTGTTTAAAATTCTGACCCGACAATAACTTGTATATCATTTATATCATTCTCATCTATATGGTTCCTTTACCAAAACGTTTCTCGCTTTTCATGTCTTTTCAATATACTAGTGGATGTGCACGTGCTTTGCACGTGGTATTTTTCTTATATTTATGTTTATGTGTATTTTTTTTTGGTTTGTAGGTTTTATATTGTTTTTACTTTTTGAACCATTTTGTTACTTTTTGTTAATGTTTAATGTTTATGTTTGAAAGCATGGATATTGTTTGGTTGAAATTTGATTAGTCGGATTAGGAGTGTAATCAGACTCTATGTCCTTCATATGTGGATTTTTAATGTCAATTCATCAAGAAAATAATGTATGAATTGCTGTGTATGGGAGGCATTTATATTTATGTTTAAGTATTAAAATTTAGAAAGTAAGTTGAAACAATCACATAAAATAGTTGTAGTCCATATCATATGGTTGGACTTATTATTATTAAATATATAATTCACCAAGTTATTTCACTTTTGTTATGTATGTGTATCTAGAAACCAGTTTGTAATTAAAAGATGAACAAATAAAACACCCAACTATAACATTGAAATATTATTATTATTTAAGGTGGAAAAAAAAAAAACATTCAACTAATATTGTAATATTTTTATATAATTTTGAAATAAATTAAGTAAAGGAAATTGAAAGATAAAAATATTTTACAAAATTCATTCCTTCTCTAGTTTGATCCTCTTTGCAGAATTTTGAAAATTTGTTGTATTTGTATTTTACATTTCATATTAATCTTCGTCATTTTGTACTTCTTCTGCTACAATCTTCCCAGATATGCGATCCTTATCATTCATCTTCTGTAGCCTTGTGATAAATACGTATGTATGTCCAGAAGCAAGTTTTAGCACGTTATAGAATTTGTTATTCTTACCTTCCTGCAACAACAATAACAATAGTATAGTTTTAAATAAAATTATTTTCTTTGCTATGTATATATGTTACTAATGTGACATTGTTTTATGCATTTGGTAAGCTTGCCTTGTCTTTGGATGCTATGAATTCAGTTGCTGGACATCCAATAATTTTCTCAGCCGCTTCAAATAATGTGACATGTAGTTGTCTTTCTCCATCTCTCACTATAAGCTTCATCAAATATTTGATATTTGATGTGACAAATGTAAATAAATTATGAGGTTATAATTTGTTATTTAATAAATGCAAAAGATTAATTTGTATTATTATGTAGAACTATCACATACCTTGGATGACACACTGAATTTGAGTTCTTGCATTTACTGCATTCTGCTCCTTGTTCAGTTTGATAAACTTTCTTATTGCATACTTTGCAAGCAATATACCAAGGTTGGTCTAGATTTTCTATACAAATAATTGTCACTTTGAAGGAACAATGTGTACTCTATTTGGATATTTATAGTCATGGTTCATCAAGTACTTCCCTTTTTCCCATTATTTCCAATCCCGATATGTTTGTCTTCAAAACTGGTAAGTAATAATCATTTATACTTCTTCCCATGCTATCTAAAAATATTCAGCACTTTTAAGTTTTTGTAACTGTCGCAGCTCAACAGTGAGGCCTTCAGTGTGTGAAAAATCTTCAGACATAGCTTCAAAGTTTGCAATCCCATAACTTTCTTACATCACCAAGTTGATAATATACTAAAATAGTTGCAAAAAGTATACGCAAAGCTAATGACATTTGGAATGGAAAGAAGAAGCCTCAACTAAACAATCTGATATCCAATCATCTCATTGAAACAATCCTCTCTTTTCAGTAGCTTCTTTAAATGAAGAGAATTGAATACCATTATAGCTTAATAAATTAGCAAAAGATGTTGGACTCCTAACATGGTTTAACAAAAGCCTCAAGTAATATGTCTCACCTTCAGATGGGTTTGCTCCATTTACACAACCAATAATCTGTCTTGTTTTCCTTTTTTCTCAATACTTCCCTTGTTTGTTCCATACAAAATGCTCTGAGAATTCTCTATAAAGATATTGCCTTTTATGTTTATCATTCAAACAAAATGTAAAAAGTTCGTTGTTTTTGAAGATGTTTCAGAATAAATAATGTTCTCCAAGTCTTGGTTTTCCCAATAGGAAACAAATTGATTGTTTAGCAAATGTAGTTGGAAATTTATAATTGCTGGGCATATTTCGTTTAGATCAAATTCAAATATCCTCCATATGGCTTCTTGTACTAATACCCACCGAGCATCTTGGAATTGTTGTATTTCATCAATAATGATTTCTCTGTTATTCTAACTAATGTTGACTACAATCTTGTTGTGGCCCTTATAAATGTATTTATAAAGATACTTAACTACTTTCACCCCTAAGCATATCTCAACATTAATATGGCAGTTATATTGACTCAAAAGATAAGGATTATAAAGTACCACCCATCTATTATCCAAAATAGCATTCCACACATTAACAGTAAAACTTTCTTCACTCCTCTTATAAATTGGATAACTGTCTTTGCCTTGCATTGTTTTCGGTGAAAAAGAGCGGGGAAAACGATTTTTGCATTTACCTTCACGCATACAAGGATTTTTTTGATTTAAAACTCCACAAGGGCCATGCATCATATGTTTAGCAACCTTTTCATATAAATTAGGAAATTTGTCTGGATCTGGAATTTCAGCACAAACAAATTTGTCATAATCATTTGGATTTGTAATCTTGCAATCTTCCATGAAGATGATTAACATGTGTACATGGGGTAAGCCTCTTTTTTGAAACTCAATAACGTGAACATGTGCTGCTACTTTTCCAAAAATATGCTTCTTAAATAGTTGCTGTTGTAGGTCTTGTAACTTTGCTTGAAATATCCTTCCTTCAATGAATCCCTAATCTCTTTCCAATCAGGATTACAAGTCATTGTGATAAAAAGATCTGGCTTTCCAAACCGCTGTAATAATGAGATAGCATCTAAATACCTCATGCGCATTGTAGACGTCCCCGAACGCATCCCGGGGAGGGTGCGACTCCCCCCGTTCTGGTTCACTTGCGGGTCTACTACAGTTCGAAGGACTCAAATGTCACGGTTCTTAATCTTGAACCAAAGAGTCCAAATCCGGCAAATCGTTTTGAAAACAGATTTTTTGAAAGAAATGCCAAACATGGACTGCTTTGCCAGATACAGAGTCGCCACCTAAATATTTTATTTTTGGAAAATTTAGGAAACCCTGACTCGGTGCCAAAAGCCACGTGTCTGTCATCACCAAAGTTGCCTCGGCTCGGGAACTTGGGTACGATTGGGGAAGGTCGCCGTGAGCACCTCACTTCGCCCGGTCAAAGACCGGCCTCTACTAACCATGATATCTATTTTTGAAAACATTGTGTGTTCTTATTCCGGTTATTAGCCTAGATTTACTATGTGATGCGCACAGCATACAAGTATAAACTGAGTTCCCTGAATTGGAACAAAACATTTCATGTTTGTTTGTTTGAAAATGGTTTGCTACTCGCAAGTAGGCTTAAAATGCGGATTTTGCCACTCTCGGATGGGCTTAGAAAACATGATGTCGCCACTGTCTAGTGGGCTTAAAACAAACATTTGATGAATTGTTCCAATCCAAATAACCCAACCTCCACCCACAGGCATTCAAGGCAGTTATATCACATAAGCACATAGCCTCATGGTAAGCATGCTATTCATGGCAGTCACTCACACGCATGCAAGGATGCTAAAGCATAAAACTCACCGAGTACTCCAAGCCAAAACAGAAGCTCATTAGAAATCATGCATAATCCTAAATATACAAGAATGCCTAATGCAACACATGCAAAGATGCAACTATAGCAGGCTCGGCTATTCTAAACATGGCATATGGAATGCTACAACTAACACGTATTCAATTTGGAATTGAAATACAAATGCAGTTTGTATGATGCGCCGATCCCGGTGCATGTAAAACAGATGAATGAATGCAAACATGCTATCATACTGTATGCTAATTGAAGTATGCCCTAATCTAACCATCATAAGCAGGTAAATAAAATGGAAGAAAGACGTGGGGTTGGAAGACATACATCACACTCACCCACACTTATTACAATTATGCCCTCGCGCAGAGGATCCAAATAAATATACAGTCCCGAATGAAAGAATAGTACAGTCCAAATAATGTACAAATTCCTAATTAATTTACAAATTAACTAAGGAAATGATAAACTGGCATGCAAGCCAGGGACTGCCTTGATTCTACTCCGGATGATGGAATGATGCGTGTTTGGGCTGCTTTGCGCGGAAATCTACTAGAATGCCCCAATTAGCCTCTGTTTTGCAATGATTCTTGAAAAGCGCGCCAAGCCTCGGAAGACCGCTGATTCTTGATATGCTGCAACAGAGAGCAGGAAAGGGGCATAGCAATGTATTTTTACAAATGTATGCATGTCTCGATCCTCGTACCACCAATCACGCATCTCGATGCATGATGGCCGAGGAGCCGAATTGCACAACTCAATATAGAATGAATGCATATGAATACTACAACAAAACCTAACTCCATCATGGATAATTCGGAGTGTCGGTGACTTGGGAATTGAGACACGATTACGTCACTCGAGTCGGAACATACCTCGTTTCCCGTGCCTGGGCTAACTCCTATCTCGAACACGAAGCAATATGCATGATATGCGTGAAATGCAACTAAGATACAATCCTAATATACACAATGTTATGGAATGGCATACACGCTATACGAGGTGATACACAACCGAGCATACACAATGCTATGGATGAAATGGCATACGCAATGCAATATGGGCTTACACCAACATGAGAGAGCCTCAGCCACACTCACATAAGAGGCCATAAGATGAAAACAAGACAACTCGAAATGCGTGCCCGCGTGCACGCAAACTGAGGACGGACCCTCAGACACCGAAATGCCACTCTAATGAGACATGGCAAGACATGGAATACAGTATGCAAACACAAAAAAAACCAGTAGCAAAATGAGGGGTAAAACATCCCTGAAACCCGGTAAAATGGAACCCGATGCATGGAATGACCCTGAAACATGGATTTTGGTGCATGAAATGGCCTATAGCTATGCAATGCATACATAATTTGAACATGCAATGAAAATACAGAAGCAAGGAAGCCCCGAGACAAACATTTTTACAGTTCAAATCATGGCCAAACAGCAAGCAAAAATAGGGCTAAAATAGCATACAAAAATGGCTCCGCAAGGGAGGCAATGAGGCAAGTGGTAGATGCAAAGCCCAAACAGAAAAAGACCCTTCTACAACACTGAAGAGGGACCAAAAATATGATGTTTTTCAGTAGATGAAAAGCCCCAAATCAGTATACAAACATGCTCAAAATGCAATGCAAGATTAAGGCCAACAAAGGGGCAAAGAAGTAGCTGATATATGGGGGGCTCAAACAAGTGAGGGACCTTCAAAAATGTTGAATAGTGTCTCAAAATATAGCATTTTACAGTAGATGATCAAGCCCAAATCAGTATACAAACATGCTCAAAATGCAATGCAAGATTAAGGCCACAAGAAGGCTATAACACAAAGTATACAAAATATTCATCAAAAAGCCAAAGACCCTTAATGAAACATGACAAGGGGGTCAAAATATGGCCACTTTAAGTTCTGATCATGGCCAAAAAACAGAAGCAAGATAAGCTAACAAAACATGCAAAAATAGGGACCAAAGAGGGGTACAATGCCAAGTGATACATGGAGGTCCCAAACAGTGTTGAACCCTTCTTCAATGTTGAAGTGGGGCTCAAAATAGGCCTATTTACAGTTTACATCAGGCCCCAAAACATATCACACACAAGCTAAAAATACCATGCAAGAAAATGGCATTCAAGAGGGTATTGAAGCAAGTGCAACATGCGTGGCCCAAACAGTGTTGAGCCCTTAATGAAACAAGGAAATGAGCTCAAAAAAAATGACCTTTTCAATTTTGGTCGGAGCTCAAAATAGCAAGCAAATAAGGCTAAGCAATGGTACAAAATAAGGCCCAAAAAGAGGGGAAATGAACTTACCCTTGAAGACTACTCCTTTTGCTGCCTCTTAGACTCAAAATGTTGTCTCCTAGCCTCTAAAAAACTCCCCAAGCTGCTGGAAATGGAGTAGTGGTGGTGGTGCTAGGTGGTGATGAAGAAAGGGTGTAGAACTTGGAAGATTTTTGAGGATTTTGGAAGAGAGGAAGAGGGAGGTGTGTATGCAAGCTCAAGGATGAATTTTTCTAACCCCAAAACCAGGTTTTTGCCGCTGGTTATGTGGACCAAAGAGAGGGAGAAAAAGAGGGAAAAAGGGGAGGGAAATTGCATCAAGTTTTCCTCCAAAAAAGTTCCCTCCGGATACAGGTTTTGGAGGGAAAACAAATATACAGCTGTAATGTATTCAACCTGAGGATCATGGCCGGCTAGGTATTGGAGCTGCAGGTGGCCAGCCGGCCAAGGGTCAAAAAGGTCAATTGGAATTAATGGATGGCCACCATAGATTGGTGGCCTCCCACGTGTCCTCAACAAAACCTTGTGGTTGAAAATTGGCAACTGTAAACCAGGAGAGAGAACAACCCACTTTTCAAAGGGGTTCAAAAGGTTCAAACACAATTACTGGCCTGACACCACATATTAGTGACCTCCCAAGTGTGTACATCACAAATATGGGGTTTAGAGTGCAAGAAAATGGTCCAAGGGTGGTCAACATTGGTTTTGAAGTGAGAAAAAACGGGCGTCGGAGGGCGATGATGGAATATAACTGGTTGCTGGAACAATTATTGGCCTCCCACCCTCCTACGACCTTCATGGTGATGAAACAGAGGTCCCTGCCAAAAATGAACGAAAACCGATGCAAAATGAAGGTTCGAGAGCCGAAACGCGCAGTCCGAGGCCCCGAAAACCGACTGTTAGGCACCGGGAGTGGTGTTTGACCACGAAGTTGGTCTCTCGGACCACAGTGTCCCTCAAAAGGGAGGAAATAAGGTGTATGCCAAGAACCGCGGCAAATGGGGGTGGTTAGTCGGTCCCAAACCGAGGCACACGGCCTGACGGCTCCGAAAATCGAGAACTGGACTCCGAAATGGGCAAAATGGCCTACGGCCACGAAATGTAGCCCACGGCCACTAAGAGATGGTCTACGAGACCTCTCCCTCCCTTTGGGAAGAGAAACAGCGAAAATCGAGCCTGGTTCGCAAACCGAGGCAAAGCACAGAAAAGCCCAGAAGTTCGGAGGCAAGGCTCACGGCCGGGACTTTGAGACTTCTGAACGAGCACAATATGCAACATCACCGATCGCTCAATCGGTGACGTCTGAGTCTTAAGGTCGGTCAAAAATGGGGTGTCAATACGCATATCTCTTAGTCCTCCTACAAAGGATGCAGGTAATACTATTCTTTTTCCCACTTTGCTTTCCCTATTCTCACCAGATAATATACTATATACAATCCCTTGGTAAAGTTTAGCCCTTATTTTTTATTGTTTCTTTCGATAAAAGTCCAACCTTGTATTCTCAAGTTTTATATACATATCGACAACAAATTACTGCAATAGTCGCCCAGATAGTAGGATGATTGAGTGGTCTTCATCTCGTACTTGTAGTTTATAACAGTAGTATTGTTGACACGATACATTTTTTCTGCCACTACCATCAATATCTGCACCAAACAGTAAATTTACAATAAGAAAAAAGAAGACACTATAATAGTATACATGAAAAATATATAATGAGATCACAACTAAATAGGCACAATGACACCTATTAAAATATATAACTCCCATACAATTGGCCTAGTAAAAAAAATATTGTACACAATCAAATGATCGAAACTGAGTTCTAGAACTTATTAAAAAATTAGCCTTGATTTGTTCTGGAATTGACTTCTTCATAAAAATAATACCAAAAAAAGTAAATTGGTCAAATAAAAAGATAATCACTCTATTTGGTTTCAGTTTTTAGAATTCACTTTTCAGAAATTTCTATGTTTTTTTTTTTAATTATTCATATATTTTTTTGTTTTCACTGAATTTTTTTAATATTTTACGCAATTTTTTTTTTAAATTTTTAAACCCACTTAATATAAATACACTTAAAAAATATAATATTTGCAAAAAAAAAAAAATCTTTTAAAAATTCACTAAATACTAAAATTAAAAAAAAAATATTCAGTACACTTTTTCGTATTTTGTGTATTTATTAATTTTTTAAAATATTTTTTTCACAAATATTTAACTATTTAGATATATCTAAGTAAGGTGTATCTAAAAAAATTTAAAATTTTTTAAAAATATTCATTAAAAACAAAAAAACACGAAAAATAAAAAAAAAAACTCAATTTTCAGAAAACTGAAACTAAACACACTAAATAGAAAAAGAAACTCCAAACTTATTTTAAAAAAATACATAGTTAAATTAACGTTTAGTCAATAATATATGTACTATCGGATCCATTAATTGAATCCACAACTACCATCGCTACGTTAAAATTCAAAATATTCGTGGAAAAAACTAAACCAAAGGTCTAAAAAAATAAAAGAAAAAAAATATTTATAAACAATTCCACCATGCTTCTATTTTTGGTCAAGCCATGAACAAGATTTTTAGTTAAAAAAACTATTATCGTTGACAGGAAAGATTATGGTACACACCCTTTAAAGTGTGTGTACTGTATGTATCTTATAACTAAATAAGAAAATAATATAATTTCATACTTTCTGAGTTATAACTAAATAAATAAATAAAGTCACAACCAAACCATACGTGAAGTATAACCAAAGATCTCATGAGCTATAACTAAAATAAGGTCATAATTATTAGGACTCTTTGTTGTCAAATTCCATGGATCAAACCCAAAGTTGTAATTTTTTAAATTCACATGTTGGGTCAAACTAGGATTACTTTGGATTTCTCTAAGAAGTTGATTTTCTTCCAAAACTAGGATTATTTTGGAGTCCTTTAAGAAGTTGGTTTTCTTCCAAAAACAGGATTACTTTGGCTTTTCTATAAGTAGTTGGTTTTCTCCCAAAACTAGATTACTCATTATTTTTTTTCTCCAGATCTTCTTTTTGGATCTTAAGGTTTATATCTGGAGATATTTTCTTAGTTTTCTTTGATGTTTTATTGAGTATTCAACTCATGGTTTAAAGAGAGTACATCAAAGGTTTGTTTGTTATACACAAGAGAGAGAGAGAGAGAGTTATTCTTCGGTGGATTCTGAAGAATTGAGCACAAGCTTCGTGGATTCTGGAGTGGCTTATCGTAAAGACAATTCCGTGGTGAAGATGGGGTTGGAAGAGGCACATAAAGGTTGGTTCAATTAGGTGTTGTGGATTCGCTAGATAATTGAGAGTATACCTGTGTAATTCCTTTAAATCTTCTTAGTGGATTGTTCTTGTGGCTGTTGCCCGTGGTGTTTTTATCACAATTGAAGGTGTCCAATTGTGGTTTTTCCACGTAAAATCGTTGTGTCTCTTTGTCTTGATTGTTTGATTGTGATTGTTATATTTTGCTTAAAATTGATACATAATCACAAATCAACATCTAGGAGGTTTCTAGATTTTTCAATTGGTATCAGAGCGGGTCACTCTATTTTTTTTACAAATCTTTTAGAGCGAGATCTTGTTTGATTTGTGATAATGGTTACAATTCGTGAGGGAAATTCTATGGAAAAAAAAAATCCAAATTTTTTTTCTTAATATGGTTTTGCAAGCTTAAATTTTTTGAGTGGTCCTTGGTGCATATTGAAATTGATGAGAATATCCATTACATGTTAATATGTGTGTGCTTTCTGTGGTTATTACTCATTTTGGAGTGTGTGTTTTTTGATTAGTATGTCTCATTCTGTACACACTCTTGGATTAGCAAATATCGGAGTCTTCTGCCTTAGTGATTTTTTTTTTTCTATGGACTTCTGGCATGGTATCTTTTGTTTTTCTAGAGGAATTGACCTATACTAGCATATCGTGGGTGATGTTGAGTCTCTTAACCACCTTCCATCTTTTTGCATCACCACGGCTTTCCCCTCTATTCTTGGTAGTCCAGGCATGAGGAAAAGACTACTTCAGAGTCACCAACCAAGCCATCCTTATTATATCCATGCTTCTCTGGTTCGGTTTCTATACTCTTGAGCGTGTCAGCCGCCAATGAGTGTGCAAAAGAAAGAAAAGAAAAGATGTGCAAAATAAAGAAAAAAAAAAGATGTGAAAAAAAAGAAAAAAAATAAAGGATTCATTGATTAAGAGGGAGCCTCCGCCTTTACTCAACAAATACTCCTTGATTCCTAGTGGTTTGACTTTCCTTAGTTGTGCTCAGATTTTCTTGTCGGAGGTCCAGCTTTAATATCACTACTAGGATTTGAATCTTGTGTTTGTCAAACTCCAAGAGTCACACACACACTTTTATCATAGGATCTATGTTTTTCACATAATGCATCACTTTCTTTTATGAGGAATCTTCTAGAGGCTGTGCACATTGTGTTTTCAAGTAATTATACTTTTTGGATAATCTTGTGTGTTTTAAGGTACAACTCTGAAATTCCTTGTTTGCTCCACCATATTATTATTATTATTTTTTCTTGTTCACTTCTTTTTCTGTATTTGTGGTTGCTTTTAGTGAGGGGGAGTTTGGTTAATTGTTATCATGTCATTGCTTGTGTGGGTTTTGATCTTGATTTTGTTATTTGAGATTCCTTTGTCAATTCGTGACAAACAGGGAGAGAAATTTGTTTTCCATGTATTCATGTCATGTGTCGGGTGCATATGTCTTAGTTTTCAGGTTTTCATGCTACATGTTCTTAACATGTCCAAGTTGTATCTATTCATGTTTTTCATCTCATACTTCAAGATAATCTAGCCATATGTTTATTGCTTTTTCATATACTCTTGTGGGACTAATAGTTGTTTTGGAGATTGTGACACTAATAGTTATTTTGCAGATCATGACCTTGAGAAATAAGTTTGTAAAGAGATTTGGTTATAAGTGCTGGTTCCTAGTTGGTGGTGTTGTTCTTGTTTTGATTAGAAAATTGTTTTAGTGTTTTTGTTAAGAAAACTGTTGTAGCATGGTTTTGTCCAGGATTTGACAAAGGGGGAGATTGTTAGGACTCTTTGTTGTCAAATTCCATGGATCAAACCCAAAGTTGTAATTTTTTAAATTCACATGTTGGGTCAAACTAGGATTACTTTGGATTTCTCTAAGAAGTTGATTTTCTTCCAAAACTAGGATTATTTTGGAGTCCTTTAAGAAGTTGGTTTTCTTCCAAAAACAGGATTACTTTGGCTTTTCTATAAGTAGTTGGTTTTCTCCCAAAACTAGACTACTCATTATTTTTTTCTCCAGATCTTCTTTTTGGATCTTAAGGTTTATATCTGGAGATATTTTCTTAGTTTTCTTTGATGTTTTATTGAGTATTCAACTCATGGTTTAAAGAGAGTACATCAAAGGTTTGTTTGTTATACACAAGAGAGAGAGAGAGAGAGTTATTCTTCGGTGGATTCTGAAGAATTCGAGCCTAAAGCTTCGGTGGATTCTGGAGTGGCTCATCGTAAAGACAATTCCGTGGTGAATATGAGGTTGGAAGAGGCACATAAAGGTTGGTTCAATTAGGCATTGTGGATTCGCTAGATAATTGAGAGTATACCTGTGTAATTCCTTTAAATCTTCTTAGTGGATTGTTCTTGTGGCTGTTGCCCGTGGTTTTTTTTATCACAATTGGAGGTGTCCAATTGTGGTTTTTCCACGTAAAATCGTTGTGTCTCTTTGTCTTGATTGTTTGATTGGGATTGTTATATTTTGCTTAAAATTGATACTTAATCACAAATCAACATCTAGGAGGTTTCTAGATTTTTCAATAATTAAAAATAAAAATTGGTCATAACTAAAGGAAAAAATGACATAACTTAGGGGTACATATGGTAGAGATGTATATAGTAGAATTTTCCTTGACTTACTATATAGTTTAAATTAAGAGAGAAAGAGGGCCGGGTAGGTCGATTGCATAGAAGTGATTGATTTTAATTGGTATAAAATTATGTTATGAGTGCTTTCGACACGGGTAATTTGCTAGTATATGCATATTATCACAATGATTACAAATTTAAAATATTTAAACTATTCTGATATTTTTCTTTGCAAATTTGTAGAAAACTAAAAATCACAATTGACTAATTCTACTACAATAATTCATAATAAAACCCTAATGATTTACATATATATATATATATATATGGGTTGAACTTTTTTTCTGTTAGCCATCTCAACTTGAGAGACCGTTTGGACTTGGTAGGTTCATTTTGGAACTGACTTCGGTGATCCGAATTGTTCACTTTTTAGGACTTGTTAAGCAACGATGGTAGGTTTCATGAAAGAACTACAAAAAATATATAATTGTTCAACAAAACACAAGCTTGGTCATACCTTGCTATTCCATGACTTATCTTCTCTATTAATTTTCTTATTAGTCCTTCAGCATCCCGTTCATAAAAATCCAAAAAAAAAAGGAAAAAAACGATAAAATATAAAATAATAAAAACAAAAAACGATTTCATTAGAAAAGAGTAAGTACCTTCTTGTTCTTGTCTAAAAATATCTTCAGCTGATGTAAATGAATGTATATTTGAATTTTGTTGCATGTTAATGACACCATTATCTACTCCACCTCTATTTCTTTTAAGGATATTTTGATGCTATCCAACCTCTCATCTAGGAAATAATAATGGGTATTACAATGAATCGTAGCAACCATGATAGTGTCGCACTCTATGCTTATGCCCTGAATTTGAGTGAACTATAACATCACGTTCATGAGGTACATCTAGGTCATTTCCTTCAATCTAAATTACAGCTACCTGATCAGCTAATGGTGAGTTGTAAACCCTTTGATCCAACTTCACATCTGTACTTATATGGATTTGAAAAGTATCTAATGGAACATGTTCTAGTGTATGCAAAAACTGAGCATAAGGATTTTCTGAAAGTATCTCAATTAGTTTACCAAAAACAACCTTACAAATTGGTGCATCGTTTAGTTTACTCAATCTATTCTGAAGTTCATTTTCTGTATCATAGAAGTACAATTAGAAATAACAAGAACTGCAGATGGAATCAAAGACATATCATGGTATATTTTACCTTGAGTACGAAATGTATAAACACCTCGTCTAGAATTTGCCAATTCCTTGTCTAACTTCACGCCAAATGATGTGAATGCAAAAATGCTATTATATGCTCGAATATGTCTATGAAATTCAACAGCCTCTATAGTTTAACAAGTGAACAAGGTTCTTAGACATTCTGGAACTTCGGGGCTTTCAAGCACTACTTCTCATTTATAGCAACAAAAGCTCGGAGGTTCATATTCAAACCTTTTAGTTTTACAAAAGGTACAAGGTGTCATTTTACATAGTTCATGTAATTCATGTGTCAAAGAGCAAACAATTTGCGATGATGTATCACTTGTTTTTCATATATATATTAAACAAATTACAGGCATCAGAATCAAGTCTATATAGTAAAACACGTCAAAAATAATTATTAATTTTGTGTGTTTACCATTCATTGAGGTTGTCTCGTTATGCCCTTCCAAAGAATAAGTTGTGTTGCCAAATGTGTTTGGACCTTTGTGTAGACGTCCCCGAACGTCCCGGGAGGATGAGTCCCGTTCTGTTCATTTGGGCTCACTACAGTTCAGGACTCAATGTCACGATTCTTAATCTGAACCAAAGAGTCCAAATCCGGCAAATCGTTTTGAGAAAACAGATTTTTAGAAAAGAAGTGTCAAACATGGACTGCTTTGCCAGATACAGAGTCGCCACCTAAATATTTTATTTTTGGGGAAATTTAGGAAACCCTGACTCGTTGCCTAAGGCTACGTATCCGTCATCACCAAAGTTGCCTCGGCTCGGGAACTTGGGTATGATTGGGGAAGGTCACTTTGTGAGCACCCCCGCTCGCCCGATCAAAGATCGGCCTCTACTAACCATGATATCTAGTTTTGAAAACATTATGTGCTCTTATTCCGGTTATTAGCCTAGAATTACTATGTGATGCGCGCAGCATATAAGTATAGACTGGATCGCTTGAATTGGAACAAAACATTTCATGTTCGTTTTTAAAAGATGGTTTGCTACTCGCAAGTAGGCTTAAAATGCAGATTTTGCCACCCTCGGGTGGGCTTAGAAAAGATGGTTTTGCCACTATCTAGTGGGTTTAAAACTCAGAATTAATGAATTGTTTCAATTCAAATAACCCAACCTTCACCTACAGGCATTCCGACAGTTATATCATATAGGCACTTAGCCTCATGGTAAGCATGCTATCATGGCAGTCACCCACACGCATGCAAGGATGGTAAAGCATAAACACTTACCAAGTATTCCAAGTCAAAACAAAAGCTATGTTAGAAATCCATGCATGATCCTAACTATGCTGAAATGCCTAATGCAACACATGCAAAATGCAAACTATAGGTTCGGCTATTCTAAAGATGGCATGTGAAATGCTACAGCTAACACGTATTCAACTCAGAATTGAAATACAATGCAGTTAGTATGATGCGCCGAGCCTAGTGCATGCAAAACAGATGAATGAATATAAACATGCTATCATATTGTATGCTAATTGAAACATGCCCTAATCTAACTATCATAAACTGGTAAATAAAACGGAGAAAGACGTGGGGTTGGAAGACATACAACACACACACACACTTATTACAGTTGTGCCCTCGCTCGGAGGGTCCGAATAAATAATATAGTCCCGAATAAATAATACAGTCCAAATAAGTACAAAACCCTAATTGATTAACAAATTTAACTAGGAAAGCAGTAAACTAGCACGCAAATCTATGGACCGCCTCAGCTCTGTTCCAAATGATGAATGATGCATGCTTGAGTTGCCTTGCGCGGAAATCTATTGCGATGCCCTGATTAGCCTCTGTTTACAATTAAGCCCGGAATATTGCGCGAAGCCCCAAAAGACTGCTGGTTTCTGATTTGCTGCAACAGAGAGCGAGAAAGAGACATGGCAAAGTATTTTCACATATGTATGCTTGCCTCGATCCTCGTGCCACCAATCACGCATCTCGATGCATGATGGTCGAGGAGTCGAATTGCACAACTCGATGTGAAATGAATGCACATATAAACACAACAAGGCCTAGACTCCATCATGGTTAATCCGGAGTGTCGGCGACTGGGAATTGAGACACGTTCCGTTACTTGGAGTACGAAACGTCCCTTGTTTCCCGTGTTTGGGCTAACTCCTATCCCAAACACAATGCAATATGCATGACATGCATGAATATGACTAACATACAACCTAGCATACGCAATGCTATGAAATGGCATACACAATGCTCGATTTATTATGGCATACACAATGCTCTAACATACAACCTAGCGTACATAACGCTATGGACTAAGATGGCATACACAATGCAATATGGGCTTACGCCAATATGAGTGGACCTCAACCACACCCACATTAGCAGCCATTAGATGAAAATGAGATAACCAAAATGCGTGCACACATGCACGTAAACCGAGGACCGAACCTAAGGCATCATATGCCACTCTACCAAAGCATGGAAAAGGATGCAATATGGCATACAAGCATGTAATTTCCAACACTGAAACATGATGCTAAATGTCCCCGAAACATGGAAGTATGGCAACCGATGCATGAAATAAGACCCGAAACTCAAAACTAGGCACATGTATTGATTTATAACTATGCAAAGAAAGCATTATTTGACCATGACGCACAAAGACAGAGCCAAGGCAATCCCAAAACATGCACATTTCCAGTTTAAGGCATGGCCAAAAGATGCTAACATGATGGACTAAAATAGCATGCAACATTGGCTAGCAAACCTGGTTTACATGGCATGTATATGAAGTGTATGAGAAATCATCAAACCAGCCAAAAACAGTGAATTAAACATGTCAAAATACACCTAAATAATCACTGAAATGCAGCCAATGCATGCAAAAATGATGAGCTCCTTTAGAGGGTCATACAAGGGGTTATTAAGCACATACAAGGCAGACATGTAACATGGCAAAACCACCTCTGGAAATGGATTATGAAACCCTAAACCTCACCAAATTGGCCCTAAAATCGGCCTCGAAACATGCAAAGAAAGGCCTCTTTGGAAGGCCTTGAATGGGATTTCTCTACACATGCAACATAGACATAAAATATGGCCAAAAGGGCCTCGGATAGAGCCAAGGTAGACCTCAAAACTCACATAATAAGGCCTGAAAAGTGACTTCAAAGCATGCAAGATGGAGCCTCTTTTGAAGGCCAATAAGGCCAACAAACAAATCAAGGAGAGAGGGGTCACCCCCCTCTAATTTAGGCTCTCAAAACAGCATCTAAGCCACTGAAAATCCACTGGATTTCAGTGGCTAAGAGGCCAAACCAAGCATGCAACAAAAGTTTAGATGCAAGGCTCAAAACAAAAGGCAATCAAGCATACAAGGAAGCATATGATCTCAAACATAAAAATTCCCTTAAACAAACATCAAGAGGGGCTCAAAATAAGACTTTTTCCAGTTTATAGAAGATCTCGAAAATGTTCACAAGTAAGGCTAAAATATGATGCAAAAATAGCCCTAAAAGAGAGATTGAACAAACAAGGAAGTAGATGACTTCAAACAGCAAAGTATCCTTAATCAAAGTTGAAGAGGGGCTCAAAATAAGACACTTTATAGTTTGGGTCGGAGCCCATAAATGCTTGCAAATAGGGCTAAGAAATGAAGCAAAAGAATGCAAGAAAAGGGGAAATGGAGGCTTACCCTTATAGCACAGCAATGCAACAGGTTTTGGTCCAAGATTATGATCTTTCAACCTCTGCAAATGGCCTCCAAGGTGGTGGAATGGATGATGGAGGTGGTAGGCTATGGGTTGTAGTGCAAAATGGCCAAGAACAAGGGTGTTTGGAGGCTAGAAGTATAGAGATAGAAGGTTGTATGTATATTTCCAGCCAAAAGCTTCTAACCCTTGCAAATGGAGGTGGAGTGTGTTATATAGAGGGAGAAGGGTGAGGCTTCTTGGAGAAGCCAAGAGAGGGGGTCAAGGCTTCTAAAAGAAGCTTGACCAAAAGGGTCAAGCTTCTTGAGGAAGCTAAACCAAAAGGGTCAAGCTTCCTCAAGAAGCTTGACCAAAGGGTCAAACTTCCTTTGGAAGCTAAGCAAAGGGTGCAAAACCACCTTAAATGTACCAAAAACAAGGACAAATCCTCGGACAGGGGGTCAGGTGCAAAATAGCTGGCACAGCTGGAATGCACCTGAGGAGACAAGACTGGCCGACCAGGTTCAAAAGACCAAGGTGGTCGGCCGGCCACCTCCCCTGGTCGGCCGACCAGGGGTCAAAAGGTCCAAGAAGAAATGCTGGCCGGCCACCCCAGAAAGGTGGCCTCCCAGATGAACGCAACACAGCTGTATGGAGAAAAACCAGAAAATGTGACCCAAGAGGGAGAAAAAGCAGCTTTTTAGAGGGGTTCAAAAGGGTCAGGAAGAATTACTGGTCAGCCTACCCATATTGGTGGCCTTCCAGATGAGCACAACACAATGATGGTGTGAAAAACCAGAAATTGTGGCTTAAAAGTAAGAAAAACTAGCTTTCTGTCAGAAAAATTGGTTTTAGGAGAGAGAAAATGAGAAAACTAGTTTTTCAGGGGAAAAGGTGGCCTCCCACCATCCTACCATCTCCCTAGTAATGAAAATAGGGTCCCTACCAAAAATGGACCAAGACGGATGCAAAACGAAGGTTCGGGGGCCGAAACGCGCAGTCTTGGGTCCCGAAAAAAGGCTGTTAAGCACCGGAGAAGGTGGTCTCCTGGGTCACAGTGTCCCTCTAAAGGGAGAAAATAAGGTGTGGGCCAAAAATCGGAGCAATCAGAGGTAGTTAGGCGGTCCCGAACTGAGGCGCACGGCCGATGGCTCCAAAATCGAAATCGGCCTCAAGCGGTAAAATGGCCTACAACCACACGATCCTCACGGCCCTCGAGAGATAGTCTACGAGACTTTTCCCTCCCCTTGGGAAGAGAAAACAGAGAAAACAGGACCCGGTTCGCAAACCGAGGCAAAGCACAAAAGAGTCCAGAAGTCCAGAGGTAAGGCTCGCAGCCGAGACTTTGAAACTCCAGAACGAGCAAAATATGCAACATCACCGAGCGCTCAATTGGTGACGTCTGAGTCTTAAAGTTGGTAAAAAATGAGGTGTCTACACTTTGCGTTTTTCCTATTATTTGAAATATTTTCAATATATTGTTTTCGTTGTTTAGGTGTAAATCAGGCATATCGATTGTTTTGTCGAGCAAGACGTTCAAAAATTGCATCTGTAACAAATCCTTCGATTAGTAGCTGTAACAAACCATGAACATTTTTTTTATTTGTTCATTGAAATTGACATACAAGTTCATACCATTGATATTTTCTGTCTCTTTTTGTTGGTGGAAGAGTATTTACTTTCTTGTTGTAACCGGAAAAAAAAATAAATAAATAAAATAAATAAATAATATTAACACACCTTTTTCACATTAGATGATATTTAAATATTTTGGGTTTACATTATATATTTGGATAAGAATTTTAAAAAGAGAAGGAAAAATGTAAAAATAATGCGAATAAAATTTGAGTTAATTTTTTTTTTTTTTATAATATTCTATCTGATTCGATGATACATCTACATTAATAATTATTTTTTTTGTAAATAAATTATTAAGTTAATTAACAATTTTTAATAATATGATAAATATTTTTCAATGAACAATTTTGATAATTTTATCATTGCATAGGAAAGCAGTTAGATTTTTTTTTTTTTTTTTTTTTTTGACGAATAGTAGAATTGATTATGAGTGATAAGTCCAATGGCATTCTGAATTCTGCGAAATTGATATGATCTTGCTACGACACCCATCCACCAAAAGTTCGAAATTCAAAATCAAAAAGACAAAAGAAACAAAAAAATATTGACAAAGTGATAGTATAATTGGATATAAGTCATAAGTCCAAAACATTCAATGTGTCTAATAGTAGATTGTGATGTTTCAAGGTGTTTGGTTATTTTAAGGTGTTTGATATTTGAAAGTGTTTGAATTTCGAAAGATGTCTGTGATTGTTTGTATGCAATATTAATAATTAATTTTTTTATGCAATATTAATAATTAATTTTTTTGTAAATAAATTATTAAGTCAATTAACGATTTTTAACGATATGAAAAATATTTTTCAACGATCAATTTTGATAATTTTATTATTGCATAGGAGAGTAATTAAATTTATTTTTATTTTTATTTTTATTTTTTTTTTGGGTTTGTTTACTTAAATTACAAAATTTAACAAAGAGTAGTAATAATGAGAACTGTAAGTGTTTTTAACATTAAAAGCTAAAATTCTTATAAATAAAAATCTTGTTACAATCAGATACGAGTAAATCAACTAATATATTATCAAGTGAAAGACAAGAAAGATATAATTTATCAAACAAGAAAAGTTTTTATACCCTCAGTAAAATCAAAAGAATATTAGGAATAATTATATCTTTAAAATTAAAGTACGAACACAATGAAGATATCAGCCACTATTTTGATGTTACAATGTTCCAAAAATTCCATTGAAGAACTCATTGGCAACAATTTTTATTCAACTACTTCAAAGAGTACACTATTATCAGCTAACCCGGACTTTAGGTGATAACAAATATAGTATGGTTTACATTATAAAATTCGATAAGAATTTAAAAAGAGAAGGAAAATTATAAAAATATTGCGAATAAAAAGTTGAGTTAATTTTTTTTTTCCCATAATCTTCTATTTGATTCTACTTTTAATTCTATTTAGATGATTAGATATTAGATTTTCATGTAAAAATATAGTTTAAAAGAAATTCTAGTATCTTTAATCACCAAAATTGAGAAAATATGAAAAATAAAAACTGAAAATAAATTTAAAAAATAAAACCAATGAAAGTGGTTCTTATTTAGAAGTTTGGCATCATACCTTAATTATTAAAGTACTATATAAAACACTACAGTTCATAAATTTTTTTGTGTATATGCACCATTTTTTAATTAGATTATTAAATTCACATAAAAATTGAAAAGAATTTGTAGAATTAGAGATTAGTGAAAATATATATATATATATTTTTAAAAAGGCATCTTCAACAATTCACGCCAAATTTTCCAGAAACAAGTGCAAGACAATATATATATATATATAGAGGGAAGTATTGCAAACTGGTTTGGAGATTTTGATTGCTGAATGCAAAGCGAGAAGGGATGCTTGCATGTTATATAACGTGGGGCTATTTACACCAAATATTGTTTGGAGTAGAATTTCTAAACATTAAGGGAAACCATAACTAATTTTATAAAGAAATATTTTCTATCCCGTCTCTAGTTTGTGCCCATGAGCACACCAGATGCCTCGGTTTTGCACTATTCGGTTCAACACGTAAAGCCCATGAGCCTTTAGATAGACTGAAGGGAAATAAAATAATTACAAAGTGATAGTATAATTAGATATGAGTCATGAGTCCAAAATATTCAAGGTATTTGATAGTAGATTGTGATGTTTTAATGTGTTTGGTTATTTTAAGGTGTTTAATATTTGAAGGTGTTTGAATTTCGAAAGATGTCTATATTGTCTGTGATTTTGTTGATATTTAATTTAATAAGTTTGAGAGGGTATTTTTAGAATACATAAAAAGTAAAAAACATAGAAATTATTCACACTTTTATAATGGTAGTAGATAGTAGATAGTAGATTTAAGGTATTTGGTTATTTTAAGGTATTTGATATTTGAAGGTGTTTGAATTTCGAAAGATGTCTATTGTTTGTGATTTTGTTGATATTTAATTTAATAAGTTTGAGAGTGTATTTTTGGAATACACAAAAAGTAGAAAATATAGAAATTCTTCACACTTTTATAACAGTAATAGATAGTAGATATATATAAAGTTAAAAAATTCATAATTTCTGTATCGTATTCATTTTTGTCCAATAACAGCCTTTGAGAATTCAAAATTAATTTTTTAAAGTTCCTAAAAATTGAGTTATTTAAAATAAATAAATAAATTTCCAAGAACAATCTAACAGAAACATTACCAAATAACCCTTAGCTAACGAAATGTCAAAACACTTTTGGCAAATAACAAGATTACCCAACAACTAAGATGCTGTCGTGAGTTCCTTAAAAAAAAAAAAAAAAAAAAGTTGTCGTGGTGCTATATCCCATGTGACAAACCAACTAACCTCTAATTTTCTTTGGTCATATGTTTATGTATTTTATTCTATGATCAGGGACTTTTGTGCACCAAAATGATCATTCACATGGAAAACCATGACCTTCCTACTTTTTTGAAACATTCATTCCAATACTTCTTGAATCATAGGATAGAGTCTGTTGATTGAATTTGTGCTTTATTAAAAAAAAAAAAAAAAAAAAAAAATTTCAATATGTAATAGTGACGACAAACCAGCGAATTTCGACGGGTCAAATCAAACAAGTTATGTATTAAAAAAATCTAATCTAAACTAGTTCATTTAAGTAACGGGTTTAAGTAAATTAGGTTAAACTAACTCTTTTACTTTATTGAACTCTTTTTTCAATGAATGGTGGAGGTGGAGGTAGCATTAGTGGCAGTGGTGGTGAGTGTTAAGGAATCCATAACACCTAACCCGGACCAGTGAGACATGAAATACATAAAAGAACAAATGTATAACAATTATATAATTGTCATCTTCATTTTTCTTTACATAGGATTAATAATTTGATTAGATACAGAAAACTTGACTATTGAAATGCCCTTGACAATAATATCTAGCGGGTGAGAGTTGCAATTTACACACCACAAAAACTCTTATCTCACACAATTTTCAATTCTTTTTTAATTACCAATTTGCCACTCAAGAAAATTACTAAAGAGGCAAATATTCATCCATTCAAACCACTGGATTACTGCGTCGGTGACACAGAGAGAGAGAGAGAGAGAGAGTGGTGGTGAGGGTGCATGCTAGGGACAAGGAGAGGTAGTTAGGAGTGGTTCAGAATCAAGGGAAGGGGTGGCAAAAGGATAAGTCGATGATGAAGGGGCTACACAAGGACAAGGAGGTTGGGGAGGAAGAAATGGTGGGGAAGGTGTAGAGCGTCCCGAACGCATCCGGGGAAAGGGAGTGCAGTCCCCCTGCTCGTTCGATGTTGGGTCACTACGATTCGAAGGACTCAAATGTCACGGTTCTTAATCCTGAACCAAAGAGTCTAAATGCAAATCGTTTTTGAAAATAGATTTTTTTGAAAAAAGTGCCAAACATGGAATGCCTTGCCAGATACAGAGTCGCCTCCTAAATATATTTTTTTTATGGGAAATTTAGGTAACCTTGTCTCGGTGCCAAAAGGCCACGTGTCCGTCATCACCAAAGTTGCCTCGGCTCAGAACTTGGGTACGATTAGAAGAGTCACTTGAGCACCCTCGCCGCCTCGTCAAAGACGGGCCTCTACAAACCATGATATCTTATTTTGAAACCATTGCGAGTTCTTATACCGGTTATTAGCCTAGGTTACTATGTGATGCGCACAGCATACAAGTATAGACTGAATCGCCTGAATTTCAACAAAACATTTCATGTTTGTTTGTTTGAAAATGGTTTGATGGTGCTACTCGCAAGTAGGCTAAGACGTGGATTTGCCACCCTGGGGCTTAGAAAACATAATTTTGCCACTATCTAGTGGGCTTAAAACAAACATTTGATGAATTGTCCCAATTCAAATAACTCAACCTCCACCCACAGGCATTCAAGGCAGTTATATCATATAAGCACATAGCCTCATAGTAAGCATGCTATTCATGGTAACACTCACACGCATGCAAGGATGCTAAAGCATAAAACTTACCGAGTACTCCAAGCCAAAACATAAGCTTGTTAGAAATCATGCATGATCCTAAATATACAGGATTGCCTAATACATGCAAAGATGCAAACTATAGCAGGCTCGGCTATTCTAAACATGGCATATGAAATGCAACAACTAACATGTATTCAATTTGGAATTGAAATAGAAATGCAGTTTGTCTCATGTGCCGAGTCTTGGGTATGCAAAGCAGATGAATGATGCAAACATCTTTGTCATTATCAGTATGCTAATTGAAACATGCCTATATCTAACCATCATAAGCGGGTAAATAAAGGGAGAAAGAAGTGGGGGTTGGAAGACATACATCACACTCACCCACGCTTATTACAATTATGCTGCCTCGCCACATGTGTAGGGTCCGAATAAATAATACAGTCCAAGAATAAAAGAAATATACTGATCAAAAGTAAATGATATGGGGCAATCAATAAATACAAATTCTTAATTAATTTACAAATTAACTAAGAAGTCAGAACCCGCGCGCGAAAGCCTTGTGACGAGGGGCTACCTCGGACTCCGGCGAATGATGCATATTATTTGTCTTGGCTTTGAAATCCACGCATGACGATGCCCCGATAGCCTCTCATTTGCACTTTTTCTTGAAATCGCGTACAAGTCCCCAAAAAATTCGATTCTTCATTTTGTCGCAATGTAGAAGCGTGAAAGGGGCATAGCAATGTATTTCACAAATATAGGCATGCCTCGATCCTCGTGTCACCAATCACGCATCTCGATGCATGATGGCCGAGGAGTCGGATTGCACAACTCAATATAGGATGAATGCACGGCGATGAATGCTAGCAATAAAACCCTAACTCCACTGGCGCGGATAATCCGGAAAGTGCTTCCGTGACTTCAGGGGAATCTGGAGACCCGCCCGTCACCGTTCACCGAGTACGGAACGTGTTTCGCTGCGGCTCCGGCTTCAACTCTCTATCTCGAACACAATGCAATATGCATGACATGCAATCCTAACACACATAATGCTATGAAATGAGATGTCTCGAAATGCGTGGCATGCGGGCACGCAAAACCGAGGCGGCGATCCTAAGGCATGAAAATGGTATAATGCACGTAAATTGGACTTACACTAACACGAGTAGAGCTCTCGTACTACACTCATGATAAGAGGCCTAAGTGAATGAGTATGAAGTGCCTCGAAATGCGGTACGCTGGCACGCCTAAAACCGAGGCAATGGCATATGCAATGCAAGGAGACTAATATGGCATAAAACAATGCAACGTGGGCTTACTACTAACATGAGAGAGCCTTCAGCCACACTTTACACAAGAGGCCATTGGATGAAAGAATGAGATGTGTGCTCAACACGTGCAAGCAATACCCGCACGCAAACCGAGGGCAATGACATAATGGAATGAAATGGCATACTACAATGCAAATTGGGCCATACCTTAATATGAGAAGGCTTTCAACACACTCACACATAAGAGGCCAAGCCGTTAAAATAGGCAGCCAAGTGCGCGCAAGACATGGGCACGCAAATCGAGGCAATGGCGAACCTAAGGCACTGTAAATGGCATCCCCAAATGTAGATTTCTCGGACTTTATACTTCACATGAGAGGGCCTCACCCACACTCAGCATAGAGGCCTAAGAGATGAAAATGAAGTGTTCGGAATGCATGCCCTGCGGCACACAAACTGAGGTGAATGGCCCTAAGGCATGAAAATGACATGCAATGAGACATGGCATATGGAATATGGAAAATGCAAATTTCAGCAGCCAAATGATGCAAAAACAACCCCTCGAATTATAGCAAAATTACACCCTGATGTCCGAAATGCTATGCTAAGTGCCCGAAATGACTTGCAGCTATGCCAAACATGCACAATATGGACATGAAGTGTAAAGACAGATGCTAGGAATCCCCTAAATTAGCATTTTTCCAGTGTGAAGCAAGGCCAAACAACAATCACAAGTATGGCAAAAATAGCATTCAAAAATGGGGGAAAAGAGGGGAACAATGAAGCAGGTGGTATACGCAATGCTCAAACTGAAAAATACAGTTCTAAAAAACATTGAAGAAGTGACCAAAAATATGAACATTTACAGCCAGAGAAAACCCCAAAACAGTATGTAGATATGCTCAACATAGCATACAAAATATGTAGCCAAAAGAGGGCTATAGAGAGAGGTAATGCCAAGTTAACTCACCAAAACCAGCAAAGACCCCTTAGTAAAATATGACAAGAAGGCCAAAATATGGATATTTTCAATACTGATGATGGTTGAAAACAGAGGCCAAATAGGCCTAAAAAGCATGCAAGAATGGGGGCCATAAGAGGGATATAAAGACAGCAAGCACAACATGGAGCATCTCCCCAATCAAGGTTTATCCCTTCTACAATGTTGTAGGTAGGGACACAAAAATAAGCTTTAATCACAGTTTAAGGCATGCTCCAAAACAAAACCCCATGTAGGTTACAACAAATCATGCAAGTTTACTATGAATATGAGGAGATTATGGTAAGGCACATGTATAGAGAGGCCAAACAGGGTTGATCCCCTTTTCTTCATCATGTTGAAGAGGGCCTCAAAAAAGGCCCACTCCCACAGCTCTATATCATTCTCGAAATGAGATCACGTTACAAAGCTAGATGAAGCATGCAAAAACAAGGGTAAAAACATGGATTCAAAGCAAGTGGCATATGGAGCATGAAATGCTGCTGAGCCCTCTTTAATGTTGAAGAGGGGCTCAAAAATAGGCACAATATCAGTTCATGGAGGATGCTCCAAATCAGATCACACATAGGCCAAATATTCAATGTAAAAATAATGGCATATAAGAGGATATTGAAGGAAGTAGACAGATGAGGCTCAAACAGGGTTGAGCCCTTAAACAAACATCAAGAATAGCTCAAAAGAGGACTACTTTCAGTATTGGTCGGAGCTCAAAACAAAGTGAGAAAGTAGGGGTTAAGGCGAAAAGAGACAAGAAAATGGTGTAAAAGAGAGGGATTGAGACTTACCCTTGAAGACCTTTTCTTCCTTGGCTTCTGACTTGAGAAATGTTGCTCGCTAAGCCTCTAAGGACCTCTTCTTGTTGTCTGTAATGGAGTGGGTGATGGTAAGTAAGGTTGGATGATGATGAACAAAAGGGCACCAAAACTTGAAGATTTGAGAGAAATGGAGATAGAGGGAGTGTATGTATGCTTGAGAGCAAATTT